>KK499898.1:50955-227393 GCA_000688715.1 Glossina pallidipes
TTTGTAAAAAAATTTTCCAACGGTTTTATTTTAACTGAATTTTGACTTAAATCCCTCCGAGACTTCGTTTTATAGAATTCCGTTTTATTTTAACTGAATTTTGACTTAAATCCCTCCGAGACTTCGTTTTATAGAATTCCGTTTTATTTTAACTGAATTTTGACTTAAATACCTCCGAGACTTCGTTTTATAGAATTCCATTAAGGGCTTAACAGAGCTCTGTAAAGAAATTTTGGTTTTTGTCTTTGCTAGTTATATTTAAATATAACTTCACACCCTTATTACAGTTAATGTCCACATTTAGCAAAAAAATAACTATTATATGATGATGTACACGAACAATACATATGTTGCATTACCATTATGGACATGTAAGCTTATGCTTTTATAAAATATTGCACCTACATATTATACTACGTTTGAGCGATGTCTTAGATTTGCATAACGCGGCACGCTTTACAGCATGTTACTCTTAAAAAGCATGCCATTCTTGAATATCGCGCTACGTTTAAATAATGTCTTAGACTTGCTTTCATAGCATATTACTCTTGCAAAGCGTGCTAGGCTGGCATATCACATCACTCTAACACGACGAGGCTTTCCGTAACATTTTACTCTTTCGTGATGCTCCTACAAAGCAAGCAATGTTTGCATGGCTCAATAAGCTTACGTTATATATTAAGCTTACATAACAACATATAATAGGCTGCATAACATGTCACGTTTATGTAACGAGCTACACATGCCCGCCTTAGCATTACGACATATTTTTAATAAATTATCGTTGATTGAACGTGAAAAAAGTGATAAAAACTAAAATAACAAGTAAGTGGTCGGTACCGAGATAATCGGCCTAACTTTAACGTTTTACAATTTCCTTATCTTTTTTATACCTCCCTACATGCGTTATAAGTTCAGCTGTTCGATGGCAGTTCGCGGCTGCTTAAATTTAATAGTTCATGAAGGTGCAAAAAAAAGAGAACATTGTTGAATATGTATAGCAGCAAAAAACGAAAATAGAGATTCGTGACGATCAATTGGACGCATCAATTTTCGTTCAGCATCCGCTATTTTTCATTATTGTTGTTGTCATTGCAGTTGATAAAGAAACAATATCCTGTTGAGAGGTAAATGGCAGAAACTAGTTTTGTTAACACAGTTTATTACTGTATGTATTTTGATGCCTTCATGCAGACATTTGGTTAGAAGTCTCACAAATGCTCTTCTTTTCAAACACTCTTCTTTTTACTTGAACCCTGTAACAGACCCTGTATGAAACTTTGTACGATTGGTGTGTTAGGGGAAGCGTGCGCAAACAAGTGCCACTTGTGTGATCGTAAAATAACTGGTTTCATTTAATTCCTGCCGATATATTTTTTTTGTATACATTATATACAATTTTTTGTATATATATACATATGTATATATAGAGCTTTCAAATCGAATACTCCAACATCAACAATAATACGTAGCCGAGTCATCCTCTATGCACATGTTATAATACGTGTGCGAGTGTATGTGCTTGCATGAATAAATTTTATATTTACCACTATTATGGTTCTTGTAAATCGTTCAACCGTTTATTGGCTTTATTGTCTGTGTTGTGTTGTTTAGTTTCTTAAGCTTTAGTTACTTTATTGCTTATGCTTCACCACCTGAATATTTTATACACTCACTTACTCCACTAACTGGTTTTCTTTATTTAGTTTTTTCTTCTTTATTAGCGTTGTGTTTGATTTGCTGCTCTCTTTTCCTTTTCCTTTTTTTTTTTTTTGTCTAAATTTTAATTTTTGTTATTCTCTACTTTTGTTATCATTCGTTTTATGATCAATGACCGGCATATAAAAGAAAAAAAAAATAGATAAATAAATAAAACCGGTATTTAGTAAAAGACTGCAAAACGCATTTTGAAATTATCTATAAACTTTCGTTGTTTATTAAATATACAACAAAATTAAATATTTTTTTTAATATTGGATAAGAAAAAAACAAAAAAAGTAACTCGTAGATTACGTTGAAAATATACCGAGAATCATCGAATAATTTCTTGTGTAATTTAATATTTGAGATAATTGAAGCGACAGCAAATATTTGCGAGAAAAGTAAAACACATGGAACCGAACAACTGCTCGTAACATGCTCTGAATATCTTTTTTCAATTATTACCTTTCCTGTGTTTAACTTCTAAACTTCTTGTGATCGTTTCTACCAAATGCACAAGTTTCTTCCTTTTTTGGGTGACTCTTAATGCGAACATCGAAGCACTTCTTGAGACTCGCATTATGTTCCTACCAGAAGTATTATTTGTATAAAAACCGAAAACAAAAATAATAATAATAAATAAAACCGTAGAGCAGCGTCTACGCTGCTATCACAAATACAACGCTAATAAGGTATTTTCCTCTCGGGATCAAAACAGCTTTAAGCTTCCTTCCACGGAATGATAATCTGTATTTTCGGAAATCGAAGACTTGACCCTCTCTGGTTGACATCATAGAGGCGAGTTTTTAGTGGATACTCTATTAGGCAATCATTCCAGTAAAAAGTGCCTATGAAAAGTAGTCGTCAACTATTTGAAACATAGAAAATGTAATGATAATGAATCTTTCGCGCTCCGACTAAAGCTCATGGAATAAGTGCCTGGACACTTAGCAACAATGCGCGGAGGATAACACATAGTTTTTTGTTTAACAATTATTTTAATACTTTTTTAAATATATACCAAAGGTTTGAATTCTGATTAAGACCATTACACATACATACATAATTTTCTTACAGTTTTTTTCGACACCAGGCTTAAATAACTTTTGCCAGGTAGTTAGACAGATAATTAAAGGAGCGAAGATAAATTCAAGTTTAACTAGCGAAGACACCTGTCATATCCCTTAGCAAAGCGTTGCGAACGCTGTAAAAGAGCCATGATTCAGGTCATATATAAATGACATTTTCTAGTTTGGACGCACTAGACTCAAATTTGATATGGCTCTTTTTCCATATCCATATTTTGCCAACACACCAAATTTCAAAAAGTTGTCAAAAATAGTCCCCTTATTGTCCCCTTGAATTCATTTAGCTTGTTTGGAAGGTATTTTCATATAGATTAACGAAGTGTCCACAGAAAACACATAACTTTTTGAATTTGGACGGAGGCTTGGAAATCCAAATATATATATTTTAATTTTAAATATTTAACAGAGCTCTGTAAACGTCGTAACAGATTAAGATTAATTAAGATACATAGTTGGATTTAAAAGCCTACTCTGTTGCGATCTTTACAGAGCTCTGTTAAGGGATATGGTAGATGTCTTTGCTACTTAAATTCGATTATATCTTCAGACAATTAAGATTAAATATCTTTCTTTTGTGGAAACCTTCAAAGTGATCGGTTGTGCTATAGTAGTGAGACCTAAGTAACACGTGGAAGATCAAAGTGAGTATTTAAGATCAGATAAGATATAAGAAGAAGACCAACTAAGAGTTATGATTGACGTTGATCGCCACATAACGATTCGTGAGATTGTAGAAAAACTTAGTTCATCCAAAGCCACACGCTACAAAAAAAAATTTTTCTTTTTCATGTTGAAAAACCTCAAAAACTTCCGGACGACCTAATAGTTTACCGTTTGAATTACGCCCTACGGAAAAATGTTCGATAATGCTGGCATAACTTGCTCGAAGCATCGAAGTTTCTGGGAGACTTTATCTGATTTGTGCGGAATTTATTTTTTGAATTCGCGTACATATTTATTGCTTGAGGCTGGCTACAGATCAATTACAGTTAAAATTCAAAGACTTGCACTAAAGGAATTTCCTTCTTTTTTTAAGTTAACTTAAGGTAACACTTATCCAAGTATATCTCAAGATTTGCTTACTGGATTTTACATATCTTTTGTCTTGTGCTCTGTTTCGGCATTCAATTTACTTCAGTTAACAAATATTCTCTATCACGACATGGCTGTCGTCTTAGGGGCCACGTAATATTAAATGTTAAATTCTTCAAGACCATTTCTTTCTCTCTATCTTACACCTTTTACCGTTAACTTCTTCTAACGTTAAAATGAATGTCTTTAAACCAGACACGTTTACTATTTTTTTTTGCCATAATTTATCGATCGATTTGATTTAGTGGTAAAACACGTCCCTGTCCGTATAAGCACTTTTTCTATACCTTGTGTTTACAATAAGTGGTCGCTTAGTTTTTCTATTTATATAAAATCTATAATCGCGCGCATATGCACATAACGGATTACAATATATCTAAGATTTATTTATAGCTATGCACACAAAGGTGGCTTACTTTTACTTTCAAAGGAAAAATTTAAATATTAAACAGCCGTAAAACTTACAGATCATTGCCTATCAAAGTTTTCCGTACTAGCTTCGGAATTATTATTGAAAAGTAAGAAAGTTATATACGCCGGAGGCCGAATCTCGCATACCCGTCACTGTGCTGTTCGTATTCTATTCTCCAAGTGCTTTAATTTGATAGCCCTATCGCTAGTAGTATTAAGAAAAAATTACCACTACCAGGCCGCGGTGTCTTCCATATTCATTTTAAAATTAACCCATTTTTGGGCAGATAATATATCTCCATTTGAGGAGTGTACAAAATAATTTCAAACATTGTGTCTTGTTTGCCATGTGATGAATAAGTATAAAACATCAAAAAATTGAAAAATTAATATTTAGTTACTCGTAACTTTGCGTGGACAGGGCCGATTGGTTCCATTTTCACTATCAATCGGCGTGCAGAAACTTCCAATGTTTCTACGAAATTTGATGTCGATATCTTAATTTTTGCGAGCAGGAGAGTGCCAACAACAGACACCACACAGACGGACGGACTTGGCTAAATCAATTCAGAATTTCATGCTGATGAAGAATATATATACTTTGTAGAGTCTCTTGAAGCTTCGTTTTGGGTGTTACATATACTTTGGAAAAAAACAAAATGAGTATACCCCCGCCTTACAGTAGTGGATATAAAAGTAGTGTTACTACAACGACTGTAACTTGTAAGTTATTGGTCGATATGTCATGAAATATTGACACGTATCGTTTGAAGTGCAGTCGTATCCAGAAATCATATGCGTCTGTCAACAGTAATGCCATATATATGTCCGACAGGAGACTTATTCGAGTAATGTATTATAGGTATTTTGTCCGGTTATCGATGCGTATTTCTATGCATTCTTTAAGAAATCTAGTGTGCCGTTATAGGAGTAGCTCTATATAAGTAGCTCTATAAGAATGATCGCTTTTCGTTTTCAATAAATTTTTATTAAAAGCAAGACACAGTTGAGAAAACAGTTTACTTCTTGATGTATAAATTACTTTGTAGTTATTTATATTTTTTCTTGCACTAAGGGAAAGAGAAAAGTAATTAACTGTAATTATATCGTTTGAAAATATAGTTTGTTTACGTTCACCGCTATTCTCCAAATGCTTGAGAATTATTACAAAACCATAGCAAATTTCAATACTAAGCAACAAAAAAAGACAACGAAAACAACAACAGTATATACTTAGTGCAATGATAAATGAATGGGCAGAGATAAGAAGCTTCAATTCAGATTTTTATCGCGGCAAACAACACAAAAAACCCCAAGCGGTAGAGAAAATAAACTATTTTAGCTTTTATGTGACTTGTAACTAAGAGAGATAGAAGTGGCGGATGTGTTGGAATGTATGTATGTATTAATTGCATTTTTCTATCTACAAGAAAAGTATGAAATTTAATTTCAACTTCTAGAAATCCCCACTAAAGACCCTACATGCACGTTTGGGTATTAAAAATATGCACAAAAACTGAATATTTTTTCGTATTTTTTAAAATGGGAGGTCCTTTGACAAAAGCTGGGATTTCAATTTCTTTTTTACTTCGCGACGACTTCGTGAGTCGCATCCTGAAAGTGAAACGGCAGTATTTGACAATGGCTGGCGTATATAATAACAACTCTTTACTTATTTATTACTTTTCATGTAAAACATTATGTGTAAAACTATGTAAAGGGACATTTCGTAATCTATATTAGCTTGTAATAATAATAATGAATTACAAAACTGGGTAAGTAATTTCACAACATAGTCCGCCTATGAACGTCTATTAAAAGTGAAATTATTCTGCGGCGTCTTGTTTTTTTTTAGACGCACGTCCGAAGGATGAGATGGAAGGATGTATACATTTTGTCAAAACGTTTGCAGCACCCAAAAAGATGCTTTAGAGACTGCGTAAATATATATGCTCCTGGCCGCAAAAATGAAGATATTGACTCTTCCAACTTTACAACGGCAATGGAAGTTCGTGCGCACCGGCTGGTGTTGAAAATGGACCAAGTCGACCAAAGGACTCGCACACAGGACAACACACAGCAATTGGGTTTCAAACGCAAAAGCCCAATATTACTCTTTTTTTGTCGCACTTTATATAGAACTGCATATCTACTCCAAATATATAGAATATAAGAGAATTCAACTCACTCTAGAAAAGAATTGCACGTTTTTACGAAACGGGAGTTTAGACAAGAACGCTAATTCCGGGTGAATTGTCAATCGTTTTTGACAAATTCTCTATGCGATTTTTATAAATAAAGTGCGGCTGGGCACCACGGTGCGGCACCGCTATTATAAAATCGAAACTTCGTTCGTTTGTCAAAATGTTTGCAATGTCCAGAAAGAAGCTTCGCAAACTCTCTAAATTATATATATTTTTGATCAGTGCCAAATTTCGAATCGATCTAGGTTTTTGCAAACACAAGCGTACGCTTGTTCATTTGTTCATTTATTTGCAAAACCTTTCAAAATTGTAGCACCCAGTTTGGTATTGAAAAGAGGCAAAATCTCACAATGGGTCTACAGTAAAAGATGAACTGACAAACCTCTGTTTTCAAAAATGAAAAAAGTCTTCGTTGCTCATTATTCGTAAACTGCAACAATAACAAATTACATTTTATTAGGTGTTTGAAAAAAATTTGAGCAGCGACTTCTGAAAATAACACTTTTTGGCCACTTTTTGCAAGAGCTGTCCAGGACACACTGTTGCAGCTCGAATGGGAAGTTCTGCCACCCCCTGCGTGCTCGCTAGACATGACACTTCCTGAGTGATACTTGTTCAGATCAGTGCAGCTTGGCTCGGCTGGCACATGGGTCCGCAAAGTTGAAGAAGTGCGAAAACGCATCGGTGGATGGATCACCGCCAAACTAATATGAGTTCTTTCGACATGATATCGCCATGTTGCCATATTGCAATATTGCGAAATGTTGTAGAAAATGATGGAAAATATTTCGATTAATGTACATTGCACCAATTTTCCTCAAGTGAAAAAATGATCAAAACTTTTGCAAACCCGTAATATATGAGCTATCTTACGACACCTGTACAAAAGCAGAAAAAATCAGCCAAGTCTACCCAATATTATAGAATATCGAAATCATTTTCTTTAATTTTTTAAAGCGCCTGGGTACAGAAGATTCGGCCAAAGGCATATATAATTTTCTTGCTTGTTTTTCTTCGTTTAAGTTGCTATTTGTTTGCGGTGAGATTGACCTTTGCATGTTTTAAAGACCCGCTAAGCCTACGACGGATTATCGCTGCTTCAATAACTACATACACAACACATTTCCACTTAAATATATGTGTCATGAAGAAATGTGTGTGTAATTGTGGAATTTTTGTTATAGTTCACATGCACATTTGATGTACATACGTAGGAAACCCACATGAAAAAACTGTTACCCACCAACAAGTACTGCTACATGTGCCTGTTTACATGACTGCTTAAAACCCTGAAACTAATTAAGTTTATATGTTTACAGACATTTTTACTTGTATAGGATATTATATGCCGATTCTATAGATGTATAAATATATGTATGTATGTATGTATGTATGTATGTTTGTATGTATGTATGTTTGTTTGTATGTATGTATGTATGTATGTATGTATGTATGTATGTATGTATGTATGTACGTATGTATACATGTACCACAAAAAAGCAGCAAACTCGCATAGAATGTCCATTAAATTACTAAGTGTATTTGGTATGCAAATTCCTCCCCCTTACCCAAGTCCGTTCTCCGTAATTGCTTTATAATATTCTAGGCATGGAATTCGTTATTCTATCCATAAAAGCATTGGAAATTATAAAAATAGATACAAATACATTGTTATCTCTACGCTAGAGAACAACTACAAATACATTGTCTACTTTATTCTTAAACTTATAACATAAAGAAGACAGTAAATCTTCAAATATCATAGTTTCTGTCTGCTGCTCGAAATTTCCATTTATTCCGCTAAAATGCCTAAAGTTCGAATATATGCATTTGTGTTCACATACATTGTGCCTATCATGGAAGGATGCACGTATACTACATTTCTCATTTTACTTGGTCACCTTTGTAATAAACTTAGACGTTGTTAATCGACGTAGTATTCATAGTTTAGTTTGCCATCAGTAAATATTATTCACCAATGTTTAAATTTGGCTTACGTGTTCCGAATTCAATTTCGAAATTTCAAGAAAATTATTTCTATTATTTTTTTTTTCTCGATTCTTTTATGTCTAGCGGCGTAGCGTCCAGACAAAACAAAAACAAACAAAAACGTAAAATACAATTTTGATACTCATACGACATTAAATGGGCGTGTTAAGTGGCATTAATCGCGCGGGTATTTCTAACTTTTTGTGCAGGCACTGTAGAATCACCTAACACTTTTATAGTTTGAGTAACGAAATGCTTGCTTTTAAAGTGGAGATCGTAGCCTTGATCAATTTGCTGGCTTTTGAAGCTTGAATTTACTCAGCTTAGACTCGATTAATTTGACCCCTTTTCAATAGTAATCTGCATACCCAAAATTTTCCAACTCAAATTTTTGCGATTGGGAGCATATTTACCACGGACATAAGACAAACAGGTGGACGAACAAACGCGAATCGACCGGTTCAAAGTTTTATACGGATACAAAATATATATAGTTTCTAGGATTTCTGAAAATTCTTTCTAGGTGTTATCTGTGTTTAAAAAGGCCGCGTTTGCAATTTCTAGAGCATGGCTGATTTACAAGTTCACGGAATGAAAACGTATTTATAATTAAACAAATTACATACAGAACTAATTCTTTAAATAAGATTTTATTTCAATTAACTAAGAAGGGTATATAAGTATTTTAATGCTACCGCACATAAAAGCATGTTTTATAAATACCAGACCTTTTGTGATTTTATACGTAAGCACCAGCTTTTGTATATAGCTACATAAAAGTAAAAATGACAAAACCTATTAGGTGTTTGCAAAAATTTTGATCAGCGACTACTACAGATAAAAATAACAAAGAAATGGGAAAAACCAATGTCCATAACGGTTGAACGGATGGTTTTGACCATCATCTACACAAAATAACGGTTTTCCATTTAATTTTATTGATTCATTTGCCGACGATAATCACGGAACGCAGAAAAATATTCTTCTTCCAAAGTCATTACTTTTGTTGCTTATTTAAAGACATTTGCCGCCAAAGCCGAGCAAAAATGTTCAGAGGCTTATGGTGTTGCTGCTCCATTATCGCTTTTCGGTTCAAGGGTTTAAAAGGGGCGACACGAACTGACTGAAAATACCAAATGGTTCGGTGGGTGGGTCGCTGCCAAACCAATATATCACTTTTACGCCTGCTTTCTATACTCAAATATGGGAGAGGTGCCATCATGATTTGGGCGACTATATCGTGGCATTCAGTTGGCCCTCATGTCGACGTCCTCAAAGGTGAAGTTCTTACTTTGATTATCCTATTACTGCCAAACATTGGCGTACCATAGATAATACGCCCACATATTCAGCCAAGAAGATTTGATTTGAAAAGCGTCAAAATACCATCGTCAGATTGCAACGTTTTACAGGAAGTTTTAGAGCAAAGACTGAGACAAAGATAACTACTACACATAGATGAAGTAACTGGCGGATGTTTTGCTAAAAAAGAGCGACAACATTTCATTGAAAAGTATTCCTTTCCGCGAAGAATCGCAGCGGCTTTACAAACAAATGGTGTCTTAACATCGTGTTAATAAGTATGTATGTTTCAGATGTTCATACTATTTTGTCCACTTCTGTATTTACAGAACAACTGATTATTCTACATTGCGTTGTCATAGGAACGAAATTTCAATATGACAGTAAGCCTCATTAATATTGTGTTTTTCGCTTGTTAAACCTAGTCGATTGTCCAAATATAAGAATTTTTTTTCTATTTTATACTACTAGGGGAACACACATCCAAACACAGAAAGAAAAAACAAAACATTATTCCAGTAGACAAGAAAATTAAATAATTTCAACAAGTAAGAAAGTTATTTTCAGCGGGGGCCCAATCTCGCATATCCATCACTATTCTCCAAGTGGTTTAATTTGATAGCCCTATTAGCTGGTATTATAGAGAAAAGGTAATCCATCAGGTCGCGGTGTCTACCATATTCATTTTAAAATTAACCCATTTTTAGGCAGATGGTGTATCTTCCTTTGAAAAGTGCACAAACTAGCTTTAAACATTCCGTCTTGTTTGCCTTACGGTAAATAAACATAAAACATCAAAAAAGTGAAAACAATGAAATTTAACCACTTACTATAAAGCACATTCTCTGCGACTGCCTTAACTTCTCCTTGGCTAGAAGTATTGCATTTAAAACAATTAACCCTTTGGACTTTCTAAAATCAGCTTCAGAACAGAATATATTACTTTATTAAATCTACTAAGCTCAATATCTAAAGTAGTTTTATAAATTAGAGCCGATAGCCTGTGTTGCTAGTGCTCAAGATCTTTTTTGTGTAGTCTAAGAATTTATTTCATTAGTCTAAAATTATAATAATAATAATAATAATAATAATAATAATAATAATCACTTGTAACTTTGTGTGGACACGGCGGATTTTTTATATTTTTCCACGTTAAGAGTGTTTCCCAAAGTAAATGGGAAAAATTTCAGCCTTTTATAAAACCTCAAATTTATGTTAAGAAAATTGCCCCAAAGAGTTATGTGCGATGAATGAGACCACCGTGTGCAAAAACACCCAATCTCTTCCGCCCGCGATCTGAACAATAGACGACAAGAAGTATGGAGAAAGATTGCTGCTTTCTATGCAAGAAAAGGTATAAAAAATATGACGTCATTAAGCAAAAAGAACACCCCGCCAAATATTAATTTTTAATAATATGCTCTTTTTACTTTCGCATCTTTCCTTATATGAAAAACACCTAACATTAATGACGCTATGTTTTTATACCCAGCACCGAAGCTATACTCATTTTGCCTTTTTTCATAATGTATGTGCTTTGCTCGTTATTTAGAAATTATAAAAGTTAGAAGGCTGAAATTTTTCGCATTTACTTTATGAAACACTCTACTCTTTACGTGGAAAAATAGAAAAAGTCCGTCATGTCCACACAAAGTTACAAGTGATTAAATTTAATTTTTTTCACTTTTTCCATGTTTCATGTTTATTTATCATAAGGTAAACAAGACAGAATGTTTAAAGCTGTTTTGTGATGGGTATGCGAGATTCGGCCCCCGCCGAATATAACTTTCTTACTTGTTGAATTTGTTGAAGTTATTTAATTTGCTTGTCTACTGCAATAATGTTTTGTTTTCTTTTTTTTTGTATTTTAATATGTATTCCCTAGTAGTGCAAAATATGAAAAAAAAATTTTATGCTTGGACAATGGAATAGGTTTAAGAAGCGTCGTCGAAGGAAGAAACCAAATATTAATGGGTAGAAATACGTAAAATATCGGTTGAAAGTTTCTATGCTACGAAGCAAAGCGAGTTCAATAAAAACTTATAAAAAAAATCCTTTCGTCAGTACGCCCTTCACTAGATTCAATCAGAAAATCACGCTACGCTGCTCAAGAGAAGCTCAGTTACAGAATATCTCATATTAGAAGCAAACAACACAAACAGAATTAATAATATAATTGAAGATGTAATATAAAACTAAAGAATTATACCATTTAATGTAAATAGAAAATAATACATACTCAACTGTGGTGGCTTCTGCCTGCACACGCTTTCGGTAATGCGTGTTTGTTGACGCAGGTGGAGTGGTAACAAACGTTATTACAGGTACAATCAATGCTCACACACATAAATAACATTCATTTTTCTAAAAAAAACAATGTCAAATAAAACGCGCACGAAAATGTATTATTGTACACAGACACTAAGAAAATTTCTTGAACCACGGTAATTGTAAATTGAGGAATTGCTCCACACATTAAATGTTGCTTCAAACGTTCTCGTTCAGTCTCATTCGATTCATAACATTAAAAAAATTTATACATACTGAAGGTACATAAAGACGTATGTAACGGATAAGTGCCAATTAGCAGTAGTACTCATCAATAAAAAACCGGGGAATCTAAACTGAATTTACTTTGTTAATTGCATTCCGATTATTGTTATTAACCTTCTGTCTCAGTATAAACCAATACCATCTTGTCTTTAGGCGATCTCAGAAGACCACTCTATGACTTCTATGATGGTTTGTGCTTAGTTGCAGATGACATCTGCTGCACTGTAAAATTTATTGATAACACTTGAATTTTCGTTAGTGTGTTGGACGAGTGTTATATTTATACATAAACAATTTGCACATAAAATCTATTGCCGCACTTTCATTTAACATAAAAATTTTATTGTTATTTTATACTATTTTCAATTTGAAAATCTGCTTTTAAAAAAAATTGAAATACGGGTTAACTGGGCGTTAGCAATAAGTGCGATTTTAACCATCTTTCTAACTAACGTTATGTTATAGTTTTGTCTAACTATGGATCGGACAAGTTTCGGTTTTAACAGAGGTAACAAGTAAGAAAATTATATCCGGCTATAATTAAAACTTTTGCGCCCATTACGTCCTTCTTACAAAAACTTCCAAAAGATCGAAAAAACTAAGCTCCGATTCTCTATAATATTGGATAAGTGTGGTTGATGTTTTCTATTTTTGTTTGCCACCTTTCACGATCACTCATAAAAAAGTAGAAATTCCCAATGTCGATTATGTTCTCGGTTTATATTACACTCCAGCTGTGCCCGTTAACCAGTTTAGGTCATTTTCATTAGCTACATGCGTGGGAGAACTGCCAATACTACTCAGAAAGCGCAATATTAATCATTGCGACCGAGCAAATGCTTAACATAGACATTACGTGGAGGAACACGTTTAAATCGACTCAGAATTTGATATTAATTAATTAATTAATTAATTACTTTGCAGGACCTCTGAAATCACCATTATAACCTTAAAACTTGCGTCTTAAATGACGATATATTACACATTTGAAATATGGACAATCATAAGACGAACATTGATAAGCCGATTCCGTTATTTATGCTGAATAAGCATATGACTGGGATTGAAAATTTCAATTCTCAAACAATGCGCGTCAAAATGCTATGCCATTTCTATTAATTAATATTTAATGGTTGCAAGGACGTTGTTTCTGTGTTATTTGCAAAACATTGGAAAAATCCATATATCGATTAATTATTGATTTTTGATGGAAACGACTCAATTAGCAGAGGCGGCAGTTTCTCCGCCAATTGCAAGGGATTAAAGATGGAGCGTTATTCGTTTGTAGAAATATCTAATTTAAAAAAGCGTGGATTCAAAAAAAACCTTTAAAGACCAAAAACTTAAGACACATACTACTTATACAATCTTCAAATTATAAATATAAATGAATGCATAATATATAAAATGGTCATAAGTTTTATCACCCACCGGAAATGATTTTCATTTTTTTCCGAATAAATACGATCTTTCAAAAACTGCCAATAACAAACAGGTTTTAATGAGTATTTATCATATAGAATTTTTCAACAATGATGACAATCAAGCAAAGAAAAAGCAAATAAATACGGTTACTTGAACATGGGAAGAAAGCAAGAACAACATATGAAGCGAATATGAGTAAGTAAAATGACAGCTGATTAAAAGCGTATTTAAAGAAAATACTAAAAAAGAGTGGAAAAAAAATTGTAAGCAAAAACTTTATCATAAAGACAAATGTTACATATAAATATACATACAGGTACCTTCGGAAGAACGCGAGTTTCGAAGAACACGTTTACCTTTTACGAATTGCACCATTTCTAAATTACACGGTTTCCAAATTACACGACTTTCTACTAATTCTTTTGAAAAAGACTAAAATATATACGTATTTGATATCAAATTTTTTGCCAACATACGACTTGTTTGATAAAAAAGAAAGTTATGATGCAAAGCGATCTAATTTATTTTCACACTTCGGACAGAATCCCATTTTTTGCAGTATCAAACAACATGGCTTCAAAGAACATGAAACCGATTAATCGTGTTCTTTGCAGGTTACCTGTATGTGCAATCATGTGCTTATTGCAAGCATTGCGGTACCGCTTTTGCAGTAATTTAGATATCTGAGAGAGTTGCTGCATATTACAGTGCGGCATAAATATTAACGTGTCATAAAAATGAAAAAAGGGTAGTAAAGGAAAAATCGACTTAATTAAAAATTAAATGCTTTTATTTATTTTTGTTGTTTACCTAAATGATAAATTATAAAATTGAGAAATTAATAAAAAGTAAGAGAGAATAAAAATTGAGGAGAGAAAACGATTAAATACACTTAATGGATTATCTGAATGATTCAACCAACTTTTGTTTTTTCTTTCTTTTTATTAGATTACAGTGTCCGTAGTTGCGTTTGTAGTGGTAAACAAAACGCAATATTTCTAATAAAACTATTAATTTCAATTTACAAAAACCGTGGTTCTGTTTGTTAAATTCATAACATAATTGGAGGAACTCATTTTTATATCAAATTTTTTTATATTTATAATTATAATAGTGAATTATAATTACTAAACAATCACTCGTTAGAGCAAACATAAATCTCTAAGTGTATATTTTTGCGCATAGAGTTATAACTGTAGAGTTAGTTATATATATATAACTATAATAATTTTTTTTTTTTATATTTTGCTTTATAGTCTCTTTTTTTGATTTTTGATTGTGCACTAATGCCATCTCTGTTTATTGAGAGTAGTGCTTTTTTCCACTCTCTGTTTCACTCTCTCTCAATCTTTATAAAAAGTACAATGACACTGAATTGCATTAACTGGCTACAGAGTGAGTTATTAGTAACTTTACACAATTTACACGCGTATAAATTTAAAACTGATACAAGCAAATCATGAACTAACACATATTTATTTATGCACCCTTAGGATGTAGACAATTTTTTACTTATATAAAACTTAACACATAAAAAACTAACATTTTATAGATACTTCTTCGCTAGCAAATCATTAATATGAAAGGTATCTTTTTAAATTTCATGAAGTTGTCAACACATTCACAAGAACATCGCGTAATTGTGAAAATAAATATTTGTTTTTATCTTGTTTAACTGCCAACAATACGATGTTATTGCCGCTGTTCTCGTAACTCGCCAAAAAAAATCTTTTATTTTTTCCTTTTATTCTTAATTTTTGCTTGTTTTTACGAAATTTTAACAAATCTAGTCCGAGCGACGATCAAAAACGTACTAAAATAAAAAAAAACACTTTAAGAGTGACTAACTCACTACTGCTGGTATCGAATATAGCAAAAACAAGCAGAAAGCCAACCAAAGCAGTGTTGCTACTTTTTACTTGTAGCTAAAGCATACTAAGTTAACCAGCGATGAGAAATATATAATAAAGCAAAAATAAAAAAAATAAATAGATGAAAACAATAAAACATGCCATACAAACTCTCACAAGCATCCACATACAAGTCATATTTAATGCTCTTTGCTTGCACACTTTCAATAATATAAAACTAAACTAACTGCTTCGTATTCGCACCAAATATACTGCAAGAGCTTCTTTAAATTTTGTCTTTGAAGAGATTTTCAAAGAGTTATGAATTTGCTTGGAACTTCGGTATTAAGTACAGCAAAGCGTTGATAATTTAAAAAACGTTAAAACTCTTCCAGGAACACAAGAAGAAAAAATACCAAGAAATATTTTTCTTTTATACCTGACAGCCCATTAAAATCCGTCCCACAATTTTCCAAAAAGCCCTGTCGAAATGCAACAATTTTGATTCGCGTATGTCCAAATTTAAAAAGGTGCTTATAATGCAACATTTTCTTACAGGCGTAAACAGACTTTCGAAACTTACAATTTGAAACAGTGTATAATAATATGATAAAGACGATGTTTTGACCAGTCCGGAATAAGTGTTGAACGTTCTTTTGAGAAAAAATTGATCAGTTTATTTGTAAAATATTATCGTGTAAATATAGACTGTGAGAAGTCTACGAAATTTGAAATTTAATACTTTTAATTGTACTTCCGCGAAATGTCTTGAACATATAGTTTATCTGAAATACTATTCACTTAGCTGACGTAGAGGTAGTTACTCTTAAGAAGGAATAAGTTGCTCTTCTCTGGTTGGTGATTCCAACGAAAGATATTACTTACTGGCCACATGACACAGCCAACCTTTATGAGCTTTTTAATTTAAAATCCCGAAACCATTCTCCTTTCGGGTGCATCATAATTATCTAAATTCTAATAAAATACTAAAAAAATAACAAATCATAATTTCTGCTATTTTCTATTTAATAAAAACGGCAAGCTAAAAACATTACTAATTTTTAACGTCTTAGTACAAAAATGACACATTTTCGAACTGGATTTATGTCCATTTAATATTTATCAAGTTTCACCTTTTTCTGATTATGACCGTATACACTCAGCAATAACTTATCTTACATTCTTGGCTTGCCATCTTACGCTTCACCTTTTGTAAAGTAAAAATTTGCAATAGTCTTTCGATGGTGAATGGAAAACTATTACATTAGCTTCCTTAGTAAAGTAGTTAGTGCGCAAAACCAAAGGGATTGGGAGAGTTTGAAAGACAAAACAACTAAGGAAATTACTGTGACCGGATCTTTTATCTCCATCACCTTTATACTAAGAAAAACTAAAACAAAAAGAAGAAAACAAACGAAATTTTCCTACTCCATGGATATTACGTGGGCATGGCTGATACTTGCCAATTTAATAGGATATATGTGCAAATTTTGATTATATTGCTATTGTAGTTTATGAGTAATAAGCGAAAAACTCAAGAAGTATAAGTACTCTCTGTTCATGTTGCACTGTAGGCATATCCATCCCTTGTACGATTTAACTCATTCTCAATAGCAACTCCCTTTCAGCACTCTGTAAATCTTCCTCGCCACCTATATAAATGCCTTGGCGTGTTGGGGCCATTCGCTAAACGAAATGATTTTCCAAATTTATAAGTAATTTTGATAAACGGGAGAATGTTTTGTCGCAGGTACTATGCAGGTGACCAAGCCGGCAGATGTACAGACGAATAGACGGGCATGCCCAAATCGATTACGAAACTGTCGCAGCCCAAGAATGCATTGTCTGGGCGTGTCAAATTTTTCGATGTTTTGACCGAGTGTTACGGGATCACCCACAGAATATATAGGAACATTTTCATAGTATTATCTCCTACAGATTGTCAGTAAAGAGCAAAAAACCAATTTATTTTTTTGGGTACGGAAATGTTCTGCGTTTACGGAATATTGTAGGCGTGTCCTTCGATTAATTTGGCTCGTTTCCAATACCAATCTGCATGCAAGAACTTCCAATGTTTCTGCCAAGTTTCTGCCATTTCTTTATTCGATATTGATCAAGAATGTATACATTTTCTGTAAAGAGCTTTCGGAGCTTGTAGTTGTTGCGAACGTTTTGTGGAAATGAATACATACCCATCCTTCGGGTAGATATAAATAATAAACAAATAACAATCACAAAACAACAAATATTGCTTTGTGTTTAGGCATTGGTATAATACTTTCCCTAAAAAATGTAATAACAAAGTTAATTTTCTTTAACGCTTTTAAGAAAATTCGCCCGACTCGGGACAAAATTCAATAAAGCGAACCACGTTTATCCTTTCAACTGCTTTATTATTACGTAGCGCATACGAGCATATTGGTTTTGGAAACTGTCTAAGTATGGCAAAAGAACGAAGAGGCTGCTTTTGTGCTTTCAGAAATTATAAATTTTTATTCTTTGCCAAAATTTGTTTCAGCGATGAAAAATGTATCATACAAAAACAGATTTATGACAAGGCTAAGCATTTTTGACAAAAGATTGAAATTTCAACAAGTTATCCAAAGGGTATATATTTTAAAACTGTAAGAAAAAAATTACAGTTGATTGGTGGATATATAATACGAATGCCGAGTGCGCTCGGCATGCAGTTGGAAGGTTAAAATGCTTTTTGGCTTTGCAATTTTAAATCGAAGTTCCAGCTTTCACAGCTAAACTGAAAAAGTGGAGAGATCACTATATTTTACTTGCATTAAATGTTTAATTTGCGAAAACAAAAATGTTTACACAAGAGTTTTGTAATATCGCTTAAAAACACGCTAATTATAAAAAAGAAGGATTTTCAATTTTTACAAGGTAATTATTCTTTGCTGAATTGGCTGTTTGTTTCGTACGAAAAAGAAACACGCCAACACTACTGCCATGCTAGTCGAACATTATCCGCACGTTCTCTCTTTTATTATTTTTTTTATTAACAAAAAAATGTACTTTTAAGAAAGTTAGTTGGGAGAAGCAAAAAATTAACAATAATGTAATTATAAAAGAGTAGAACGTTATTTCATTAATTATTATTATCAACTTTCATTGATATTATCAATTTTTTCCTGATATGATAATTTTCTTTATGTACACATACATTTACGCTCAATAACTTTTGTAATTAAATTAGAAAGAAACAATTCATAACTCAAAATTAGATTAATCAACTCTTGAAGTACGCATATACACTCTATCTACCGAAACTTATAATCAACTAATTAAAAATTAATATTTTTACGTTTTCTTATTAAAAACAATTTCAATAACAACAACCGTAATAATATAAAATAAATCTCCTCTAAACCAATTCTCACAAAAAATTTAACAAAAATTCTGTAAACAATTCGCTGGAGAAATTACGCCTGTGCATACTGGAGTGTGTAAATGACAAGAAAAGCAAGTTCATTTTTTTCTCTTATTTCTTATAGAACAACTCTCTCCGAAACAACTCACATACATGCTTTATGTAGACCAAAATTCAGTTGTTGTAAGACGTCTTTTTCTGTGAAACCTCAATGCTGTTCTCATTTAAAAAAAAAATGAAACAAGTTTTTAAATTATTCCAAAGTATTAAATAAAAATTTGAATGAAATTCTTACAGTTGTAGATTAACTTAATGACTCGTTTAATGGATAGTAAAATTAGTGACAAAATTTTCTTTTTTTTATTATGATTTTTATTATTATTATTATTATTTTTATTTCTTTTTATTAATGCAAGTCTTAATAGTTTTATTCGAGATATCACTATGCGTGATCTATATGTCAAAGAATATATGGAATTTATACAAAATTGTATAAAGAACTTCTGTTGTGCGATCAAAATTTATTGTCCTACTTGATGTGTTTGGTGTTCGAGATGTTTGAATGGAACAAATACAATCCTACGTGAGATCAGTCCTGTACCGGCCTTGTCCGATTATACCGATTCAACACACCTTAGTTCTTGGTTAGATTAAAAGGTTGCTTGCAAATCGCTTGCGTACAGGTGTCTTTCAGAAATTAACAGTATCGCCATCAAGGTCTTTTTGAATATTTTCAAATTTACTAAAGAGAATCGTCCTCCACATTGGGCGTACCTGCCGCCAAACAAATCCCGTCAAATTAAGGACAGGAAATAGTATAATTTGAATTCGTTCCTTTTCCTCTTTAATTTGATCAATTAACTATATTTCAATTAAAAATATATATCGCTTATAATTTCTTAAGGATTGTTCATGTTTTAATGCAAGCTACTCGAGACTACAAAAACATAATAATAAAACTTTTATGTTAATACGCAACAATTATCGTTCATTAACGTTCTAATATTATTGACCGGCGAGAAAAACTCAGACAATTGGTTCAAAACAACAAGCATTTCGGTTATACTTAATGATCACTTTTCCCATTTACTACGCTTAACCACCTGTCTACAAAGTAAAAAGTCCATTTGCAAATCAATGTCTGCGTTATTCGTTTTCATATCACATACATACATACATATTGCATGTTCAACAAAATTTAGATAAACAAAGAAAGAAGCCTAAAATTTTTGTTGTTAGTTATTCTCCTCTTATTGCTGTCGTTATTATTGTTCTGTTTACTAAATCTAATGTTATTTTACCTAATTGAATTAAATTCATTCGATATTGATTTCTTCAATTAGTTGGCACAAGTTTACAGAAATGAAAATTTAAAAGAGGAAAAGAAATTTAATTTTGTGATGCCAGAGCAATTCTATTTTTGCTTTCACAATTCTTCCGTTTAACTAAAAATATAAAATAAATTGAACTTGAAATCTCTTTTATTGAGTTATTTTTATTTAAAAAGCGTGTTAGTTAAGCATCAGAGAAATTTCTTCATCATATGGAACTGCTTTATAACTTAAGACTTTTCTTGAATAGAAAATCAGGTTTTCTAGCGTCATTTCGGGGACTAGAACTAATTTCATATTTCACTAGAGCAGTTTTTAGCATTTAGCGTATACTGATAGTGCATTAAAATTGATTTTTCGCTGCTTACTGCCTCAGAATGTCATTTGCTCGCTTTAAACTCACGCTAAAACTCGTAGGTAGAATACGTCTTAACAGTTTTAAAATTCCTTGTGAACACGAATCATCCAAAATAGCTGGGAGTTTTAAAGAAAAATTCCAAAACTTTTAGAAACTACAGAAGCTTAAAGCTTGGTGGAGCAATGTCTTATGATGATAGGGACAATTCTAGAAAAAAGCCGGATTTGTGCGAACTGAAACCGAGACAAATGGAACAGAGTTGGTATCAATTTTTTATTCAATCAATTATAGTTTTTTGGAATTTTTTGCTTGTTGCGAACGCTCTTACCGGCTGATCTTTATAAGTTTACGTGAGAACTTGTAAATGGCCGCTATACAGAATTTTACATTACGAGCCTTTTTTAAGTATCGCGCCTATTTTGAAACTATAACAAACATAGCCCCTAAGTTTCAGTTGCATATCTTAATTTTCCCAGCCGTCAGCCCAACAAAAAGCAGTAAACAAATACAACAAATTGTCACTTCAGAATCTTACACCACCAGCGGAAAATATGTACGCTTGCTTGTATCTTTCAAACGCCTTTTTGTATGCTAGCTCTTATTTCTAAAAATGTTTTTTATATTGGTTAGCAATATTTAAGCCACTTTTAACGAATAATCCGCTCCCGTCAAACAATTTAAAATAAGAATAAAAACAAACTTACCCTGATTGTCGTGGTTCTCTTCGCTGCATTTCGCGCTCGACCACACCGAAAAAAACAACGAAGCAACAACAATGTCGACTATTATTGTGCGCAACTATTATTTATTTTAAAGCACCAACAAAAAAACACTTGTTCTCGCTCTCTCCTGTTGTGTTCTCAATCCTCCGTTTTTCTCTGTAGTTTACAGCTTCTTTCAAAATATCTACATTACTCGCGCACGGGAAAGAAAACACAAATTTTTGCTGTTTTCGGAGTGAAGCAAAAAAAGCTGCGCGTAAACAAAAACCGTGAAAAGACGTTTTAGAAGCAAACGAAAAGAAATTAATTAATTTACAATATACAAAATACACTACAAATGCACTAAGCCGAACGCACTCACGAACACTTCACACTAAGTGTTTATATTTCGTTCTCTTTCTCTGCTGCAGGACTATGAGAATATTCACAGAAAATGCTTGTAACACTTAAAGTGACTAGTAAAAGATATCGTTGATCGCGAATAAATATTCATTACTAACATTCGCTGTAATGACGTTGAAAAAGACAATTCAAATGATGCTATTATGTATTAGGCACAGGTTGACCAAAGCAAACTTTAGGCAACGAAGTTAACTAGCTTTTCAGCGCATAATAAACTTACGAGGCAGCAGTATGCTGTTCGTTTACCTTAAGCTATTCACGGTTGGTTCTCTTCAAGTCTTATTATTTTTTTGTTAGCTTTGTTCTTTAAAATGGAAAATTAGAAATTTTTGAACAATTTCCGTAAACCTTTCAATATTGCCGTAGAATTTTGCACACTTGCGCAAGCGTAGTTGATTGACGTCTTCCTATAAAACTGAGTTGAGTGTATGTTGACTGATTTCCTCTTCTTTCATGAATTTATCTCCTTCCAGTCGATTGAATTTTGAGTTCAATTTTATATTTTATTTTGATACTGAAATATTACGTTGGATTGCTTTCTGACGTTTACAAAAAAAAAAAAAAACAAAATCAAAAAGCACGTCTTTTTTTTAAGTTAAATCAAAGTCTACATGACATCCAATAAAGAAGGCAAAAAACTTAACGAAAAGAATAAAAACATAACAAAATCGTTCAATCTTACGGGTTGTGCCTTATATCAACCTTTAAAAAGATTTGATTTTTTTTTTATTTTACACATTTTCTTATTTGTTTTCTTGTTGCTTTACTTGAAATCATTCCCTAAGTTTTCAGTTCTCTTTGCTTTTGCATTTCCTTTCGAATATAACTCATCTATCAATCGAAGTTATTGTTATTTAGGGAAACATGAGGGTAACATTTGTAGGGTAAGAGATTAGTCTTCTTTTTCACCGTTTCCGACATTGATATCTTTTCTTCTCTTTATTACTTTATAAATTCGTTTTAAAAGAGATGTTACGACAGAATTTAACAACAACGTTCTACGAATATTCTCGTTGATGTAATTGCACTTGAGGTCCTTTATAATGTGATGAGACCATTGCACCCACGGGTTAAAGTTAAAATTTTAAATGCTGAAATAAGATAAAAATAAAAAATACAATCATTGATTAACGCAATTCTGAATTTATCTTTAACATAAAATAAGGGAATTGATTTTGATCCTCCAAGTTATAGAAAAATCATAGTTTTCACTTCAAATAGCATAAAGTTCCGAATTCATTTAACCGTGTCCACTTGTCCGACCGTTACATGTCAAATAAAAAGCTTAACCCGAAAACGTGAATAACCTAGACGGTTGCCAAACCAAGTAAGTGCAACTTATTTACAATAGCTTATATAAACTCAAAATCTGACTATCTGTTTTGTACAAACAAAGTTAAAGAACGATCTTTGGATATGAAACGTTCAAGATTTACAAAGTTCACGACAGCATTTATTTATTTCCCAAAAATGTGGCATCTACTGATTTTGAAATCCAGCATACTTTTTCGGAAAAAAATTCACATAAGATTTATTATTTTTTAATCATCATCAAAAATTTCAAAATATATTTTTAATTATCGACGTTTCACTTAAATTTTACGGAGACTTCTTAGATAAACTTGTTGGATATTTGCGCCAATTCTGCATTGCAAATTATTAAAAAAATGGTCAAGCAACATCAAAGGTCTATCAAATGAGATTACTTTTTTCTCTTAAACTTTTCAACGACAGGCGTTTTAACGACGGGGGTGTATGCGTATTTATGGGAGAGACATATAGTGTAACCAGATTCCCAATCCGATATAAAAGATTCGTTTTTCGTCAGTTTTATTTTTAAATAGGAAATATTTCAGTAAGTAAACAGACGGTAGGAAGTTTCAGTGAAGCTTGAGAGTACCTTGGGGCATATGGCCAATGGGCTACAAATCCAAATAATTAATAATTGAAAATTATGCGCAAGGTTAATATTGTTCGTACACTCCCAGTATTATCATCAAATTTCACAATCATTTGTTTTCAGATTATGTCATAATCTTCGTCATATTCACGTAGCAGTGCACGCTCCAGTGCGAGTTCAGTGAAGATCTTTTCCTTTTCTGAAGGATTTGAAGCGAAATCTGGTGAAAAATGTATTGAGCGAAACTGAATTCTCTTACTAGCTTAATAACAAGCAACAACGAATCGCACTACCATATGATTTTTGACATTTCTTTTCGACGGTGAGAACAAAACAAATGTGAGAGAAAAATAAAAACAAACCCTCTATATAAGCAATTACACGATAAGAGTAAAAGAGATAGATGCAAATAATAGTGTTGAGTATATAGTACACTGCAAAGTACAATTTGCTCATTGATTTTCATATCTATGCTTTTTACATATACATTGCTATTAACGTTTATTTAAGTGTTTATTTTCAACCTTTGTAAATATTTGCCAGTTTTTTAAGACTTTTGTTTAGCAATTTTTTTAGAAAACTTTACTTTCGTAAATTTACGTCCTTTCTGTGTAACTAGGCCAAGGGTTAATAATAGTTGGAAAAACATTTGTATATTAATTCTTTAAAACACTTTATTTGTTGTCGAGATTGCTCTTTAAAACACTTTTTTATTACAAGCTAGTTTTACTTTTTTAAATACATTGTTATTATAAACCAAAAGTTATAAAATTTCATACACAGCAGACATCTTCAGGGGTGTAGTTTTTCTTTTCTTATGTGTTCTGTTTTCTTTCTTTATTTTTCTTTCGATCTGTTATTATTTGTTACACACTCTCGCTCGTTTTCTGTCAGTATTTCAAAAAAAAACTTAAAAACACAAGAAAATTTTAATTAAGTTGTAGGTTACGTTTTATATTATTTTTTTCTTTAACGCTTTGCCATTAAACTCGGAAATATGTTCTTAAAAAACCATTCCTCTTCAAATAAGAAAACCACAAACTTATCTACAAAAAGAGTAACAAAGATAACTACATAAATTTTTAATTGTGTAAAAGAAAGCCATACACGACATAAAGTTATTTTGGCCATAACAGTTTTTATAATTACACTAGCCGGTCGCTGAATAATTTATCTGACTAATTTCCCTTTATATAGGTATCTTTTATCATTTCAATTACTTTTTTTAAAATTTTCGTTCAGAAAATGTCTTTTGAGTTGTCTTTCACAGACTTCGAACTAATCAACAGAAATCAGTGTGATTTTTATGTATATACGCTTAACACATGCAAGCTTTTAGTTATCTCTTTTACTCTTTCTAAATGTTAGAGCAATACGTTTTTTTTTACTTTACCATTAACTGTACAACACAGGAAAATCAGCCAAGGATTTTTAACAAAATTTGCACTTTTTGGTTTACACATTTTCACACGAAACCAAAAGTTTTTTTCAAAACACTTTAGCTATTAACCAAATTTTATTAGTTTATTACTACATTTATCTACGCTCGAAAAGTATTTCCGCTGGCCTCCAAAAGACCCGATTTTCTTGTCAAAAAAATATAGTGCAGAAAATTTACAAAACAAGTATTACCGAAGTAGAGAATTTTCTAACGTCGTATGGATTTCCGATTACCCTAAAAAGAAATTTTACTTGTAAATAAGGGAAAAAGGAATTTATGAAGAGGAAATTCTTACAAACGTGATAGCCAATGTATAGAAATCAACGGGTGGTGTACGAATTCGAACGAAAAACACCTGCATTTAAATCACTACTTTTTAATGTTTCACAGAAAATGAAATAGATTTTGAATTTGTTTGCCAATTACCATATTGAGTAAGTGTCCGTTTTCCATTTTTGTATAGGCCCTACAACGTCGCCCATAGAATGCGCATTCAAATTGTTATATATTTATTGGCTATAGTTTATGAGTAGTGAGCAAAAAACCAGTTTTTATTCCTTTGGAAAGACAAAGTTTAGCTGATCTCAGGTGGTGGACGTGTCCTTCGATCGATTTTGCCCATTTTCAATGCCAACTTGCGTACAAGAACTTCCAATGTTTCTGTCAAATTTCAAGTCGATAACTTCGTTTTTGCATGTTTAGAACTGTATTCAGACAGTATACTACCCTTTTTAAGCTCTTCATAGTAACTGCTATCAAATAAATATGTACGTATTTATAAAGCTTTTATAAAATCTGCGGTAGGCTTAAAAATTTTGAAACAACGGATAAATGGGTATCACAAGAAAACAAACTTTTTGGAAAATAACCGTTATCATCTGTTTACAAACGGTCTATAGAGTGGTAGAAGCCTCAGACCAAATTTGGTACACGAAAGTTCCTTAACATTTACAACCGAAGCTACAGCTAGTGGCAAAATTTATGTTTGTCTGCTATTACTGGTGAAAATACTATAATGGTGAAATCGTAGCATTAAATATATGCTTTGTGAATGTTGAATTTTTTACAAAATTCAATTCTTCACAACTGGAGAAATTAATTATATGGACATCTTAAAAGTATCTTTAAAACCTAAATCCAATAAAAAATTAATACATAATTAAGAGTAGTTTAGTTATTTTTTATCTTAGATCAAGAATTTATACCTTTGACCTAAATAAATGATAATAATAATTATAAGAATAATACGTATGATACTATTGTGCAAAAAGAAGTAATTTATACCAATTGTGTAAATTGAAAATATGATATTTTTATTGTTTTAATATAAATTAAGACCTGAACAGAAAGGACTATTCATCTTTTGTCAGCATCACAATCGCATTGTTCAATCAATCCTTCCTCGCGCATCGATTTGTAAGCATTCTACAGCTGTTTTTCTTTCAAATTCACGTAACATGCATCGATTTGTAAACATTTTACAGCTGTTTTTCTTTCAAATTCACGTAACATGCATCGATTTGTAAACTTCTGTAGCTGTTTTTCTGTCAAATTCACGTAACATGCATCGATTTGTAAACATTCTGCAGCTGTTTTTCACTCAAATCTACGTAACATGCATCGATTTGTAAACATTCTTTGGTGTCGTTTTTATAGCATATTCCCTTTACCTACACAGCTTAAGAAGGTTGCCAAAACATCGTTTCAACCTTACCAATGACAATCAGCTGTTCACAATGTGTAAACAAAATAGGAAAAAATATGAAAAATAGTAGTAAAACTTCTTCTTCTTCTTCTATTCACCAATAACAAACGAAATTCGCTTTGGTGTGTAAAAGTAGTAAAATCCCTCATAAGTAAAACAACGTGCTAGTTTCTTGTTTAATTGGAGCCAAAAGTTTTTCTTTTTTAAACGAATGCGATAAAAAAGATGGCTAAGAATAAAACCCAAATACAAAATGAGGTAAGGATTTTCGAAAATATCAATGAAATGTCTATGAAAATGTTGTTTATTCAGCTAAAATCACATAAAACTTCAAGTCAGCAAATTTATCACAAAAAAATAAAAAAGTTTACAAAGAAAGCGCCGCAAGATGAATTTTGCGATCTTCTCGTGGAAAATGTTAACAATGAAGATGGTTTTTATAGCATTCATAATAATGAGAAAAAAGAAGAAAAAAAAACCGTAAAACGTAAAATGGATAAAACCTTTAAAGCACCAATAATAGCTAATAAAAAATGCAAGCCCAATGACGAGGGGCTAACTAATAATAAACTGAAACCTCCTGTTCTGGAGGAAATAAACGACCTGAAAGACACATGCAATCTCTTTCACTCGAACCTATTCCGTTTCCAAGTGCAGGAAATGTTAGCTGAACTGAAAATTAAAAATAAATACTTGGAGTATGTCAACACATTCTTAGAGAAATTTAAAGTATTTCTTAAAAATCTACCGACGTCTTCTGACGGCAAAGAAAGCGTGGATTCCATGTCTTGGTTAAAACAAAGTACTCTTAAAGTTCCTTTGGATTTGACGCTCCTAAAAGTGACCAAACAAAAATCGTTTAAATTTCAGTACATCCAGCCGAATAAAGATCCTTTTTTAATCGGGGCAGCAGCAATACACAATCTACTTGGTCCTCAAATACAAGCTGACATTTGCGTTGTTATTCCACCCCAATGCTTTCAAAAAGACGATTGGCTTAATATGGTGTATGATCAAAAAAGAGCCTATTACTTAACTTACATAGCCCAACATATACTGAAAAGTAATGAATTTGAAGATATTGGAGAAGAAAATCTAAAATTTAACTATTACAATAACAACCCGTTAAAACCTGTACTAGAAATAAGACCAGCTTCGAAGTTAAGTTCCAAACTCAGCATACGCTTACTTGTAGTAGGAGATGAGATGAGTTTCAAGTTGAATCGTTTTGTGCCATGGAACAATAATATCAGATTGTCGCTGTTCGATGAAGAGGCAAATGATGATTCGGTGCCATTTGCTACACCTAACTATAATGCAAATCTATTATTTGATATAACAATGGAGCAAAATCAGAAGTTATTACGCGAAGTTTATGAAAATCGGAAGAATTTGCAAGAGGGCCTGACACTACTGAAAGTTTGGCTACGTCAACGGCAATTAGATAAAGGTATCAACGGTTTCAACGCTCATCTGTTGACTATGTTTATAGTGTACTTATTTAAACAGCGAAAGTTGCATATGAATATGAGCAGTTATCAAGTCGCACGTAACGTATGGAATCAATTAGGTAAGCAAAATCAAGGTGTGGAATTCAAAAATTTATTAATAACTCATTAATTTCATAGCATTTTCTAGTTGGCATGAATCCAATAAAGGTCCCACACTTTGTCCTTCAATAAATATTAATGCTAATCAACCGACATTAGAACAAATGCACGCCTACTATCCCGTAGTTTTCATAGATGTCACTGGCTACCATAATTTGTGCTTCAATGTCACACTGGACATTTATGAGCTTGTCCGTTTTGAAGCTAAAATGGCGGTCCAAATGCTAAATGACGTGAAGTTAAATAGTTTTCAATTACTATTTATGAACAAGTTTCCGCTTTACAGTCAATGTGACCATATTTTAAAGTAAAATTTTTTCAGTTAAACGAAAGCTTGATATGGTTCTTATAACTTTTTCTTATTGTAGGATTAACAAAACCGATGCTGTAGAACAGATATTGGATATGCACGTTGGACCAGCTGATAAGTGTAATTTTGCTGGTCACACTTATCTTCAATTGCTTAAAGTGGTGACTAGGTGGGTGAAGATCTTTTTAAATAATAATATTCTTTAGCGTATTTTTAAATTTCCTATAGACTCCTAAGCAAAGGTTTAGGTAAACGAGTTCAATTTTTAATACCTTTGCAACAAGATGTACCCAGTTGGTCCTTAGTTGAACACCCTGCGACGGGTTATGAATATTTACATTTAGGTCTAATTTTAAATGGCGAACAATCGTTAGAAATACTAGATAAGGGTCCTGAGTCCATAGATGAAGAAGCCTCCGAATTTCGTAAATTTTGGGGCGACAAGGCCCAACTTAGACGTTTTCAAGATGGCACGATCACCGAAGCGGTTGTGTGGGCTTTGGCAAAAGATGATCTCAGCAAAAAGCGTTTAGTGGCACGCTCCGTTGTTTTACATTTATTACACCATCATTTACAACTAGAAGCTAAGGATGTGGAATATGTAGCCGGTGAATACGATGTAGTTTTTAAAATTAACAAAGCTTACAAAATGGACATAATTGTGGAAAAGTATGGCATACATCCAGATGCCGACGCGGAAGCTTTATCCTTACGAGTCATCCGCGAGTTTGATAACTTAGCCAGGAAACTAATTAATCTAAAAGAGTTGCCGTTAGAAATCGTGTCTATTGCGGGAGTTTCACCAGTTTTACGCTACTGCGATCCTCAACCTGTATTGCCAACAGCCCGTAATATTCGGCAACAATTTCATGCCACTCAGATACAACAGGGAATCATACAGTTAGGTAAACATTTTTGAAAATCAAAATCACGCAATATTTATGAACGATTAAATAAAACTGCAGGTCTAAGTGGTAAATGGCCGAGTGAGCTGACGGCTTTGCGTGCAATCAAAACGGCATTCTACTTACAAATTGGTAAACTTCTACAGGAGCAACATCAATTGCCCACTAAAGTCACTTATGGTGGTATAATGGTGTTACATCAGGGTTATTGTTTCAATTTTGAAATAGCTCACCCCAAAGAAGTGGGCTTACTAAAACGAGAAAAAACCGAGAAAGGAGTAACAAAGTATGTAGATTGTACAGCAAGTATTGCTTTAGAAAAACGTCACTATATTTTGCCAAAAGTAGCGGGAGCTTTGAAAGCTTTATACCAGAAACACAACAGTTTCGGTCCGGCTGTGATGATTTCGAAACGTTGGTTATATTCTCAACTAGTCGATGAGTGTCTTTGGCCCGATGAATGCACTGAGCTATTAATAGCCTCACAATATCAAAAAAAGGCTAATTCATTAATAACCAATGCTCCACAAATGGGATTTATACGTTTTCTGCAATTATTGTCAACAACTAAATGGAAAACTGAAATGATTTTAATAAATTTTAATGATAACATGGAAGGCAAGATGACATTGGTCAGAATTGATTGTATATATAGTAAATAGATTTATTTTTTCTATTTAGCTTCAGAAATTTCTGATTTGGAGCAACGGTTTAACACAGAGCGTGACCATTTTCCGCCCCTTTGCATTGTTACCAGTTATGACCAACCACATTATGGTAATATATGGTCTTCGGCAGAGCAACCAAATCCTTTTGTGTTAGCCAGGGTTACACTTTTGGCTAGACAATGCTTAGATTATTTGGAAAGCTCTTTAATTTCCCCCACGCGGTTCATTAAGCCGTCCAAGCTATTTATGCCCTGTAGTGAAGGTTACCATCTAATAATACAAATTAAACCGGATAATGTAACCAACACCTTAGCTCACGAATTCGGTTCAGCATTTGTGGAATATTCTAAACCTAATTGGCGTCTACCGTTGGCTGGTACGAATTTTCTAAAAACGGCTGTGGAGCAATTAAGGGTAATTTTTGTTTTGTTCATTTGATGAATTATTAATAAAAGTACACTTCTATTGATATCAGGAAGCCTACTCGGATTACGCTGCCTTCTTCTACAACCCTTGTGGCGGAAAAGAAATTGCAGTTATTTGGAAGCCGGGTATATTTGAAAGTAAAGAGTTTAAAGTTACAGATGTGCAAGCGTGCTCCTTAACAACGGACGGCAAGCGGATAAAACTCAACAAGGATGTATTAATAGAGGATTTCAAATTTATTTTAAAAGACTTCTATTTACGCATAGGTTCTGTAGAAAGTGTACGAGAAGCTTCTTGTATATCATTTACAAAGCCAACAACAAAGCGTTATTTCAATGCTATCAAGCAGCAAAAAGTTATAAGCACTAAAACATTTGATAAAACAAAAGTATGAAAGAAAATTTTGAAAGCGAGAAAAACAAGAAATTAAAAACGTTTATTGTATATACGATCATATTGCACACTGATTCAAAAAATGTATACAATAAGAATTTTGTACAAAACTTTCACATAAAAAGCTAATCAGAAGGACAATATTACTCTAAAAGCACGTCTATGAATTCTTGATTTGCACGCTTCAGTTTCAACTGTTCGCGAGCACTTAAGTTACTGGTTGTAGTTTGAGTTCCTTTTTCACTGTCCTCTCGTGTGCAGTTAGTTCCAGAACTAGTTACTACTGATAGTTTCTCCTCTTGTGTATTTATTCCAGTTGACATTTTGATTTTACGAGCCGAAAATCTACGTTTCAACTCCCGGCAATTTTTACAGCAACAAACACTACAGCACGTTTGAATATTTTGCTGATTTCTTTTATCCAATTCAGTGGAAGAAGTGCAAGCATCAACAAACTTAAATATTTAAAAGTTAAGGAAATTTTATGTACAAAGGAAACGTAAGTCAATGTAGAATCTCATGTAAAATATTTCCTTCCACCGATATTTTTAATTAAATGCAAATGTAAAACGGAAAAACAAGATATTAGAAACTGAGTTGAGCATGAGGGGCGTTGAATTTGGTTAGTCTACTGAGCAAAGAAAATTTAAGTAATCGTACTTTTTCAACTAAAAAATGCTGATCGCAAGGGTACAAAAATTCTGAAATCACCGAATATTTTGGCAATACTTGGCATATAGCATCTAGTGGTGTCAAATTTTGCATATTTATCTCGAGTTATGTAGAAGTGTTACCAAAAAATCTCTTTGCTATTATGATCAGCCGGCCTTTGCTACGCTGGATATACAGATGGTTCTGGTGAATATCTAAATTGCAGTTTTTAAGAAATATCTTAACGGAATTAAAAAAATGCCCATGCAAAAAATGATCGAGCCAAATCTCATTATACTCGATTTTTAAACTATTAATTCTTAATCGATCAGTTCTGTCCTTGAACTCCTATATTACCCTATTACGTGCTTGAAATTACTACATGTTTTTTTTTTCATTTTCCCTATTTATGAATTTTATCACTTCTTTTCCCAATTGGCAATTTCTCAATAGCAATATTAATTTTTTGTTTAACAAAAATGAAATCTCATTCATATTATATTTGGCGAGCATACATGCATACTTTGATTTTAATCAAGCACTATGTGAGGGACTTTAAAAAATAATTTACGCAGCTACGTTATTAAGGAAGTAACACAATATAGATTAAGAAATGAATGTATAATAAGTAACTTCACTTACTGGTGAACGGCATTTCTCCCATTCTATTTGTTGTTCCAAAGTGGCAACTGTTGCTGGTGGGGTAATATCCATAGGTTCGGTTGTTTGACAGTTTTGATTAAACAAAATTACGGGTTTAAGCCGAGAGAATCTACTATTATGGCGATTATTGCACAGCACTTGCTGATCTTTCCGCGATGTTTCTAGTAGAGACTGCAAGTTAAACAACATATCGTTCGAGTAGTTGTCCAACGATTTCAATTCACCGTTTGACATCAGCTTATAATAAGTCAACAGGCGAATATCTTCGATTTTTCGTAAATCTTGTTGGACTGCAATAAAGTGCTCATTATTTATCTGCAAAGGAACTAAGAAAAAGAAATATCTTTCAGGGAAATTAACCATAGGTTTTAACCATAGGTTTACCATAAACAGGTGCTTGGACTAATTCGCTGGTTTGTACAAATTTTTTGACGGTAGGATCAAGATTCATTTTTTTTTAATTTTTTGCCAAAATTTAATTTTACTTTTTTTTGGGCTTTTAAAAAATGTAAAAAAGTAATAAAAGAAGAAAACTAGGAATTTTGACGATTTTTTTTAAAGAAAAATTTCTTCTGCCATGAAAAACAAGGAATTTCAAACAATTTAATTTTTATTATGAGTATATGTATATATGTGAATACAACTTCATATTTCTTTATTACCAGTTTTAGAAAGTCATTTTTCAAAATAATGTAACTTATGAACGTAAACTCGATCCGTCTGTCTTAATGGGCAAAGTTTCATCTTTCGTGGCGACACTGACGGCACTGCCAGCTTCTTTTTCTTTGGAACCGAAATCCGGATAAAGTTTAGCCACTTGCCCTGTTGGTGTACACAAGCGACCTGTAAACTCGGGCCTTTTACTGTTTTGACTTCGCTCAACGTTGATTACAATATCGAAGAGTGTTCTATAAAAAGGAATCAGTTTACTGTGTTTAAAACATTGCATTTAGCCACTAACCGCTGTCCTGCATTAATTAAGTTGCGTTTGTTTGCCTTCAGTATGCTGGCATTATTTGAGCTACTATCCATTGAATGTGGTGGCGATAATGGTGAATCTGTTGTAGCTCTTATTATACTCTTACCTGATGAATCGCCTATTATAATTTGAATTAAATTTTTATGAGAAATAACCATAAAAAGAAAGCACCGTAGTTTAAGAATAGGGAAACAAAAAAGCAACAGAATATTTTATCAACAACACTTCAGCTTATATGAACGAGTCAATTATTGTACATGAGATCAAATTGTGAAGTAGTAGTTAGTAAGCGGACACAAAATTAGAGAAACTTAATAAATAACTCAAAAAAATAAATAAATTATTTTAGTCCTAAATTCCTTTCAGAATTCTGCCTCTAAATTTAATATTTTAAGCCATTGAGTATATAATTGCAACGTATTTAAAACGGAAGGAGTAGTCAAGCAGATATGAGATTATTTTTGCCTTATGAGTCCGTGTTTATACCCTTCATTACTTGTAGTATGAGTCCCAGAAGGACTTGATGTATTCCAACCTTTCATCATTCTAGGGGGTGCATATCTGTCTTGTTTTTTTGCGTTCAAACTAAAAGTCGAACTTTTTGAGATAATTTGATGAAATATGGTTGTGGCCCAAGGACGCACGCTATTGATAATAATAATGTTCCAGTCGGGCCACTTTTTCGATCACTTCCCATATAGCGTCTTATTTTAAAAACTCAGTATATAAATAATTGCAAGTATTTAATGGTTGGCCGCGCCCTACTATAGTCTCTCTACTTGTTGTTTCATAATATAAGTTACAATAATGCGCAATTTATGACAGAAAACTTGCTGTGGTAAACTTACGACTGTTTTCATTCTCTGCCTTAATACTGGCATCTCCACATGCCGCTCTCACATTTTGTATATTTTCCAATATGACCTTATGGTGGGAATTTGTGGCATAACCCCGTATTATCATCTCCAATTCCGCACATAATAAACGATATTGCTCGGTTTTTTTGATGCCTTTCAATCTAGGGAAATAAGGGAACTATTTAATTTTTGAAGCATACATATTTTATAAGTTTTAAATCATATGGCTGAGCAGTTTAATTGTAGAAATTAAAATTCATGTTTAGTTAATCAATTTTTTATGCACAGTTTTCTGGTAATTGGGGCAAACATTTGGATCGATTTACGTCTTTTGCGAACTTTAAATGGAGATTTTTTTAGGAAAACGTTTACGACCAACATTAAACTCTTAAACTAAATTCTTTATAATTTTGAATCCAAGGTAGGGTGAGGCGGCTTAATAGAATGCAATTATGACATTACGACGAAAGATAGAGCCGGGCCATAAGCAAACGACTATTAAATAAATATTTGTTACCCAAATTGTTAAACGTTTTCCAACCGTGTTGCTACTAATTCACAAAGGGCGGGTCCACGACCATGTACATTTGTTTGCAACTAAAGAGTCTTCACATTGCCTTACCTATTACTATTCATGGTGGCAAATGGCAATAATTCTCCCCTGGAGGCCGCTGTATACAGTTCAAATATATTTTGTTGACACTGCACCTCATCTGTTTTATCCATGTCTTCTTTAGCGATTTTCCTCAAAAAATTTGATAACCAAGGCATATTTCGCTGCAGATTGTGAACCATAGTGGTGTTGAGTGTTAACGGGAAATATCGTGATCTCTTATGTAGGCGATCACGAGTTCTATGTAAGTTATCTTCACAATTTGATTTGGATTTGAGCGGCACAAACCGATGAATTTTGACAAACGCTGCGAAATCTGATATGCGATAATCCACAACGCGTCCACCTGGACCTTCGGAGATTGAAGGAGGATCTTCCAAGCAAGAACGTGTTATTTGCAAAGAATGTATAAAGATTTCGCCACCGCGAGCCGATAACAAATGACTGGTGGTTTTCCCGCCTGCTTTTCTGTAAAGATCAGATATTTTCAAAAGTTCTCAGATTATTAACCTTTTCGATTACCTTGGCATTTCCAGTAATACTGAACGACCGTTCAGCAAAAAATTAATCAAGCATGAACTCGGACGGGAGGTAACATCCACCGGAGTTACGCGGTGTTGTGCTAGACACGGTGGACAAGCTGACATATCTGAAGCACCACAACCACGCGGAGTACACCATTTCAGTGTTACAGTTTCGTACTCAGCTCCTTCTTTAATACTCGTGGGTAATAAAACTTCAGTACCACATATAGCCGTATGAGCATTACGTGCATGTAGAATTTCCACATCATAATTAGCACTTGAATTGGCATTTTGTTCCTCCTTCATTGGAATACCCGTAACCGTAGTACTGGCCAAATCATAATGGCTCATTATGAGATGAGTTAGTTTATTAGAAATTTCCGGGGCACTAGTTGTATGTATTTCCGTCGATAAGCAACTTGATAAATCAATCTGCTTACGGTTTGTTACCAAGGTGTCTACATTCATTGGTACAACGTTAATTATGACCAAATGGCAATGATCTATACTCAATATCTTCTTTTGTGACATAGCTAATGTATTCTGCTGCATTAATACATTATGGAAAATATCTTCTAAGCTTTTCATACTAGGATTATCACGTGCTGAAGTCACACAAATAACTCTGCCTTTGTTTGGTATCTTTTCGTTCGTAGTTACTGCGTTTTCCGCTGCCTGCATCAAGTTAAGCTGCTGCTCGGTGGGTTCAGCCAAAGCCTCTATGGCTGCTCGCAATCCATGTATAACCGAATAATCTGACGATTGTGTATTACGTTGAGGCACTCCTACTAGGGCCATGGCATTTAATACGTGAGACATATTTTGTGTGGCAAACTTCCAGGTATTCACGATATGAGCGGCAGTATCACTTACAATAAAACGTACCAATTTTCCGCGAGGAAATAAATCCCAAACAATACGACAATACTCAATTGAAGATTCTACAGAACAAGTCCATAGACTTTTGCTAAATTGCAAGCCTGATGAAGTGCTAGGAATTGCATCATTAGACGGTCCCGTTTTACCTTTAAGATAATCTAATGCTATATAATCCTCACTAGATATACTAAAGTATTGTGTGTGATCCAAAACAAAAATTGTTTTTTGGTTTAAGTCATACATGATGTGCAGTTACGGCTTATAGTAAAGAAACTAATTTATTTGACGTAATCAGCTGTTTATAGTCCTCTACGTAGATTGATGTTTTTATTTAGGCTTATTAATTTTGGAAAGTAATTAAAAATGAAATTAATAATTACTAAAAAATTCTTTAAAAAATTATTCTGTCTAAACTATTTGGTCGACCACTATCAAAACTTTATGCTAAGCATGAAAGAGAGAAAGGCAATTGTAGTCGATTTCAAATAAGAAATAAGGTCTCGTTTATTCCATCCAATTTATTCTTTATACTTTTAATGACTGATGCTGCATCGTCGTGTTTTTTCTTTCAAAAGTTTCAATTTTCTTTTGTTTATCGGAACATTTGGTCTAAAATATAACTTTGGATTTAGCTATAGTTGCTTTTAAAAATTTTGTTTGTCAGCAGCCTTGGAGGTTCATAAATTAATTTATATTTGCTTTGTAATGCGGAGTATGGCACCCGTAGCTGGATTAGTTACGCAATTACGACGTAACACAATTAGGTTGCGTTTACCTTTCTAATATATTTTTTATATTTATATTTATATATATTATGCATATAATTCAGAAAGCTACAATTTAGAATTCATTGAATGATTAAATTGAGTTCTCCCCCAAGCCTGGGAAAATTGGGGTGACAGAATGAGGCGTTATTCCTATTTTCGGGCTGCGACTTCAACATTGCCCACTTTTTACAACACTTTATGGGATTCGACAACTAATATGCTTTTGCATATATACATAGAAATGAAACATAAAAAAAGCAATGCACCAAACAAGTGAAGGCAATTTATTTTAAATTTATAAATTATTTAAATTAAATTTATAAATTACAGGTAAAGGCAATTTATTTTAAATTTATAAATTATTTATCTAACTTACGTTCATCTCCTCTTTACAATCAACACCTAAAACGACACGACAAGGTTAACTAAGCGCTGAAAATTTATCTGATGTGTCTTTTCTATGTTAGTGAAAAAAAAGGAAGAAAAGTTCGCTTATTTCAATCTAAAGGAAAATTAACTAAAACAACAAATTTATTATAATTGATGTAAATCTTTAGAGATTTTGATTTTCACGTCGAAATTTTTTTTTTTCTATTTATAATCTCGCAAACTCCTTTTTTAAAAACAAAAAGTATTATCCTTTACATCTGGATTTTTCTCAAGTGTTCCCTGGGATAGCATTAATAATAGCTAAAACAACATCAGCCTGTCTCCTCATGGAGAGTGATCAGATTATTGCCGATAGAAACGTATGTGAGAATTTTAATTTGAATGCTACGGAGAACAAAAAGAGACCGAGGGTGGCCAGAAATGGTGTTGAATTAGCTCCTTTACCTGCTGATCCAAAAGCGCTTAATAACCAGTTTGCTTCTGATTTCGGTATGAATATCTTCTCCGACCTTTTTTTTACGAATACCTTAAAAGTTTTAAGACAGCCGGCTTAAGAGAACGCAACACGGCTAGTAATGGCAGAGCCATTTTCTTTTCAGTGTAAATCTTTTATCAAAAATAATGATTTTAAAAGAAAGAACTTGAAAACTTACATTCCCGGATCCTGTATCGAAATGTTTGGTATTGTCAAAAATGTCCCTGTACATTATGATGTAAAACAAATTAATTAAAATGCGGTCTGCGATGTTTCGACTAAGTCTGTCATTATGCTTCGCAGGGGAAATACAGACAACAATAATGAACTTGTTCCGATAGCCAGCGAGAAGATTGGCTTTAAGGGAAAATCCCTCCCTATGTCTATCAATTTAAACTTTGACTATTTTATTCCCACCTTAAAACAATACTTTGAGAGTGATAGATATGGTCATATCTAAAATTTTGCTAATTGTGGCAAGACCCGTAAGTATACTGACCAATGCGATGTGATTAAATGTCTGGCTTGTGGTTCTAATCAACACAATACACTAAACAAGACTTGTATGAACAGAAAGCGTAAATTAGGTCTAAATAAGAAACTTAACTTATAAAGAAGTGAGGAAAAAGTACTCTTCCACTTATTTTGAATGTCTTGACGATAAATTGTACAAAGAGAACTTCCCCTCATTGGTGAATAATAATGAAGACGTAAATAAAATCCTAACGAAAAAAAATATAATGCTGTTGTCAAAAGGAAACCTATTATTTCAAAACCTTCTTCTAATCCATCTCCAAAGCCGTCTGTGACAAGATCTCAACAGCGAGTGATTTTTACCAATAATTTGCGATCTTCTGAATTGGAAATATTTATCTCTGCGATTTAAGAATTTATACGTCCGATGATCTTTCAGCAATTTCTTATTGTGATAGTTCTCGCTATGATCGAATGTCTAATACTTCGAATATATGTCTTTCTCACTTAAAATGTGATTTCTTTTTTATAGTGTAATATACACAATGTTCGGCATAACTTATCATTTTGAGATTTTTGCTTAAACCGAAATAATATTGATTTTAGCATCTTGAGTAAAGTTTTTCTGAAAAACGACAATATTTTCGAAGTTATAATTGCTATTTATACTTCAGCCAGCAAATGCCATGATGGCGGCCATGGAGAGGTTAATATATTAGTTAAAAGAAGTGTTAGTTTCAGACGCATTCCTTACAACAGACATTATTATCATCAAAACCACGAATCTTAAGCCGAATTTTTTATAGCATCGTGCTACTTTCCACCCAGCATTGATGTACGAACTTTTCAAGATAAAATTCAAAGATTATGTGACTTTCTTGGCGGTGAACCAAATGTTGTTATAGGTGGCGATTTCAATGCTAGGTATTGCTCATATGGCGATCAGCTCTCGCGCAATAACGGAAAGATCCTTATAAATGCCATCAATGCCAGCAGTTTTAAAGTTTGAAATAATGGTGATCCTAGCTTTCACTGTAATGGTAGTAGTCACGCGGCGAGTAGTGCCTTGGACTTAACTTACTCTAATTCAACTATTTTGTCACGCAACTAGAATACTTGTACGTCTGGAAATCCTTTAGGTCTGTTTAATTATTGTCTACGGACTTTACAATTGTTTTAGGGCCACTCCTCATTGCCACTTAAAGAGGATTGGAGGGTGTGCGACGTTGTACGTGCCCTAGCTGAGCTAGCTAGTTTAGGAGAAGTAGGAGGTTTTAAAATTTTGACTCGCGGACACTCCGCAAAAGATTGCACTTAAAAGAAATGCACGTACACTTATGCGAACTTTAACTTAATAATTATAAAAAAATTTTTTTTTACATTACTTCGGCCACGACTTGCACATTTTCACTATTTATTTATTTGCAAATATGGCGTACGAATACCTCTGGGCAGTTACTTGTGAATGTTTTCAAAAATTCAAAACCGTGAATGCACACCGATTTATTTCCGCAACTATTTTTAGTAATTTTGGCAATTCTGCTGTGGTCGTATTTTTTAATTTATATGTTGAAATTGTGTAATTAATTTTTCATTTTATTACTTTATACGGTTTTAAAGCCTATTTAATTATAAAAGTGTTTAAATTTATTGAAATATGTTGAACTTTTTATGTTGGTATCAATCCGGTTTTTGCGATTAGCGCTTAGTGGTCTCGTTTCTTGTTTTTTAGTTGTTGTTGCTTCCAAACATCTGCTTTGATTTTTGATGTTTACGGTTTTTCTCTTTGTTTACTATGCTTTTAATAGTGCGAAGTTTCCTTGCTAACTTAAGAGATTAAGCTTTTTTGTTTTTTCTTTACTCACAAACTCTATTTTGTCTATAGCTTTTTGACATGAGGTGTTTATTTACATCATGTCGAAATAAAACAAGACCTGATTCATGACTTGTTGGCTTTGCGAGCATTATTGTCATGCGAAGTGTGCAGGTATTACTTGCAGGTGTTGCAGACGCAGTCCTAGATCCTTCGAAACGATTAAGTTGATCATGTCCCGACTATAGGAAGTGGAACATTGATTTTTGTAAGCTTTTCATGAAGACAAGGAAAGGGCTTTCTGAATTGTGCGGAAAAATGAAAGCAATGTTCGACGAGGGTCGCTACCTAGAGCATTCACCTTCTTTCCCAACCTATAAAGGACGACCTTGTAGTGTAGCATGCGGTGTTTCACCTCCGTCTTTGCCTAAATCTCATAAGTCGATGCACGTTACTCGCCATCATTCCTGTTCGTCTTCATCGTCAGCGATAAGACTTATGCATCTGTCATTGGCGAATCCGACTAAGCTTTTGAGTGTTCCATTCTTGCCTACAAAGAACATTGGCGTTTCCTCTATCGTAAGCTTAGCTAATAATACAAATTTTAGGAGGGCCGAAAGCCCACCTCATGCTGAGGTGGCAAGGGCATATCCTCCTGGTGGTGCCATTTAGGCTTCTCTGTCTACATCTCCAAAAATTATTAACAAAAATAATAAATCCGTCTCTCCTCCTAGCTGTTCGGGTGTATCCCCTGGTCACTATGCTGGGCAATTCGCAGAAACTGTAAGTGTAGTCACTCCCGCTATTTTCTCCACCTATGGATCCTATCAGCAAAATAAAGATGACGGCTGCTTGACGGATAAGTCCCATTGGTAAATTTGAAGAATGTTAGCATTTTTAAATTGGCTTCGTCTCAACGGAGAGCTAACTCGTGCTTTAAGGTTTGTGAAGCAAGTTTCTGCCGCTACTCTGGTGCCGGGGCTAACACACCAGACTCCAGGTATCCCTCCCACAATAAAATTTATTTTTTTGGGGATCATTTCGCTCGTTATTTTTATTTCTTTGGTGTTTTAAATGTCATATTTGCTGCAGTCCCGTCCTATTCATTTGAATTTCTTACTCTTCCTGACGTTGAATTTATTGCAATTCGGAAGAAAATTGGCAGTAAATAGTTATATGTAGCTTGCTCCTATATTCTTCCAAATGCGGATATGTGTATTTATAGGAAACAAGCTACAGTCATTCGTGACGTAGCCAAAAATTCTATACCTGCTGATATAGTCGTAGCGTTGGGTGACTTCAATTTGCCACAAGTCACCCAGCGTTATAGTGATTCTGGTTGTATTTACCGCACTTCAATATTTGGTCGAGCTATTGTGCAATGAATTGTTTGATTGTAATTTACTTGAATGCTATCGTACTTCTAATTGTAATGGCAAACTTCCTGATCTTTGTCTGGCTAATTTCCCTGAGATAGCTGTAAGTCGCTGTCCATATTTTGGCTTATCTGAGGATCCGTTTCGTCCAGCAATTTGCGTTTCCTTTCATTACAGACATGACGGTCCTTTGAACCATTATCAAAACCAATATCTTACTGCTTAAATCTCATCTTTCACACATTATGCTTGAATATTGAAACCCTAGTATCATTATTCTACAATGTTTGTCCATTCGTTACGATCAAGCAACCTCGCCCTCAAAGCAAGTGCCTACCTTGGTTTAAGAATAGAATTAAATTTTACAAAAATAGGAAAAACGAACTTCTCGAAAAATTTATGAAAAGTGGCTTTGGAGTTTTCTAAAGTATTGATGAGCGTGGCGGCATTCCACCATGTATACTCAAATCATACAAATCGTACAAACATTTCAAACATTTTTAATCCCTCTTTGAAATCAAGTGTTTTCCCTTTGTATTGAAAGGGCAGTTTCTTTATTCCGCTTCATAAATACGGACACGGATATCACATTGAGAACTATAGAGGCATTGCTAAGTTAAATAATTGTTTGAGCGAATTGTTACTCAGTATTTGGTTTTTGATATCAAATCTTATATTTCAAATCTTATATTTACTTGTCATGTTTTCAAGGCTATTTCCAATGCCTTCCGCACGGATGTCGTATATACTAATTTTACTAAAGTGTTTAACTTATTAATCTTCAAACTCCATTCCTCTGACTTCCCTTTGTACTTAGTGAAATGGATTAACTCTTATCTGCATAACAGATCGTTCACGATTCATTTTAGCTTCATCACCTCGGATGATCTTTGGGCGTCCTCTGGCGTCCCTCAAGGCAGCGATTTAGGAGCACTTTTATTGAATTTATAGATTAATGATCTCCCTTGGTGATTAAATTCAGCCAGGTATTAATGTTCGGTGACGAGGTTAACCTGTCTTCTTCCTTCTCGTTGGAATCGCAATCGTATCAGCTTCAAATTAACTTAAATAATTTAATTACATGGTGTTCTTTAAACTTTATAAAATTAAATATAAAAAAAAAAAAATCCGCCTGAGTGGCCGAGCAGACAAGAGTCTCGACTAGCAATTCAATGGTCGTGGGTTCAAATCTCAAGTGCGGTAGAGTTTTTAATAATAATAATAATAATAATAATAATAATAATCATATTAATAAAAAAAAAAAATAAAGCCGAAAGCGTTAGATGCGAGTGCTTTAAGATTTTAGTCTTCGAATTTATTCCCTGGCTAAATTTATATAATAATAATAGTAATAATAGGTCTTCAATTTTAAACAAGTACCGTTTTAAAGAAAACACGTTTCAATTAGATAATTGTACAGTGTACAGTAATAACAGTGCGACGTCCGGTCGATCTTACGTGGATTGCATGGTCAAAGGTCAGATCAGATGCTAATATTATTTTAGGCATTTCAATGTAGCGAATTCGATAATTATTGAGAGATTGGTGATATGGAAATGTGATCTCTGCAAATAGTGTGTCGATTCTGCTCGTCTCTAACAATTTAAAACAGCTGATATGGTTGACATAAGCTACTCACTAAATTTTCCCCATTTAAAAATTATAGTTTTGACTTGGCAACAGGGCTAATATTGCATTTATCACGTCAGACAATTCTGACAAAATTATCTTCGAGAATATTTTTTTATAAATTTCTTCATAAAAGTTGTGTTATTTTATACTGAATGTCTTGGCTACTGGGTAGGAATCGACCTCAGCCACAGCAGGATGCTGCATTAGCGGGAGGTAGTGATGACGAGGATAAAAATGCAGACCCTCAATTATCCAAGGCTGAACGGAAGGCCATGGAAGCGTATCGTTTCGATTCTTCAGCTTTGGAGAGAGCAGCTGACGCGGCTCGAACTTTAGAACGTTCAAGTATGTTAATATTACATTTTATTTAAAATACATAAAATGAAGAACCGGTGCTGTAGCACGCGGCATTGCATAACCAAACAGCAAAGTGAATAACATGTGCTTTCACGCCAATTTTAAGGACATGCTCGCGAAGCTTTGGAATTATCGAAATTGCAAGAGTTAACGCGGCAACAGGAATATCAAACTAAGATCAAAGAATACGAGGCTCATGTTGAACAAGCAAAAGTGGAACAAAAGCGTATTGATCATGAAGAAAGGAGAAAAACATTAGTCGTGCGTAAAAATTGTAAAATCAAAGCTGTACAATGTCAATTTTACTTTCAATGTTTTGTTTAAAAAGGAAGAGACTAAGCAACAACAACAACGAGCTCAATATCAAGATCAGCTGTCGCGCAGACGATATGAAGATCAATTGACTCAACAACAGCGGGTACAAGAAGAGAATTTACGAAAGTACGCATATCATTAATTAATTTGATACTTGCTAAATTTAAGCTCTTTTTAGGCAAGAGGAAAGCGTAGCTCGCCAAGAAGCTATGCGTCGTCAAACCATCGAACATGAAATTGAGATGAAAGAAAAGAACCGGCTGAAGCTTTTGGAGCACGAAATGCGAGTGAAAGCCAAAGTTGATCGCGAAAATCGTGATATTAATTTAGAGCAGATACGTTTAAAAGCTCAAGAACATCGCACTACAGTTTTGGAAAGCATAAAGTAAGTATTTTCAAATTATTTCGTATATTATTGCTTTTACCGTTTTTATTTATAATAACGCAGAACTGCTGGTACAGTTATTGGTGCTGGGTTTGATGCTATGCTTACTGATTGGGATAAAGTCTTGACTGCCGCTGGTGGTCTTTCTCTGTTAGCCTTAGGTGTATATGCTGCCAGAGGAGCCACCGGTGTGACGTCCCGCTATATCGAATCACGTATTGGCAAACCGACACTTGTAGGAGAAACTTCGCGTTTTGCTTTGTTAGACGCTCTAAAACATCCTATTAGATATATAAAGAGACTCACTTCTAAGCCTACCGATGCTTTGCAGGGTGTCGTCCTAAACCCAAAATTAGAGGAACGTTTGCGTGATGTTGCCATTGCTACCAAAAATACGCGCATTAATCGTGGCCTGTACCGTAATATACTAATGCACGGTCCTCCCGGTACAGGCAAAACGATGTTTGCTAAAAAATTGGCTGAACACTCTGGCATGGATTATGCCATAATGACGGGTGGTGATGTGGCACCAATGGGTAAAGAAGCTGTTACCGGTATTCATAAAGTGTTCGATTGGTCACAGACTAGCCGTCGTGGCCTTTTATTATTTGTTGACGAAGCCGATGCTTTTCTAAGGAAACGTTCTTCCGAGCATATTTCAGAAGATTTAAGAGCTGCTCTAAATGCTTTCTTATATCGAACCTCAGAACAAAATGAGAAATTTATGTTAGTGTTGGCGTCGAATACACCGGAACAATTTGATTATGCCATTAATGATCGTCTAGATGAAATGGTAGAATTTACTTTGCCCGGCCTGGAGGAACGTGAACGCTTATTGCGTTTATACTTCGACAAGTACGTTTTAAAGCCAGCTGCAGAGGGAGCTAGGTAAGGTTCATCTTATTTCATTTTGTGCAATTCGCGCCAAAACTGTTCTGTGTTGTCTTGTTTCTTGTAAAGACGTTTTAAATTGGAAACATTTGATTACGGAGCGACTTGCTCCAAAATGGCCATTGTTTGTGAGGGTATGTCCGGACGGGAAATCTCTAAATTGGGCGTATCCTGGCAAGCAGCTGTTTATGCTTCCGAAAACGGCGTTTTAACAGAAAAAATGGTACTAGATCGAGCCCATTCGGCAGCTGCTCAGCACAAGCAAAAGGTGAACTTTTCAGTTCTTGTGAAATCAATTGTTGTTAAAGAAAAATCCTTAATATCATGTTCACAAATTTATAAATTTCACTGTCTTTCTTTTAGATGGCCTGGTTATCTGACCACGAGCGTTTGGATCACAAATCTGTAACTGGAGGCAAAATTGAATAATTCTGTTCTTTTAACCTGCCTTCATTCCACAACAAACAATTAGACTTAATTTAAGGACAAATATACACACAGAACCCAGCAGAGTTTTCTTTTTATGTTCAACTGAACGAAAAAAAAGAGTACAACATATGTTACCTGCCCTCAGTAGTGCAGATTATGATGGGGTGAAATGTAATTTAAGTTTTTTATTGTTTTTTAAATTACATAACCTTATCAAACTCTTGCTGAATGTAAAATACAATAAGTTTCTAAATTTTGTATAAAGGAAACATTTATAAGAAAACTTTGTTCAGGTTTCCAGTGTACATTAACTGTAAAAATGCATTTCAAGTAATGAATGTGTCTCGGCATCAGGAGAAATTTATATTAAACTTCTCGCTTAACATGTTTCTCGGAAATGTTCATTTTTGTTTTTTATTAATTTGTTTATATACGTTTCCATAATCTTTGGGTTTATATATCGAATTAACAATTGGACAAAATTTTGTTTTCAACTACATAGAAAAAAAGTTCAAATAAAAATTGAAAAAGTTATTTAACGAATTGGATTTAATTTTTTTACGGAGGAGACGTCAAAAAATTCATTTAATTCATTTAATAAGAAGATGTTTTACTTAAAAGATATCACAGGATTTCAGAATTGTCTTATTCCACTTCGAAAGAAACCAGTAAAATAAACGATTGTGTGCGCAGGCGACAAGATTAATAAATTGGAAACACAGAGTTTTACGATTTCATTTTGTCTGAAGATTTCCTGTGAAAATAAAATAAAGCATTAATTATTCAATAATTCATTAAAAAACAGGAAATAAATTTTCTGCACAAAACACCGAGTTTCTATTATATGGTGTATTATATAATTAATTACAGAATTAAGTGTTTGTATGTGTATATGAAATGAATTCTGCTCTAAATTACATAATTGTCGTCATCAGTCCACTAACGGGGTAATTTGCTTCATTCCACTTTATATTGTGAAATTTATCCTAATTTCTTTTGCTAACATATCTCGTCGGCCTACTATTGAAAGTATCGAATTTACTCGATGAAGTGGGAATATTTACGCGCAGCCTGGGAGGTATATTTGAATAAATTATTATGAATAAATTCGAACAATTATTTTGGCGGTTTCAACAAAGACCCCTTAGCGCGCAAAATAACGTACTTAGCAAAAGTCAATTTTGATGAAGACCAACTTTTAACCCATTTGCTTTATAAGCGCATATATTTGCCCATGTTGCCTGGCAATTACCACCAGAGCGGATATATGCGCGCATTACACTTAGCTCTTATTGGATGGTTATAATAATTTTAGTTATTTTTTTACTTTAAAGAGTCATTTGGGAATAATTCGTACAAAACCAAAATATTTTCCACTATTTTCAACAACATTTTACTATATTTTTGGCAGTGAAGATAGAAAGTGCAATTTTGAGCGCCCCATAATTAGCGTCGGCAGACGCTGAATATTTCAATAATACTAAATGAAAATTTGTTATTTTAGGTAGAGAGAGGTCAAAATCATTGAATTTAATCGTTATGTACACTGGTATTTCCCATTTCTTTGTCGTTTTTACACGTACAAGTCGCTGATCACAATTTTTGCAAACAGCTAATAGGTTTTGTTTCAGTCACTTTTATGTAGCTATATACAAAAGCTCGTGTTTACGTTAAAAATCATACAAGGTTTGATATTTACAAAAAATGCTTTTATGTGCAGTCGCATTAAAATATTTGTATAGCCCCTCTTAGTTTATTAAAATAAAATCTTGTTTAAGAAATTAGTTTTATATGTATTTTGTTTAATTATAAACACATCGTTTTCCTTCCGGGAACTTTTGAATTCGCCATGCCCTATAAATTACAATTGTTGCCCTTAAACACAGATAACACCTAGAAAGAATTTTCAGAAATCCTTTTAGCTGGAGGAGTCACCACCTAAAGCACATTTACTAATATCAACAAAGCCTTTGGATCAAAGCGCATTTTGGACTCGCAATCAATGAAAAATGGTGAAGTAGTTTCATAGCAAAATTACACAAAAAAAGAGTAAAAAATTAACGGTTTTGTTTCCGACAGTAGCGAACAGGTAATTAGGTAAAAGCAGATGTTTTACTGGCTGTTTTCTGGGGGTTTTCTTTGGCAGTAGTGGTAGTGATCAAAGTGCGAGTGAATTTGAGTGGGAGGAAAAAAATTACAAATCTAAAGTGCATAAATTAATATCTAGTAAAAACTTAGAAAATTTTGCTAAAGAGTACGTTTACGAATTGTTTTTGACAAAGGAAATTCTGGAGCATATTGTGACTGAAACTAATTTATTTGGCGAAAAGAGTCCAAGTTTCAAAGAAAGAAAATTTTGGTGATAACAAATTTTCCATTTTTCCGTGCGATGCAAATGAGTTAAGTATTTATAAATCAAAATGTTTAATATGCCAATGCCCTCTTTCACTTATTAATAGTACCCTGTTTATCTAGACTAATAGAAGATTTGTGACTTAAAAATTTCAGCTAAAGTCGAAGAATGAAAGCACTTTACGAATTTACTGAAAGAATGAATTATCAAATTGAAAATCTTTTACAAGTTATCTAAGAATTTAAATAAAAAATATATGAATATAATTTTTATAATTATAAGTCCAAATATTAAAATTGCGTTTCATTTATTTACTTATTTTTCTTTAAGAAACCAAATAATTTTAAACCGATATATAGCAAGAATTTTCAAAATGGATGATGACCTCACCTGTGATTAGTTTTCATGCATTTTTAAGACATGTGTGATAGGAATGTAAGGATTTGTGTCGTTTGCTTTTTTAGTGTATTTGTATGCACTTTACAGTTCATCTCTTGCATTTAGGGGTAGTTCGACTTGTTCCACGCTACCCATGTGTACGTATGCGGGAGCATCTTCGTGTATAATTTTTTGACTATTATTTTTTTTAGTTATATATACTACTGTATCTGAAGAGCTGTTTACCGAAGTGTTTGTTAAGTCTTCCGATAAGGCCGATTGGTCTGGAGTTGTCAATGAAATTTTTGAACCAAAAACAATTCTGCAAGGTGTTGTTAAATATGCAAAAAAGAAGTATTCATCTTTAATTGATTAATATGTTCTGTTTGTGAGAAATACCTTCTAATATATCTACTTATGATAACTACTTATGAATAATGCTGATTGTGGCCATGCGATGACAATATTAATTTGAAATATCTTTTATAGGTATATATATATATATATATGTGTGTGTGCACAATTTTGATTTTTTCATACTTTTTTGCTAATTACGAGTTTTCACGTTGTAAATTTTTTATTGACGCTGTCGGCTTGTTCCTCGCAATTTTTGGGGCGCTCTAGGGATTTATTTTTGGATTTACAAAATAAAAAGTTTACATTTATTTACAGTTGACAGAGTATTAAGGGGTAAGCGTAAAGGTTATTCAATTACTTTATATTTGCAAAAGGGTGGCATAAGAAATGTTACCTTTCTCTAGTTTGCATATCGGCCTTAACGTCCAGATTACGCGGACTTCGAAAATCACATTCCAATGAAAATGCCGAATCACCCGGTGTTATAAGTTCCGGATCATTTTGTATGACCACAACATTAGTGTACAATTCACCTTCTTTAATTGTTTGGCATTGATTCAATTGGAACGTCATCTCTATCGAACGAGTACTTGACGAGCTCGGTTTGACAAAACATGGCGCTGTTTGCTTATAAAAACTTCCTCTGGTATACATGACACCGGTGAATGGCTTTTCAGTTTCTAACATGATATGCATCGAGTTGGATCCGCATTTCAAATTAACTTTTTGTATCCCCTGATCGGACCCTTCAATTTTGAATGTATCTGTAAGGTGATGCTCCCAAGTTTCTGAAAAAGAATCTTATTTTAAACCAATAAAAGAAATTTATATAAACAGTTGAAGCAATTCTTCTAAACCCATCGAGTATCCTATACATTCTCAATAAAATAATTATTGATCCCTACGGTAAAAATGCTTGCTTACATTATCTTGGATTGGGTCGTGTGTACGCGGGGTATATCCTACTTTCTAAGCTTCGCCCATAATCGTTAATTCCACATTCTTCACGAAATTCAAACAGTATATAGAGATGTTTTTTACATGTTTTTTCTATTTGCGTTTTGTGTGAAACCCAATTGCATTAACTTTAATGAAGACTTTTGTGAAGAGTGAGTGCATTTTTTGAAAAAAAAATTTACCATTGATCTGTGAACTTCTCTGTGAACTTAGCCTGCGGATTTTTGCGTTTAGGTTTTTTAAAATTCTTTTGCAGTACCGGCGTTAATAAAAAAGAAGAGCAAAACGTTTTTAGACTTATGCATACACGCGTAGGTAACTTTGGGTACTTGAAACCGGTTAACACAGAAGTTTTATTATTTTGTTTATAATTTCTTCTTTGACTTGTTTTATACGTACGATAACCATAATAATACCTTTCTGAGTCTCTTGTTGTTGTTGATCATCATTCTTATTTCTGCTGGTTGCTTTTGCAGTGTAGATCATTAACACAAAATTAATGGAACAAATTATTAAATATTTTCTTGACTTTATGAACATTTTCTTTTCAAAGGCTTATTTAAGTAAATATAAAAACTTTTCTTATATAATTATATGTTTAAAATTTCTTTTTACAACTTTTTCCCAAACACTGCACAATTATTAAAATCTACGTCTGTATGGTTTCAATACCAAACATACAACTGATGAAAACTTCCTGTGAGTTCGACGAAATATATAAAAAACCCTGCACTGTATTAGTTGAAGACACAAGAAAGAAAAGAGTTTTGTAACTGAAAATAAAAAGAGAAACAAACAAACGTAATAATTTTTTCTTTATTGCTTTTTCCAACATATAAAAAAAAAACTAAATAAACTAAATGAGAGAAATATTCAGTATTAGTGTTTATTAGTGTATATTAAACTTATTATGTGGATTGTTTGTCGAAAAACTAAAGCTGGTTTTTCTTTCATTTATTATGATAATTTTAATGCTACTTGCCTGTTGTATATAATGTACAGACAAATCGACCTGTTAATGTTACGTTACCTATATTATTACTTCCACAGCTCTGTATACTGTTTGAATTAATATGCGCCTGTACAGAGCTACTTGTCCGGCCACCTGGCAGAATTTATATAGAATTAATTTTTTTTTCTTTTATAATAACGACGAGCATTGGGATAAAAGGATTTTATTATAGCATGTACAATATTCAATTTTGCATCTGCAAATTCAATATCCATCCCTCTCTCTTTCTCGCTGTGTGTGTGTGATTGTAGTTTTATACCAAGATCTAAAGGGAGCTTGTTTTTAATCTAATCTACACACACAATTTTCACAACTTGTACCTTCCTAGACATGATGCTTGGGATAACACATGGCGTCTGTCGTAGATATATTTCGAAAATAGGACATAATTGTTTCAAAAAATGTTCATTTTCTGAGAAGCATTTTGCTGCATCAACCATTATGTCAATGTGCTCTTTTTACTCTTAACAATTTTCTTGCTTTGAATTTTTCATTTTTGTCGAAAGAAATAAGACATAAGAGCAAAATAGCAAAACGGAAATATTTAGAAGTTGTTTTCCGCATCAATATTATTGCTTCCGGCGCAATTGCATTTACTTTCGAACTATGCATTACTTGAATTTTTGCTTTTTCTCTCGTTTCTCAATGTTGTTAAGAGTATTATAGCCTGAATGCACCGACGTATGACTTGTGATTTAATCGATTATGTATTAGATTCGCGAAAAGTTGTGTCGTTTTCGGCTGTTTACTCTTAAGGCGACTTTTGCAATAATTAATATTCTGCTTTCTTATTGTGGATAGTGACAGCTACGCAGGCACCTCTTACATTTTAAAAACCGATAAAATGTAAAGGACTACGAATTCGTTACATACCAAGCGTATTATACAATAATTCCTATTTCTTGTTTATCTCTTCGAATGAACGGTTTTTTGCTCGTTTTTGCATTTTATTCAAGTTGGTACAAGTCGGAACGAATAATTTGCTTTCTTATTGTAAAATATTAATTAAAAGTAATTAATTATAAATAAAATAAATGCTAAAATTTTTTATAAGTAACATAGTCTTTATTAAAATGCATGAAAAAGCTTACAAATATGCACATGCATATGTATAGGAAGTATATATATGTACGTGTAGGAATATAAGATGATCGCTTTTTTTTTAGTTTTGTAATTTTTTCATAGCTGACCAGTAACGCTCAAGTTCGACGCCTTCCCAATTGAACGATTTAGTAAAAACCCTGTAAATACATAAATTAATCAATCATTTTTATACATATAAACTAGCAAAGTATACAAAAGTGTAGCAAAGTATACAAAAGAAAAAAGCAACTAACTTGGACGACAAATATAAAATAAAAGCATGTTCAGTCACAGATTATGTAATTATCCCGATACATGTTTGCATGGTACCCGATTTGCACATTTTCTGTTGCATTGGTACCCTCTCTCTTCCTAATAGAGTTTTATTAAACGTATGTAACATAATTGTACTTACGTATCTTTGAGCAGTTGTAACACTTCCTGCTCTTTTAAGTTGAGACCACAATAAAATGCATTCAAATTCATATCTAATGCATGCCGCGTTTTCATGCCGGTTAGAAAAGTCGTTGCACCACTTAGTTGCAAAAAATGATACATGGCCAGTTTTCCCAATTCGATGCCTGCCTCTTTACAAATTTTTGCTGCCTTCCGGCATAATTGTTTTTGTTCATCGCTAGCCGGATGCCATGCTTCTGGACCACAATTCGTTAAAAGTCCCATAGCATGTCCGCTAGCACATACAATGCCCAAGTTTTCATTTTGGAAAAACTTGACATAACTTTCCAATGAATTATCCATAAGTGTGTAACGAGCATAAGATAGAACAACCTACAATGGCAGCAGTATAGACTTACAAAGTGATTTATACAAAGTATTAATTAACTTTTATGTAGGATGCACTAGATTTATTTTTTTGTATGTAATATGCATAAACACTAATCAGAGTCTCCTTTAATTACTTATTATTTGGTATGAGGTCCCCAAACAATATAGCCAAATTCGTTTTCACACTTGCTCTCTGTCTGTTGTTGAAGCTCTCACGATTGCAAACAATTAGAAAAATAGCCTGAAGAATAGGCGCAGTGTACATTTGAATGTGAATCTGATCCGGGCACAACAAGCAACAATCTGTAACCGATAATGTATGTCAGCTATTGACCTGAGCATAAGTGGAAACGTTTCTTAAAACAACCCAAAAGTTCTATTTGATATTTTTTTAACTCGCTTTGACTACTTCGTGGAAGCGTGAAATGCATATTGGCGTAAATTTCAAAATGATCGTTTAACAAGTTAAAAGAACAGTGCGGAAGTAATGCTGATAAGGCAACAGAAATATTTGTAATTCGAGCAATGCTTCGAAATTCTTGCGTCTTGATTTGAAATGCTCAATATTCAAAGTTCGCCCAGAAGTGATTATAGTTCTATTACAGTGTACATATAGCTTACATCAAATTTCCCGGGAGCACGTAAAATGCACTCTTTAAGGTGATTTAAAGAATAACCGGTAACACCAATAAATCTTGCCTTCCCTTCCTTAATTAAGTTCTCCAATTCCGGTAGACATTCATTGATCACTACACCGACATCACTTGCGAATTCAATATCATGAACCTTGAAAGTATAATTTTTTTATAATTTATACATAATTTTTCTATCAATTGCTTCATTAATTTTTACCTGAATAACGTCTACGTACTCTAAGCCCAGTAATTCTAAGCTCCTTTCCACACTTTCCCTAGTTCTTTTAGCTGAAAAATCAAACATATTCTTATAGTCGGTACAGTAGCGACCGACCTTTGTTGCTATGTAATAAGCAGAGCGTGGTACGTCCTTTAGAATCTGCCCCAAACATTCTTCCGACTGTCCTTGACCATACCATGGGGCGGTGTCGATATAATTTACACCCGATTTTAAAGCTTGAACTAGAGTTGCTTCAGCTTCCTTTATTTCAAACTCACTGTCGCATATGCAAACAAAAAAAATGATCAAAATTATTCGCAAACTTAGTAACCAAATTCGAAGCCGAACCCGTAAATCGAAGAGAATACTGCAGCACCGAATGAAATTTTCGACACTTCTAAGCCAGTTTTGCCTAAAGTCGAATATTGCATGCAATTGCAAGAATCCTCTGCATGGAAGCCGTCAGTAAAAGTAGCCAGCGCAGAAATGCAAGACATTTTAATTTATTTTGTTAAAAAAATTCTTCACCTTGAAATTGTAAAGTAAGCAACTTAAAGAGAGAAAAAAAATTGCTGTTCAGTGCTTTTGTTACTCACGAAATTCTGTTAGCGATCGTTGAGTTAAATTCATAACAGCTTTCTGCTCGCAATTGTATGATGAGAACTTTTTTCATTTCTGCACTGTTTGCATGCGCTATAAGCTCTAATATTTCTAATATTTCCTCATTCTCTGTGCTGCTAACGAGTGAATCTTTCTTTATTTTCGGGGTCAAACACATAAACGTGAAGAAAAACGTCAATTGATGTTGTTTAAATTGAAGGGCGTATTTTGTAACTATTTGCGTTGTTGATTGCAAAAAATTACACTTCGTTCCTATGGCTTACTTCTTATGAGAATACTTATATGAAGTAGCTTGCGATAGTGAACCTACAATCCAAAATTGACACATATTTTTTGGCATGTTTATACATTTTTTCTTTGTTTTTAAATTTAACATAGAATTATTAAAACAGTTACATAAAAAAGCTTGTCAAAATATTGTTTTGGTAAGTGATTGATTTATAATTTTGGCGAAGAAAAAAATCAAGGGAAGAGAGTCGGAGCTGTCATAGTATCCTTGCTTGCCGGACTTAAAGGATATATTCTGGAGTTACTTTGTGCGTATTTCTGTCGATGTGGGTATAAAGAATTGAAAATCATTTTTGAAAAGCCAGATAGTGGATGGAACGATCTCAAATCTTTCCGTTCATTGAATAAGTTCACACAAGCTATGCTCATTCAGAACTGTTTTAGCACCAATCTACTATTGAAATATTATTTAAGGGGGAACGAAGGGAACTTTCTCCTAAAACAAATGGAAAATTTGCTTCCCTAAGCGCATGCGATTTGCATCTCTGTATCGCTCTCTCTTACTCTCCTTGCGAAAAGTGCGCGGCAATAGATTTGTGGTAAGGTATTACGGCATTTAATCCCATTAAGCGTTTAATCAGCAGATAATGCTAATATTTGGTAATCGGGAGAAACAGTCATATAAACGTTTGACGATGAAAACATACTATTATTACTATTATTATTATTATTATTATAATTTTAGATTAATGAAATTCTTAGACTAAAAAAAAAGAAGACATTGAGCACTAGCAACACAGGCTATCGGCTCTAATTTATAAAAGTACATTAGATATTAAGCCTAGTAGTTTTAATAAAATAATGTATTGCATTGATATTCTGTGCTGTAGCTGGTTGTAGGATGTCCATAGGGTTAGTCGCTCCAAATGCACTACTTCTAGCCAAGGAAAAGTTAAGGCAGTCACAGAGGATGTGCTTTACAGTGAGAATTCGTCCACAATTACAGAGTGGAGAATGAAGACTTCTTCAAAATCCATTGGTGAGTTGCAATTGTATGGCCAATTCTCGAAAATGTTTGGATCTTAATTTTCTCAACATTTGTTGGATATAAAGGTGGAATTAATTGAGGGTTAATAGAAGAGTAGCGCTGATGATGGTATTGTAGATTTCCTTCTGTAATTTTCTTTTTAACTTTTCTTCCAATATAGCTTTGAAGATCCAGCTTTTCCAGGACATCATTCATAATTAGAGGTGTAGAAGCAGCATACTTCGCCGCTCGATCAGTCTTTTCCCAATAAACCGATATGACTTGGTACCCATAACATTTTAATTTTTTCGCCGGGTGTTGTAATGATATTCCTTAATTTGTTGATAGTGCTCCATCTCGAAGTCGAAGTATTCCGTATAGCTGTTAATACAAACAAACTGTCAGTAACAATGACGGTGTTGAGTTTGTCTTTATGGGAAAGGTTCGCAGCGTGAAGGATAACTCTGGCTTCAGCGGAAAGGAATCAGAGCGATAATTGTTAACTCTAACTTTGAACAGTCGATGCGACATGAATGATTTGATGTAGTTGAACAATTTGGGTCCAACATTCCATGATTTCAAGAGTCTTAAAATAACATGAAGACCAACTCTGTCAAATGCTTTTTCGAAATCAATTGAGAGGATTGTTACATGATTCCGTTCGGAAATTGCTTTGCCCGTAAAATAATAAATATGTAAAAGAGCGTCGATGCACCCCCTATCCCGCTTGAAACCAACTTGTTGCTTTGTAATCAGGTTGTTGAACTCAATATAATCTAGATGCCATAATCTTTTCTAATACTTTTGAGGGTACATGGCCAGTCACAGATACCGTATTATATAGGTCCAGTAATTTATTTTTACTTGAATTAGACAGAGAACTGATCATTTGATATGAGATGCGCTGTAGACCAGGTGTCCTCCCCTTCCATTTGGAGAGACAACTTTCAAGTTGTAAGGTAGATATACAATTTTCCAAGAATATGGCACACATAGCATTTGAAAGAGAAATTAGGGTCTTTTCATTTTCGATGAAAGCACTGGAAAAGTTGCTGTCACACTTTTCCAAAATAATTAAAAATCTCATCTGCGTCAGTTAAAGTTCCATTGGGAGTGCAGATGGCAGAAATTTCGTTCAAATTTGAAGTCGCATTGAGTCTATTGATTTTGTTCCAGACAACTTTCATTGATGTATTTCTATGAATTCTTTTCGGAAAAAGTTTGAAACTAAGTGCCTTTGATTTTCGTAATTCCTTCCTGAATAGAGCATTGGTCTTTTTATATAATAACAAATAATCATGATCAGGACATCTTTTAAAGCGGTGCCATAGATCCATTTTGTTTTTCCTCAATAACGAAAGCGTGTGGTTCCACCAAGGAAGCTTAGCTCCTTTAAAAAAGCTGTTGGATTGAGGAGCAGAGAGATGAACAGCTGTGCTAATCGCTTTAGACCTAATAGCAGCATCATGGTTGCAACTCCCGTTAAATGGCTTTGAATTCAGAAATGACTCGGCCTGGTTGGAGTAATTAATCCAACCCGCTTTATCTAGGAGAAATTTGGCCTGTTTTGCTGTAGTAACAGAGGACTTTGAAAGGTTAAGACCGATTATGGTTGGAAAGTGATCACTATTATGTAGGTCATCACCTAGGAAACCAAAGAAAGACATCGACTCCTTGTTTGGAATATGAATTGTGATCGAATAGGATTCTACAATGGGTCTCTTGAAGGGATATAAAGGTTGGACTAAAATCACTTATGAGTGTACGGAGTTCATCAAAATTATAAATAAGCCCCTTAATGTTCCTTTGTAGAATTTTAAAAACTTTATTTAATTGTAGTGACGCGGAAACGGAGTGGTAAGTGGGTTAAGTTTCCATGTCATCGTCTCCGCCAGGAAGATCTATAGCAATTTTGCGGGAATAATTTGTTCTTACCAGCAGAATGGTCTGTGGTTTGGTTTTGCTCGTAGCAGACTTGATCGTCATTGACTCATAAGCAGATTGCACTGCATTATATATGTTCGACGCTATGCTCGCCCTAAATGGCCTGATCATCATCAAGTTTTTCTCAAAGGTCCCAGCACTCCTCACATTCGAGTACATTTTTTGATTTGTCGCAAGTACGCCAGGAAAAGAAAATCTGCTTTTCTTTTAATCCTATGTAACATTCAATATTATATCGTGAGTAATGCGGTTGTCAGTAAGAAAACGAATAAAAGCGTTATATTCCAGCAAGGCTGACCATTAACTACACTTTTTGTAAAACAAGTCCTTATTGATTTGAGCATAAAAACACCAAAAATTGTACTTTGTTTCCATGTAAAGCCATTCCTTTGTGAAACCTTGTGTTGTGGGCTGTTGAGTGCCCTAAAAATAGATCTATATGGTTCAAATTTTACATAAAAGTATACTGATAAAAAATTAAACATTTGATAGGTTTTGTTTGCTACATAGCTTAATTACTTTTGTATGTAACTTTTCATATGAACGGTTATAGGGGAGGTCTCTCGTTGCGCTTTCAAAAATTGACCTAACCAATCCAAATTTTTCAGCGAGTATGTAACTTTTCATATGAACGGTTATAGGCATCGGATTTGTCAAGTGAGCAAACGATTTCCGCTGAAACGCCGGATGATGATTTTTTTTTTTTTGACTATTTCAGAATATACCGACATGAGCATGTCAATGGTTACGCAAAGAAAAAGTGCGCACTATTCAAAATTGAGAAATAGTTCAAATTGAAAAGAAGTGTGCATCTATACTTAGGTGGTTGTGTACATTTGAAGTGCAACAAGTGGGCCCATGTGAATAATTTGAAATTGCAGTTTGATTAAGGGATGAAAGATTGGATTCATTACAACTTGTAATTTACTGACACGAGTTGAAAGCTGGTGATTCTGGGGAATTTAGTTTGTTAGACTTTGGGATGGGTGTTCGTGTTTTAATTTTTTCAATTTTTGTTGTTGCTTTGATTTTTTCAATATTGTTTTTGGCGGGTGATGAATCTGGTTTCGTAGTATAGTTTTTGGCTTATGGTAAAACCGGTTTTTCATTGGAATGAATTGTAGTTAAAGGCTTATTAGGCTCGATTTGCGAAGCGACAGCAGCATAGGTATGACTTTTGTTAACTCTTTGGGTACCAGTTGGATTTATTTCCGGGTACTTACGTCACGCTTCGCCCGTGCTACAGTAATTTTCTGTTTTGATTTTTAGAATTTCACGCACTTGCATAAAACGTGGGCATTGTTTGCCTTGCGCCGAGTGGTGATCATTGCAATTTACGCAGATACTACGCGCACAGCTTTCAGCATGTGGAGAAAGACCACAGTTAGCACAAGATGAACCACTGTTGCATCTTTCTGCCGTATGACCCAAGCGTTGGTAGTTTTGCTTCTCATGGGATTTGGAATGTAGAGTTCCACTTTACATTTATGCCAAGCTACATCAACAGTTTGCGGTAACCGATAGCGGTCAAAGGTCATGATAATAGTTCCTGTAGAATTGCGAGTTTTTCCGTCGTCATTTAGTTTACGGGGGCATAAATTACGCCTCTAACTGAGTTTAATTTGTCACGTAGTTTAGCGGAAATTGAACATAAAGTAGCTAATGATTTCAACTTTATGAGTTTTTCGGTTCCGCGTGGGTTCTCAGCGACGACAAATAAATTCCCATCACATAGTATCGCCTCTATATATGTTGTAATGCCATCTAGGGCTTTTTTTAATAGAGAAAGAACTGATTTGTGAAATTGTTATGCCAGCATCAGTTGAAGAAATAACAACATATTTTTTGTCAATAGGAATGATGTTACTGATTGGCAGCATCGGAAAGTCCGAATTTTTTTTCTTTGCGGGGATTTGTCCGCTAATAGATGAAATCTATTTGCGTTTCGATCTGGCGGCCCCGGGGTCATTATGCCTTATTGTTGTCTATTATTTAGTAATTTGGGAACAAAACCACTCACTGGAAAGAGATTGGGAACTATTGATGGAAAATGTCAATTGTTTTCAATTTTTCTATTTTTATTTTTGTTTTTTTATTACGTATAGAGGAAACAAAAGCACATACGGTATCCGCGGTAACCAGTTTTAGCAAAAGCACTAAAAAGATACGAGAAGACATCAAAGAGAAATTAAAAAGTGAATAAAGCACCAGTAAGCAATCGATAAGAAAGCTCCTCGCTATAGGTGGTGGAAATGCATGGTTTGTCGCAAAATCTACATGGAGGGGTTAATTTTTGGATAAAGAACACTTTTGGAGATTAAAAGAATTGTCTAACCTGTTGATGTTTGAAGTGAAATAGAATTTAACTTTTTTTAGACGTTTTAAAAATAGGCAAAATAAAAAAAAATCAAATTCAGAAAACAAATTCTTTCGAGAAAAAAAAAATATGATAGAATTATCTAATAAAAAAAAATAAAGATAAAAAAACGGATAAAGCGAAAGCGTTTCACTATAGACACAAATTACCTGCAAAGCTAAATTGTACGAAGTCGAGTTGAATCAGCAACCGCGAGTTATAACAGCAGCTAACAATGACTGAGAAGCCAAAAGACTGGAAACAATCCAAGCTGTTTGAATCAAGGCAAAATGGACTTCCCAAGCAGAGAATGGAAAAATAAGATTAGAAAGTAAAATGTATATCTACAAAAGGTAACCGTCAACACCAAATGATTAAATAGTGGTAGCCGTCAATAAACTATGTATAAATAAAAAAGAACTAACTAAAGAAAAGATCTATGACTATTATGACTATTAATTATTATTGTTAATTATTTTGTGTTAGTTGGTTTAATCATTTTTATAATTCCATAATTCCGAAGATTTCGATGTCAGTGATGCACCTCGCAGTCACTGGAAAAGTCGATGAACGTTTACAACTGGTGGAGCAACATGTCAGGAAATAGCGGAGGCACTAAACATCAACCACTTGACAGTGTCATTATCAATCATTTGAAAAGAGCAGACTACGAACAGAAGCTCGAAACCGCGGAAAAAACAGCGGAAACTTTTCAATACGACGTAATACTTATTATAATCCCTACCCCACTGAATGGATTCGGCAACAGGCGAGTTTTTAAAATATTTTTTTCTAGTTAGTGTTAATTTATTTCTTTTTTTGTCTTCCTAAACTAAAATGATTTACATACATATATGTACGCCTTTAAAAAAATATGTTATAATTAAATGCTGAGACTCTTCGCTTTGACGCCCCTAGGCAGTAGTGTGGGCAAAGCGCAGGAGGACGGTGGACCACTTGTGAAGTTATATTATTGATTAGTCTGCCCTTCTGTTATTTTCTTCTTTCAATTGTCGTTGCATTAGTAAAGGAACGGAAATTAGAATATCTTGAGAGCCAATCCAGTTGCCCACGAGCTAGGCTTCAATAATGTGAATGTGCTCTAATTTCACTTATAATTCTCATCTCGCACATTTGATTATACAGTGCTACACCATGGCAGAGTTTAGATTGAGAGAGGTGGAGGGACCACTTTCTATATAAAACGATGTTTAAATTAATTTAAATTTAATCTTTTAAAAGACGGTATTAAAGTCCAAAAATGATAGTATGATATTGAATATCATAGTGCATCATGGTAATAATTAGAAATGTTTCATTATGTTCGTATACTATCCAATTTTCCATGTTTTCACCTTTCGCATGGAAATATAACGATCTACGGCGATTTTAATGTTTATTCTTACTTGAGTGAATCGCGTGCCAGGCAACTGTGTGATTCGATATCAACTACGGTGTTGAAATTTGTACACGCCGAAGCAAACTCCGGAGTACTCTCCGAAGCAAATCAGCCTTTTTAGATATTGTTTATGTGCCTTAGCCGCACATTATGACAATTTCCTCGAAAAACTGTATTGCTTATCGTACTCTGTGTCCGTTCTATTCAATATCATGTTCCGACGAAGAATTGCGAAGATACTTGCTTTGAGCTATCGGATTCCGTAATCTGGCATTTAAAAAACAAGAAAACTGTTCTAATGGGCTAAACTAGGAAGTTTTCTTGAAATGTAGTTTAATTTATTTGATATACCTACTTAATTTTAGTATATTCGAAATATATTCAATATAATAATTGCATTCAATGAAAGAAAATTGCTGCTCAGTGAAATCTATTTCGGAACTTCTTCAACTTCTTCAACAAAACCAGGTACATCGCGAGAGCTCGCGAAAGCTAATTGCGTGAAGCGCGAACGATTTTTCTTAGCAAAATTAAATGATAAAATTCCGAGAATTAATGTTATCTTTTCGTTTTATCTATAACATGCACATCCTACACCACCAATGTTTTCTATCATAACGTGGCAATACTTTTATACGACGATCACTAACTTATATCCTCGTGTTCATAACTTATTCATAACAATAAGAATAGGGTGCATATTATTACTCAGCATATGAAATTGTTCTACTACAGTGAGAAGACTGATGCCAATGGTCAAGGACCTTCAGGAATTGGGATTAGAGAGAGTCCGCCAAACTGTGAAATAACCCTTGAAAGAGTAATCACATTTTGAGATCTAATGTAATTGTATTGCTTGTGACCGTTCGTTGCTTGTGATTCAAGTAATTTTGGTATTGACATAGCGATACGTTTCAATTTACGGCTTTCGCCAGAGATGGAGTATGGCGGACTATGCACTGTATTAAATCAAATACTGGCGCTCACGCTACTATTAGTATTAAATCTGCAAAGTTAATGCCGCTCAGCGTTATTCTACCGTTGATTTGTATCCTGGATCCTGTAATACGCGCTTGTACATTTTCCGACGGCTAGAAAATTGCGGTGATAGCTCCTATTGGAAAAAACCATCTTCTACTTTTCCTGAAGACTTTCGTCCAATCAGCATTCTTCCTGCTCTATCGAAAATGTTTGAACAGGAAATAATTGGTCAGATTATATTACATTTGAATACGAAGAAATTACTTTGTGCTAACCACTCAGTTGCTTCTGATTCCCATTCTATACCGCCTGCGAAGACGGTAGACAAAGAGGTGGAGTTTGTTAGTCCTTGTCCTTCGACTTTAAGCTTTGCGAAGACGTCGCGATTGTGTTTTCTCAAACTAAACTTTTTTTCATTCTAAAGTTGAAAATTATTAATATTATCTTTTATTGCACCTGCTCTTATACCGTTGCCCAAATGCCTGTGACATAACTATTTACATTAGCAGCATACATAATATACATAATAACTCTACAGCAACCTTCCTCCCATTCCGCCATTTAAAAGCTATCGATACAGATTCCATAGATCGGTTTTCTATTCCAAGCTCTGATGAAAATAATGTTGTTAACGAGAGTAATAATAACGGTGGAAATGGAGTAACAATATCTCGAAGGCCGCCGCAAATTGTAATTGCTTACGTACGTAATATAAAACGGATGATAACGGAATTTTCCAACCGTAGCCGCTGCTAATGAGCTTAATTATAAAACTATGAAATATAGTTAAATTAAAATGTTGATGAAATCTGTCGATTCGTATAGGAAATTGGTAAACTTTTCGTGTGACAAAGAAGTTCAATCTCATACCAGTCGAATTATGCAGGAAAGAGTTGAAAGAATGGTATTAAAAATTCTCAATCATTTTACTTGAATTGGTAGTTTCGGAAAGGTGGAGCTCAAATTGCGCAAAGTCTCTCATATATATTTTGGATTTACTAAGGATCCACTGCCAATGTTCTATTTAGGTCGAAAATAAAAAAATTTTCGGAGCGAAGCACTTTAATCATGCTGGCGGTAGGTCGACACTCCTCTAAAATCCGGAGACATCTCTCAACCTCATCGGTATCAAGATTTTGGACACACAAGAACTTGTTGCTCAAGACATGTCAAATGCGTTACACTTGGTTTGGATGACTTCAATAAATCCTCCAATAAAAGTGACGCTATCCCTCCAAAATGTACTTTTGTTTTGCAGATCAATCCGACCAATTGTAAGGGTGGTTCCATATTCCAGCAGTTTTTCAAAAAGAAACTGCAGAACTCTACTTCACGCAGATCTCTCCTTCATTCAAGAAGAATTCCTGAATAGACAATTCCTGACTACACATAATATTGATGTGACTATATGACGATAATAATACTTCCGTAACAATCAACATACATAAAAATTGAAAATTGAAACTGGTATTGTAATGCTCTTTTAAAAATCGAAGATTTAACTAAAAGTCTCGGAATCGCTATATGGAACGTCAATGAGGTTTCCAATGGCGATATTTTCGTTCATCAAAATTTTATTGAGGTTATGGCAGAGGCGCATTTTACAAACGGTTCTCACTTCAAAATCAACGGATATAACTTTATAACTGCCAATCACCCTGACGGTAGAGTGTGATTGTGAAATCTACTATTGGAAACAAAACTTCGAATATCTTCCAGAAATCGTTTTTACATGCTCTTTGTATTAAAGAGAATTGCAACGGTTCTCACGTTTCAATTTGCGCGATTTACTTTCCTCCACAGCTTCCATTAATATGTAACTATTATAACCATTTTTTCAGGCAACCCCAGAGGAATGGGGCTCTATAAATCCGACAATAACAACTATTTTGTTTTGTCCATTGGAAAATCGATATGCCAGCAAACTTCCTGAGTTGCTGGATTTCGCCTTGTACTCTAGTATTCCTGCTAATTTATTTCAAATGATGACATTACTTCTGATCAGTCTGCATTGATTATTAACTTCAACAGGAGTCTTCACAATCTCTCCGTTAAATATTAGGTCACTGATCTTAAACAGATATTGAGACGTTTACAGACTGGATCAATAACTTCTTACACCCTAATATAAGTTTGCAAACCTGGTTTTATATTTACTCCCACAAACTTTTATAAGCTCAACTATTACAATAATTACGTTAGCCTTAAAATATAGCAAATAATGAGCTGCAAAGAATCTGCGCTTAAGTTTAGCTGAGATAAGAAATTAATGAATCAACAATTTTTGAATCAATAACAATTCGGGCATGGTTGAAGAACACTATCTAACGGGATTTACCAAATATCTTCAACGACTGGCGAGGCGAATTGTTACTTCAAGACACAGGTCGAGAAACTGGTCCAAAGATGATATAGAATAAGTCGAAAAGTTTGCTTACTTTTTTTATTTTTTTTTTAATCTTCGTGGGACTGTGGACTGGAAATTATGAAGTCTCTAGGCGGCCCATGTCCCATGAATTGTCCTACCAACCATATATCTGTTACTGAAATCAAAGAAGAGGCAAGCTAACTAAACATTAGGAATCTCCTGTGGAACAACTGTTAAATCTTTACGAACTGAGGTTGTCATCTTTTTAACAGTAATTGCTAATAATCATTTACGATTGAATCCCTTCCCAACTCATGAGAGATGCGTGGAAAATTATGGTGGCTACACCTATTAAGCCAGAAAATATTGTATGCTCATATGGTTTGGTGTTAGTTTTTCTAAATCAGTTGAAAAAATATATCTAGGAAATCTATTCCCATTTCTGGAGTAAAGACTTATTATTCCTTACTATCAGTTCAGTTTCAGGAATAAGCACGATATCATTGAGCAACATTATCGTACTTTTTCGTACATCGAAGAAGCAATTGAAAGTAAAAATTATTACGGTGGTGTATTCCTAGATGTGGAAAAGGCCTGCGATATGGCCTGGTATGGTGGGCTACTTTTCAAACTTAAAAAATTTTTTTCCAGCGCTTATGTGTTTACTGGTTAGCTTCTATTTGTAAAGCAAACATTTCTATGTTAAAATTGAAAATGAGAGATCCAAAACCGCTGATAGAGTGCCCCAAGGAAGTGACTAATTCCAATACTCTGTGCAATTTTCACTTCAGATTTTCTGATAGCTGACAATATTCTACTCTCCAAACCCTTTTATTTGATAACCATATGGACGGTAATTTCAAGAAAACTTCTTTTCATCGTGTCGTGACGTCCGCCACAATTAATTTACAATTAATTCACTTAGCTCGTCGTCTTCTATTCTCCAACTCCTTTCATTTGATACCAATTGCGACGGTATTGTTAAGAAAAAATCAATCCACCGCGTGGTGGTGCCTCCAATTAACGCGTTTTTAAGCACATAATATATCTTCATTTAGAAAAAGAGAGTTGCGTTCAGTTTAAGCGAGCTCGTGTCCTGACTAATTTGGGCCGTTTTCAATAACAACCTGCGTGCAAAAGTTTCCAATGTTTCTACCAAATTCGAAGTTGATATCTTCATTTTAGCGTCAACAACCCACACCGCACAGATACACAGAGGGCCAGACATGGCTTAATCAATTCAGAATTTCATGCTGATCAAGAATATATACACTTTAGAATTTCTGAAGCTTCCTTTTGGGTGTTGTGAACATTATGACAAAATGGGTATACCCTCCATCCTTCAGTGGCAGGTATAAAAGAATATCTTATAATGTAAACGCATGTGGCAAATTAGGTTGCGTTTCTAGCAATAAAATGCAGGTTGTTGTTAATAAGTCAGATACATTAACATTTTGGACTTTGATGTTCCAACGTGCCTTTTTCTCCAAAATATCAATCGCTCTCAAATGTCACGATATTTCCATGAAAACATTCTGTTCGCTAAAGCTGAACTTATCTTCCTGAATGAATCTTATCCTGCCTGACCGTATGTATCATAAGTCATGACTTTGTTCGTTATTATCATGACCGTTATCATCTCCCTCATTCGTTGCACGCATTCTTCACACTTCAGCAATTTTTTGTGATGTGAAGAGAAGATCTCGTGTTTTCACTTTCTACATTTTGTGCTTTGTAGGCAAGCCTTTTCCGATAGTTCCAAAATACCCGATGTGGTGATATTTTCTAGTCAGGATAAACATCCAAAATTTCTGTTATTAGTGCGACGAAATTAACAATCATTTCAACTGTACTGGTCGCAGTCCCGAAAGATATCGAGCAGTTTTCCAAATTTTGTTCTTTTCGGACAAATCATTGCAGACTGTAGTGCTGCGATGTACAATGTTGGTAAAGTTTCTCACTTGTTTGCAGAGATTGCAAGTGTTCTGCGCAATTTCTAGTTCCATATCTTCGAAATTCTCCTCGTTTATCGCAGCGTCTATACTCGCGGGGATTACATAGTTGAAAAATTCGCAGATTCGAAGTGGGTCATTCCTTGGGCAGCTATTTTGTAGGCATGAGCCATCTTTCGCTCCAATTGGAGGCGTCTTGTTTCCTGCACGTCTATCAAAAACGACCGCCGTGATATCAAGGTCGAGCTCTTCCGTACGTTGTCCTTCGGTTTTTTTCCTATTCCTTTTTTGCGACTGGTTAGCGGATAATAATTTAATGTTAGATTAAATGCGCTTAACAGACTTCGCAATCTGAAGACGAGGGCAGCTTGGTAGTTTTCGCGCAGCGCTGCTGTTAGTGTAAGCGTAACCGTATCAATCAAACGGCATGCGGTATTGTGTCAGTACGTAAACAAAGGCTTGCAAGTGATGCTCACAAGATGTTTCCAATTTTTGACCCAATTTTGTTGACATCGATTGAAAAAATTCCTCTTTATACAAAACTTTAATAATCGGTAAATGTAACCGGGGATACTCGTAAGAGATCATGTTAAACGTCAATTTTTCGTCTTCAAGACTATTCTGTGCTAAGGCTATTAAGTTGTAGAATTCAATACCTCTCAATATCAAGGTGATTGTTAGCTCAGGTAGATTTATTTATCAAGTGTGTGCCTTTCCTTTATTCTTATATCGTCACATTATTTATATCTCTATCTTTTCTGTTATTTCCAAATGTGCCGATGCGAATCCTATATTTAATTTTTAATTATAATAATGAGCATTATTATATAATTGAATTGTCGTTAATAATTATTAGTATTAATTAATAAATTGAATTCAACTAAACTAAAGCCTTACTTTTCGTAGAAAGGACTATTTAAAAGTTATATAGAAGTGAAGTGATAACTTGAAATAATATTACTCAGCGGTTTTTTGTTGAGAAATTTAAAAAATTGTAAATATTTTCATATTCAAAATATTAAAACTTAAACTAAGACGTTATTTTGGCAGCGGTTGTAAAAGTAATCTGATACGATGCATTTCCACCCTCAGGCCAAAAAACGTCAATCGATCACACTTCGTAAAAATGGCTCAAGAGTTGTGCCAAAATACCTTGTCAGACATCAGGCAGACGGAAAGACTTGTTTAAACTGATTTAGAAAATGATTCTGAATCGACCGTTAGAATAACATGTGAGTCCATCTTAAGGCTCGATGTGAATATTCACTTTCGTTTGACACATACTGCGTGTTTAACAGTAACCTTTTATTTGGGTTCGTTTGAAAAAATCTCAAAATCTAACATTTAAGAATCTCACTCTCATAATCTTTTTAGGCTTATTGGAAGCATATGGCACTTTTACTTCCATTTGTACTTAAAAATGAAACATTCAGCTTTCTGTTACTGTAGAAATCTGACAATAGGTCGCTAGGAGAAAATTAGTTATTAACGATAAATACACTCAGAAAGAAGAAGCAACCTACACCAAAAGGATGTGCTTGTAACAAAATATGTATTTAATAAACGACAAACTGATCCGAGGTCTCGACAATCATTCGTCTGATGTACACTCAAATCTTTTTTTACATGGGTTAGAAAAAACACGTTTCACCAATATATTTTTTTATTGGGTCGGTGGAGTAACTATGACCTTCTAATCATTGATCGCTTCAAATTGTGAGTTTGCCTCTATGTAAAGAAGTGTAACCGTTTATACATGTTTTCTTTCCCACGTACGACTGCTAACTAAAACTAAAATTAGTTTACTTATGATTTGCGTACTAATGAACAAATTTAAATGATCTCCTTATGGCAATAGTAATTAGCAAGAGAATTGACGTCTAAGCAATGCTAAGATGATATTCTTGTCTTCAAAAATTATCGCAATGTCATACTATTGCAACTCTCAAAGTCGGTAATGAAATTAAGTTCTCATTGCGTTAGAATGTCGGTGATATCACTTTACTTCCTCTGTCTGTTGCCAAAGAGAGTTTTCTGCCACACAATATGATGTGGCAATGTGCGCTCTTCCAATACTACGGTTATAAGATTTCACATCAATTTTATGCAAAGGTTGCTGTGAAACGCAATCGGAAATCAGGCTATTTTGTTTTAAAAATTTGTCATTAATTATTACTTACTGCATTGGATAGGTTTAAGTTTAAATCGTGCGGCGCTATGACTGCATACGGATGCTTAAATATATTGTTATAACGCATTACGCGATCTACCACCACACTAACTTCGTGATGTATTTGACCCCAGGCTCCATTTAGCAATGTGGGAGCATTTGGTGGTATAATGGCTTGAAAGAGAAAAACATATTTACCGGCTGATAATACTATTTGAGTTCCACCACTTTGTCCGCAGACATCCCCTTTTTGGGTATAAGTATGACTGTATGACGGGCATTCTACGCCTGTGTTCCAATAGCAGACAAGAAGAAAGGAAAAAGTTTAAGCAGCCAAAGCGAAGGTATTAAAATTAAATTAAAAGTGCAATTGAATTCGTTTTATCTTTATTGTTGTTATATTCGAAGTAGGAGTTTAAAAGGAGTGTTTTTTTACTCTTTTAATATAATAAATATTTTTTTTTATAGAAAATATATTTTAATTGAATGATGTTTATTTTATTCTCGTGTGCGCAATCAATTTCTCTGCTCTGTTCTTCTGATTTTCATTTAGGTTAAAAGAAAAGATCACTAAATATATCCTCTTGCGGATGGTGTGAGAAATGTTGCTGAGGTCTTTGCGGTTGTTGCGACTGTCGGCTAGAGGGGACTACGATATCGTTCATTTCGTGTATTATCCCATTAGTAGCCATAGCATCGCACTTAGTAATGCCAGCATTTTGTATTTTGGGACGACGGTCACGGGTAATACGTAAATGATGACCATTCAGTGATTCAATGGATCTCACAAATGGCCAGTTGGTCGGAATAATGCCAGCGCAGCAAATCACATCATTAACAATATGAGTTTTAATGAGACTTTCCAATTCAGCGGGATCCTTAGTGATATTCTCGTCCAGTTCTTCGAAGACATCATTTTTAGGCACTAACAGAGTGTAATCTTCCTCGGGATTAACGAGTAAATCGGTAAGATTAGCTGCTTGTACAAGTTCCAAAAATTTGCTATAATTTGGATTATTTTGCAGCATCTCCAATAGATTCATTTTTGGAGGAATCAATGGTTTATCCACTTGATGCAAGACGGAGCCACAGCTTTCATCATCGAAATGGACAAGACGAGCACAATTGGCGGTAGCACGATTCATAACGTTTGTGAATAGTGAATGAGTAGAAAACAAGTTGATACGTACGTTGCCTCCTCCTATTGTTGGCATTAGTTGTTCTTTCAGATCGCATGTTTTGGTCATCGGCTTGGTTACGTGATAACTTAAAAATTCATTAAGATTCCTATTATTTATCAGCTGTTCTGGATTCTCTTCCAACATTTTCGCCCATTCGGTGCCCTCCAAGGCTTTATCAGTAGGAGCGAACATTGTTAAATTATCCATATCGTCGAAAGTATTATCTAAGCCAGAAATTTCCAGCAAACGTCTGAATATAGTGACGTTTTTTTCTTGCATAAGCGAAGATAGAGGCAAAGCGGTCTCTGTAGGCATAATAGTGTCTATAACATGCAAAACGCCATTTGTTCCCATGATATCAGTTTCCACGACCTTTGCTGCACCGTTAATTACAATGGGTTGAGGTTGTTCTGTTTCACTGCCATGCGTAGAACGATTGAACCGCATTGGTTCACCTAGTAAGTTGTAAGCGGTTGTCTTTGCTCCAGGCACCGAAGCAATTGAGCAAAAAGTTAAATCAAGCATGTGATTTTTAAGTATATCTACACAATTAAGGAATAAAAACCAGTTAGCATCAATTTTTCGATTTTATTCATAAGAAACCTACTTGAAGCACAGCCCTTGCCATCTTTTAAGACACGTCGTAAATGTGGTTCTAGCTTGTCAAAAGCGTCATCAGTGGGTACAAAGATGGTCAAAGGTTTCTCCCCTTCCAATAAATCGCTTAATTTAGTCTTTTCAAGTACAGTACGCATAATTGACATATCTCTGCGGTCGCGTATGATATCCATTAAATTTTTATCGACGGGTTTCATAATTCCATCCAAAGTATGGATCATACCTTGCTCGGTTAACTTATCGTGCTTTAAAATCGGTACACAGTTGGCCGTATAACGATAGGGTTCGGGGCTGAGTGATAAAGGCACTTGATAGCTGTTTATGCGTATATTCTGCCCGTCGACTTGTGTTTTAAATACTTGTTCATTACGTACTTCATCCATGCTAACTTCACCATCAACAACATGACGTAAGAATAATTTCTTCATACCATCATCGGTTTGCTTTTCCACCAAATTCTAAAAGCAACGAATTAACTTAATTCCAAAACTACTAATGAACAATTTATGATTAATTACACTTTCACTTTGCAATAGATCTGAATAACTGCTGAAGGCTTCATCTACAGGCAAAAAGATTGTAAGGTTTTTACGTGACGTTATCATGTCATTTAGTCCACTATTTTTCGCTTTAATCACGAAGTCTTTGGCGCCAACGTCAGCTGCGGTCGATTCTACGTCTTTTATCTCGATTTTATCACACGGCGTAGCGTAAGCAGCATTCCGTGGACGTCCATAACCATGACAGCATTGTCTAGTAATGGTTAAGGTTTTTTTCCGGCCGTTCTTGTTAACGCTAAACAAATAAAACATATTTATTTTCTTTATGTCTATATTACATTATGATGACGCATACACTCGCTTGCATATATATTTGCTTGGTTTCTCTACACAGGAGTTCATGCTGAAGTGGAACTGTCCAAAGTAAGGCTGTTTGACTTGAACGGTGGTGTCAGTGCCATCGGCAGCTTCAGTTTCTTCGTTTCCATCATTTTCATCCATAACCTTTTCATCTTCCTCTTTCTCAGTGCATACGTTCGGGCTAAAAGTAATAATGAAAGGAAAATGCTTATTTTAAGTCGCTATTGTGATCGCGGATCGTTGAACTGAACGAAGATAACCAACTAAGAAAATTATATTCCCCTGTAACGGGAACTTTTATACCCAGCAACTTAATCATAAGAAAACCGAGATTCAAAACGAAAAAGTGAAATTTCCACACTTGTAGTGAACAAAAATCCAGAAAACGGAGGCACTCCCAGTTTACGTTGATCATTACGCGTGCCCTTGAGCCGATTTGGCCCATTTTCAATACCAGCCTGCGTAAAAAACCTGCCAATGTTCTTCTCAAATTTAAAAATGATATATTCTTTTTTGCGAACGGGTGAGTGTAAGCTGAGAAGGCATCTGATATAACTTATAACATGAACATTTTCATGTATAGTCTATATATGACCCTACAACTCCCGTTCAGAAATGAAAAATATTGTGCACGCTCACATAATATTATAGCTCGTCAAAATATTGTCTTGGTCTTCTGGGAGTTACCGAATCAACAACTGGTGTTGATCGTTGAGTTGAGTAAAAAAGGTTCATTGTAAACATGAGCTTCGTTGTTTCAATCTTAATAAAGTTGACAGATGACTTGATTACAAATGTATACAGATGAGTATATATTAAGCAGTTTATGATCTCCATCACTTAACGAGAATCAATATTATCCTTCCCGCGACTTTTAAAGCGAATTGTGTTGATATTTTCTTTTTCTTCAAAAGATCATGGAGCGCAGAGAGAATTTCGCAGCGTAAGAAGTGATAGGGTGGAAGTGTCTCAGGATAAAGCAGAAAAGTTTAGAAAATAAAACAGTATGTGAAGGAGTAGATCAATAAAGTGTATCTATTCCTGCTCAAATTCTGCATTGATTTAAGTAAGTCCGTCTGTCCGCCTGCGTAATGTTAGTTGTAAGCGTTCATCTAGCCACAAAAATGAAACTGCTGGCTTCAAATGTGGCAAAAACAATGGAAGTCCTTGCACACAGATTAAAATTGAAAGTTGCCCAAATGGATTAAAACTCTATTTTTTGTCAAGAAGAAAGCTTTAAAATATAAGACTTGCCGGAATCGTTGTCAAATCTTTCGCAAATTAAAATGCGGGTATCAAGATTGTTTGTTCATTTCATATTATCATATACTATTTATTCGGTATGGCAATTACGCGTTTCCGTCTGAAGCGGAACGCATTGTCACCTTTTCTACTATAACAAGCTTCGGTAAAGCCATAATTAAAACAATATCAAGTCTAGCGAACGATCGATATTTTCCTGATTTAACTATTATTATTTTTTACTATTTTTTCTTTTCTTGTCCTTTTCATGGCGTAACTACAACATATGAGTACCATATGCAAAGATTATCTGCTTATATGCCTACATATCTTTACATCCATAAATAAAAGAAGAAATGATAAAATATGATAAACTGTATAATTTCCTTCATTTTCAATTAGTGTGAATTTAAACAAACACAATAACTGGCATTTCAATGAGCGAATGTTGAATCCCAACAATCAACTGGAAGTGCGCACAATTTATTAACATTTATTTGCTGTATGTATGGTATTGCCGTTGTTGTTGTGTTTTGCATTATTCATCACATCGCATTTTTTGCATATTGCTTGTAGATATTGTGTAGCTAGTAAAAATTAACATGTTTCCCCGCGGAAGCCACTGACCGCAAATGCTATCAATCGTGAAATTGTAATCTATGATTATAAAATGGGAAAAAAGTTGAACGCTTTGCGTTGCCGTTGTTGTAGAATGTTTCTAAAAATGTATTATCTCTAGTAGTTTTTCTAAAAACATTCAACAGAATAGAAAAAAAAAAATGCAAAAAAATGTTCCAGTAACTTCGGTACTCATAAATAAATGGTATTGCTTGTAATTAAAAGTAATGAATAATGAATTAATGCACATTTTTTTATACCCATCACGGAACGACGAGAGATTTATTTTGTCAAAACGTGTGCAACACCCAGAAGGAAGCTTCAGAAATCCCCATCAAATTCCGATTCAAGGATGTACGTCTGTCCGTCTACCTGTGTCTGTGGTAAATATTGCCTTGGTTGCTAAAATGAAGCTATAGCCTTCAAATTCGGCAGAAACATTGGAAGTTCTTACATTCAACTGCATGCAGTTGGTGAAAATTAGTGAAAGGACACGGAAATAAATAAAAACAATTTTGTTTTTATAAAAAAGTCGGGCTCAACGATAAAATTTTGCATTTATATTCTATGGGTAGTCCTGCAGCATCCATACACAAATCGAAAAAATTACCCACGCCTACACAAAGTTATAAGTGATCAAATTTTTATTTTTTTGCTTTTCTTATTACTCGGAAGGTAAACAAGAAAATTATTCCAAAGAGTATATTGAAGATGCTGCCATTAAGATATTCATATGACCAAAAACCTGCCCTCGATTTTAAGATTAAACCACGTAAAGCATATATAAAGAAAAAAATTTAAATTGGTGCATATTTAATTTAAATATTGGAACCTGATTTTAATTGTATTTATTAAATATAAGCGAAAGTTCTGTCGCCTATGAACGCTTGCACTTTTATGCGTTGTCGATTCTTAGCAAGATTCCTGATCCGACTGAAACCGCTTTAACAATAAAATTAATACATGATTGATGAGTGAGAGGGAATAACGCGATGGAGGCAAAAAAAAACTTGTATGACGTGTTTGGAGAGGACACCGTAACAGCGCCAACATGCCAATAATGGTTTGGGAAATTTCTTTCAGATGATTTTTTTTTAAAGGTGAACACAGATCAGGAAGGCCATTAGATGTCAATCACGAAGTGCTACGCAGTATGATCAGGGAAAATCTCATGTTAACTTCTATAGAAAATGGGCTTCAAGCTTGGAATTCATCAGACTACTGTTTTGGACCACATTAGAAGGCTTGGTTTCTTGTCCGAATTCTGTTGTGGTGCCATACGAATTACGCAGAAAAATGTAATGGACAGAATTTCGATGTTCAAATTTTGCCCGTCTCAAAATGGGTCAGTTTTTCCACTTGATCCACTTGGTGACTATAGGTGAAAAGCGGACAAAGTATAAACGTGTGGTTAGGAAAAATGCATATGTTCGCAATCATAAGGGTTTCCAAATGGCAGAATACTCCCAAACAGCGGATTTCTTTTCCAGCGGGTTAGATAAGACGCCAGACATTTGTAACTAACAAAGGAAATTATATTTTGGATTAAATTTTATTTAAAAAGTGAAAAAAAATGTTTTTCCGTTAGAAAAAAAAAAAACAGAACTTTCCCCTGCACCTAGTAACTGCGATATTAACCTAAACTTGATTTATGTATGTGATAAATTTATTTAATAATTGGGGTAGAAAAACGTAATCTTGAAGCTTGAAGCATTCACGTTATGGATGCATACCGATTTTTTAAACGAATACTTTTAACATGAAAGACTTTTAGTTTTTCTACTTACCCTTTCCACCATGGTTCTTGTTGGGTGCCAATTCCGAAGCCACCAAAGGAATTGAAGAAACTGTTACCCAAAAACGGGAACGCTTGATGGAAAAATATACCTGGCAAATGGCTGCTGCCACCGTTAATATCACCGCTTACTACTTCAACATCTTGGTAAAAAAGGAGCAAAAGAATCTATATTCGGCCAATTATTTAATTACTTAATGAATTGTAATCAATTACCGAATGGTTTTTCTTCGTTATGACGCCCAGTCTGTTGATGATTTTGCTGATGTCTTTGCTGTTCTTCCAAAGGTACAAACTCAGCTTCCGGTTCATAGCTGTTAAAAATATTATTATTAGGTCTTTGTGGCCATGTTAATGAATATTGTTGTTGTAGTTGCTGTTGTGGTACTTGTAGTTGTGGTTGTAGTGCTTGTGGAGCAGTACGTGCAAAATAGCGTGTAAGTATAGGTGGATATGATTGTGGTGATGGTAATTGTTGTTGTTGTTGTTGAAAAGGTAACATTAAAGCATGATCCACAAAACTATAAGATAAAGATTAAACAAATTTGGAAGAGCGTGCAAAAGCCAAATTGTTGAAGGTAAGTAAATTAAAAAGCACATAGGCATGAAAAGCAAGCTAAAATGTTAAAATAAATTTAGTTTAAAATTAAGTCAATGTGTAGATGTAAAATGTAAGATAGACACGCTGCTTGTAGAATGAATCCTAGATACAGACTTCTTCAGATATAAAATAGTTCAAATTTTATCTTAATTATTTGCCTTGGTTTTCAATGACCAGTAGTACTGAGTAGTGAGTAGTAGTGAGCTATACGTACATGCAGATAAATGGACGTCGTTTCTATGAACAGGTAAGACTCAAGGAACTAATTGCCCAAATTTTCGGGTAAAAAATTAGTAGGTATTGAAATAAATTTGCTTAAAATTAATAAAAATCCTCTAATAATGTTTGGTGTGAAGACACATTGCCCAATTTTAGAGTTTGAAAGTAGGCCAAAAATGGAAAGTACGGTTCGCTGATTCATGTTCAATGAAGGACTGATCTCTGTTTTATTGACCTTTCATTCAGAGAACTTTCATGAAATTTCATTTTCAATAATTTTCTTCGGCTGCGTGAAACTTATGCGTTCTTTTATCTCCCCGAAGTCTTCCAATTTGTTCCAAAATCTGTATAGCTGAATGATTGCTACTGCTATGATTAGTTTGATCTCTATCGTTGCAACAGAAAAATGACTATAAAATTATGCACAAGGCTCTTAACACAGTTTATTAATTCTCCTTATATTTCCATTACTTTATACGAAACAAAAAAAAAACGATTTGAATTTTTTTTTAGGAAAAATACCTTAAAAATTGATTTACTGTCTCTCACCTGAACAATACTCATCCAATTAATATTCATACAGAATTGTCAAGTAATTCATTGAGTTAGAGAATTTATTTTATTTAATATTTTTTTATTTGTTTATTTTTGGAAAATTGAAATAAAACGTAAAAAACATGACACATCCACATTAGAAAATTTGTAAAATGATAATCTTACGCAATAATTAGAAGGTGTTTGTCATTCCAAGTTGTTTTTGGGATATGAAATATATTCAATATTCAGTATAGCATTTCAATTGGAGAGCTTTATATATTTAAAATTACTCATTTCAGTTATGACAATTCTGTACCCACTTTCAAGGATATTCTAATAACAAGTATGTGAATTTATGGATTGCGCCCCTTTCTCAGAAATTACAGTCAATTTATGAAAACTTTCATTAAAAGCAACTGATACCCTTTACATGCTATACAACTGGCGAACGCGTCGATTTAATTTATTAGTTAATGGTCATGTATTAGTGAACAAGATTCCCAAAATGTGGCGCATATGCAGCATTTGGAAAACTCTTATTTGGCGTGATAATTATAACTTTTTCAAAAGCATGCAGTATAAACATACATCCAACGTCGTGGGGAGGATCTAATCTTAAACATTTTCGTAGAAGTTGGATTTGCTAGTCCGGCTCGAAGAAATAGACGCTAAAAGTGGCTATTAAAACTTCTTTTGCTTCCTTGTTCACTATACATTAGTTCATTTTCTCCTTTTATTTTGTTATCGTTACGTCACGCGAAGCTTTCATTTATCCATATATTTGAAATGCAAACAACTCATTAATATGCTAAAGCATACTACCTTCCTCGCGATAAAACAATTTTGAAGTAAAGAGTTGTCTTCAACAACGCAAAACGAATACGTAAATAAATAATAAAAAATGATTTCGGCTCCAAAGTGTGCCAAATACATATAATAGTGGTTATGATAAGTAAGTGAGCATTCAAATGAAGGAAGAGACACATCTTATCTGGTTTGAAGTTTTCGATATTCATTTGACTTACCATACATTCAAAGATGACATCTATCTTGGAGATATTGAAATTGAACACATACGATGTATCGATAGATCTGAACAGGAATCCTACGATTTGCACGCCTAAGGAACCACTACCGATTTCTTGATTACAATATCAGCTGATATAAGCATTGTTGTGGTAGCGAAACCAATTTTATCTAAAACCTTTAAAAGGAAATTGCTGGCTAAACGTGTAACGCCATACAGACTGAACCACCTATTATCTGATAGTAACGAGAATTTACTTGTTGTCTTGTGGTTGATAACAACTTCACTAATCTTCGCGTGTAATACATATATTAAGCGTGGAATATTCCTTGATTCTTGTAAAACAAAAAATATTTGTAACTAAAAACATTTTTTACAGAGGACTTAAGTGGAGTTGTAACAAATCAGTGCTCAGCGCTCCTATAAAATTGCAAATTTTTTTTGCTCTTTGACTATTCATAAAAAGAGATTTGATTGACATTTCAATATTAATGCATAATATTTGTAACACTCAGAAAGGCACACAACAACCGGAAAAATATAATCAGCAATATATTATTGTCTTACAAAAAGTCCTGTGGGAAAACTTCTTTTCTCGTCAAAATTTCAAACAAATGGAATTTTTATTTTGGATGTAATTTCTTCATCACGTTATCAAGTAGGCCGCTTTCGTTATTTTATGAAATAGCAGCATTGTTCAATGTTCAGACCTAACTTTGATTGCAACGAACAAACGGCTCTTCCAATGTTATCTCTAAACCAAAAATATTTTCGATAATTGATCAGGCTTAAAATATAGATGTAATCTGTTCCGAAATACGCCCATAACAGATAAAAAAGAGCATTCATGACAGCACTGGTTCAAAATTCAGTAAAAATACTACTAAATATCGCAGTCAAAAACGGGACGGAACCATCTGCAACACCCTTACAATGGACCGGTTTTCGGGCTCTTTAATTCGCACGATATCGCAATATAAAGATGAAACTCTTTCTTAGATAATTCAAATATTTTTGCTTTGCAAAAAGTGCTATTTCACTTATGATCCTTGTAAGTAAATTAACTTGAAACAACAAAGCAATATTCTTGAAAGTTCAAAAGTTCGAGATTTTAGAGAAATATCCACTAGAGTCAAATAAGCAAGTCATCAACAAACATGCCAAGTGATAATGGATAAACGAAATTGACTTTAAAGGCCAACATGCTTAGTCTTCTTACTTACTAGCAAAACCAATTGCAATTTTCTCCTGAAACTTTCACATGTTAGAGTGAGATCTTTCTGCCGATTACCTGATTTGTTTTGCATTTGTGATCAAAAAGAATAAAGTCAACGATTTCAAATCACATTCAAGCGCATAATCACTATTGTATTCAAATTGAATCGTTTCATAAGCTCGATTTTTAGTCCGCGTAATCACCTTGGAAGTTTAAGTAGAGATCTTGCCTTTTGGCTATATAAGTTGTAGGGGCTTGGTTGGAACAATCCCGCGGAATTATATTTCCGTGTATGCAGCTCATGACTTCAGTATAAAAGTGCTTCAAACTAAGAAAACTAATTATTGTCGATTCATATATGACTCACACTGAGATCTGCTTCGAAAACTTCTACTTAGTTAATACGGAAATCGAACGTTTCTGCAAACTTTATTATGCAAATTTCATTAATTTTTTTACTGCAAAAAAAAAACTGAACACGAATCTTCCCAAAAATTACTAATATAAGCGAAAAATTGTAGAAGTACGGTTAACAATAAGTGACGATACTTTGCTAGTTGCTTAACCCACTTAAGTCTTGGTAAACAACTCAACTAGTTTTTACTTTGTTTTTCTTTTTGTTTTTTCTTTTTTCAACAACCTCTCTGATCTTTAACAAAACTTGGCGTGTAGATGCTGACTGACTGTTTAAAAAAATCTACCTTTGCTTCAGCGTCTTGAGACACGTTACATGAAAGAGCCTTGCTAATTCTAGCAAGATATTTTCTGGTAATATGAATCTTCACAAGAGATTGCAATAAGCATGAACGAATGCACAAGATTTTATAACATTTAACTTAAGCTTCACGTAAATTAATGCTTTTAAGCGTGTAAAAAGCAAAATGAAAAATTATAAAAATTCTTCCTTATTATTCCAATTAGGGTCAAACAAAAGTCACACGGAGATAAAATAAATGACTATACAGTTTGTTTTCATGCATATGTATTTGACATTATTTTGCCATTACTTTAAGTCAATATGAAAAAATTTCACCGATAGCTGATAATGAAAAAAATAAATAAGGTTTGTTTTGATGTTTCTTTCTTTCATTTTACGTACACAATGAGCGTGGCAGATTTCTCCATCGTTCCGCTTGCAGCATTCGAAAACACATCTTCGAAACCGAGTGAAAAGAATAAATTTGTAACAAGATTAAGGGGATCTATGTAAATTTTCATACGGTGCATAGCCGATAGTAAGCAGTAATTCTCTGCGACTTCTTCTAAAGACGTAATAGGCAACTTTCTTTAAAGAACATAGAATATGAATACGATCCATCTACAACCAAACCAATACTATAATTGAAAAACCACTAATTCGCAAAACAAGCGATTATTTAACATAACATATACCATATTATTTACACTGGTCACTATTTTATAAATGATGGCAAGAGGAATGCAGGCCGCCTAACACTTAACGGTGCATTGGGTCAGGGGAAATTCGAAAAATTGGATAAATCCAACTAGCAAATTCAAACAAGTCTGAAAAATGGTTGAATGTCTGTAAGACCATTCGTACAATAGTTGGGAAGATACATTTAAAAATTTGAAGTATTTTTATATAAAACATGTAAAATCTGTTTCTGCTTATATAGAGTTGAATTCTTGACGATGAGTATCCAAGATTCGTTTTAAAATGAACGCAACTTGCTTACCTGGTATAGTTTTGTGTTTTACTTTATTCGTTACTTTAGAAAAGAAAGTTGAAAGCCATATATCTGTGAACATCATTCGTACATGGAGAGTTATTTTCCACATAAAGCTTGAAAGGTTAGTATGTATAAAACCAAATCGAATAAAAAAAAGATTACAAAAAAAAAAAAACAACTATAATATGTAACCCATAATACTATCTTTTGTTTGAATATCACGTATTGTTAAAAGTTAAAAATATTAAATAAAATATAAAAAAAACTTAAAAAAGAAAACACCACGAAGTCATGCTTTTGTCCAGAAATTTCTTATATATTTTTTATTTTCTTTAGATGTTAAGGTTTTATCTTTTTAAAAATTAATTAATAAGCTCTTGTCTGAACAAAAGTTGAGGACCTACGCCATAAAAATTTTTTTCATCAACAATGAACATCTTTACGCTTTATTACGTTGCTGACATATACTTCTACAATATCAAACTGAGTCCTAGTCATAGAAGTGAGGTCATTGTATGTTAAAACCAAAATGTATGTTTCGCTGATATGTTAGCTCATTTTGTTAAATCTTCTTGAAAACGTCCTGCAATGACAGCTTATCCATATGGTAGAACCATGTGTATAATTATAAAACATGCGTTAAAAAATTAGTATTAACATAAACTGTTTTATATCTTGAGCAAAGTGTATCCAAGATTCGTTTAAGGTGTACACAATATGCCAAAAAAGTACCGGGATTTGTTTGCGTTAAAATACAACTTGCACTCTATGTGAATTAATTTACTTCAAAAATCTGTTTGTACTATTGTATTTTATATCCTACGCCGCTAGCTATATAAGATATAGTAAGTTTGTGCGGACGTATATGTACGTGTGTATAGTACACAAAAGATAGAGCCGCCTTTTAGTATACCGACCGATTCAGAACAATTTTCTATCTAAGCTTGTCTATCTGTCTGATGTCAGTCGATGTATTTTTATGTTCAAAATGGCCCGAATCGGTCCACTTTTTTGGCTGCTTCCCATATCACACCTTATTATAAAAGTGGTTATACGGGAAAAGTCGCAATTTTCAAAATTTTTGAATCAAAGTTATTGAGTAATAGAATTTCGTGTAGTAGTAGAATTTGTGTGAAAAATTTAATTCGCTTGTGCGTTCCTACGAAAACTGAGTCTTTATATGATAAAAATCTACAATTTTTAATACTTTATGGGGAAATCGACATAAAATCCGAACTTGCCGTATTTGGACGACGTGGGTCTGTTTTTCGGATACCGCCGCACATAAGGATTTTCAAGAAATATATACCCTTATATACCAAAAGGCCCCTTGTATGGAGAAAAAGTCTAATTTCTAATTTTTTTTATGATGGTCACTAAAAAATTTGAATTTTATAGGAAGCAAATTAAGTTTGTTAAATTTGGATCAGGTCAGGTGATGGTTTGGGCTCCTTCCAATATTTGGAAAGTGAGCCTTTGCATGGAAACAATGGCATTGTTATCGCTGTTGCAATAATAAATGCGTGGCAAAATTCCAATCGTTGGAAAATTGCTACGGACGTTCTTTCCATTATTGCAACCCTTCTCGTTTCACCATCAATATAAAAAAGAGAAAAGTTTCAGTTGAGTTTGGGTCTGAGAAAGGTTTATTGCTTTGTTAAAAGAAATGCTTCATTTCCGAAAACGTCTTGAATTTTGAAGCACATTAATGCATTTGCTAATTGATTCAATTTGCTATTCTAACGTGAACGGCGAAGCAATATATTGTCCATATTTAATGGATTTGGTAACATAGCTGACAAAAACTTAAATTATCACTTCGCGGTGTGCGATTTGCGATGTTGCTTTAAATTAAATGCATTTTAAATCACATTATTCAAGCCGTGATGATGATCGCTTTTGTAACTCCCGGTACTATTTAGACAGAACGTATATTGAACACTCATGCTTATAAATGGAGTATACAGGGTGCCGCTATAAATTACACTCAAATGTCGACAGAATAAATTCACGAAAGAATTTATTCACAAGTCCACAAGTTTGTAAGTGTTTTAATCAGTCTTCACTTTTGACTAACAGTGTTGGATTGAAACGCGTCCAAAAACCACAATCGCAAGAACATTCATTCTGACTAGGATACCTATATTTGTAGAACTTTACTTTATGAATGGCTTGCCAATATATTTTAATACATCCATGGTATATTGAGCAATGATAATATACCCGGAAATGAACAGACCAACTAGGAATTTTTTCTCTGCAGACAAAATTTTATCAAATTTAAATGCATAAATAGATAAATCATTAACAGGCATCCATGCTACCAAAATGCCCACCAATGGCAAATTTGCATACAAATAAGAGTATCTGTTGTATCCTATCTGACACACATATCACATTAAAGTTGCATTTTTAATCGGTTCCAATGGCATTTACTTGAAACATATGGATCATCAATCGGCGCAGTGAGCACATTTTTTCGGCCACCCTGCATACGTTTATTTTTTTCTATATAATTACTGAATTAACAAGCAATTTATGAAAAATATTAAAAGTGCAATACAAGCAAGTAAGAAAAAGGTTGCATAAATTCTTATGTTTTACTTACTCAGAGTAATATTGGGTGTTTATCGAGCTGACACTAAACAGTGTTAGTGTTAGCAATAAAATGACCCCATTGGCAGCCATTACTGCTTAGTTAATAAAATTCAACGAAATTTCTAGTACTTCCGTTTGACTTTTGCGATATAAAGAAATAAATAAAATTAAGATGGAGACATAAATATCAGTAAACACACTCTCAGCAGATACACTGATTAATTGCAAAGTGCAACTGTAATTACCTTTTCTTACTTTTTCTTACAAAATAAGGTCGTTATGAAATATAACAACAATTTCTATTGGTTTCGTTATTTACTCCTTCGTGAAATTGTTTAGTTTATGCCTTTTTTTCTTTTTACATATATTTCAAATTTCAATAAATAGTTAAGCACATATACGTTTATGTAAAGGGATTAACTGTAAAACTTTACAATGACAATTTTTTACTTTATGCACTTTTAGGTTTTGATTTATATTTTTTCCGTCCGCTCTTCTTCGCAGCGCGTTTTAAATCTGACTAAAGAAAGAACTTGTCAATACGGTATTTATAATCTCCGGTGCATGGTGCTCTTCGCATAACACATTGTTGTATTGGTTTTTGTCTTTTCTTTTTAATTTTTATTCGTATCGTCTGCTGTCGACAACAAAAAAATTGTTGTTCTTTTAGACTCATTTTCTGTTTATTAAATTTTTAAAAAAATTTTGTAAAAATCTTGAAGGAAAAAATTTTTCATATGTTTTTCTTTTGATTTCGTAGTACCTCCTTTTGAATTCGCTGTACCTCCTTTTGAATTCGCTGTGCCTCCCTGAATTCGCTGTATCTCCCTATGAATTCGCTGTGCCTCCCTTTGATTTGTAAACAAGTCTGTGTTAAGCATAACAGAGAAACTTGAACAGTTTATCTTTTTAACAGAGAAACTTGAACAGATTATCTTTTTAACAGAGAAACTTGAACAGATTATCTTTCTTACATATTAGTAGTAGCAAATTGTAAAGACGTATACAGTGATGTGAGAATAATGTTGCAAACTTCGAATGATACTGATTCAAGGACGTTTATGAAGATTTTATATTTAAAAATATAACGGAGTTTGTGATAACGTACTATAGCATCGCTACTAGTTAAAAGTGTATCATAGTCAATTGGTTTTTACTTTTCAAAATCTTCAGTCTTTTTCTTGACAATTTGCTTGTATGTTGTTTAAATTTAGTTATTTATTTATTACATACATACAGACTAATTTTAATGTAAATATTCATATTTCATATCTTCCAGAGGAAAATTATTAAGAACAAGATACGTTCACTTAACTAAAGAGTATAACACAATGCATACACGTATGTATAACAGAATTAATATACACGAAGAAACATTTTCTTTTTTTTTTTTTGCTTTGTGTGTGTCTCTTATATTTTTAGGAGAAAAGCGTGGCTTTTGGATGAAAAAGGTAAAATGCGGTGAATATAAAAAGAAGGAGAAATGATTTGTTCAATTAAACTACAAGAATTTTTCACGTGTACCACACGATATAAAGATAGAACAATCTTCTCGAAAAGAATGCGTTTGTAAGTAGATTTTTCAGCATGTGTGTTTATATAAAAATCAAATGTTTTTGCAACAGGCATCAGAATTTCAAGAATCCAGACGATCGTTCCGACTCTGAGTTCATCGATGACGAGCTGGCAGAAGAAGTCGAAGAAATAGAAAATGATGAAGATTTGTTAGTGATTCGGAAGATGATGTCGATAATAGAGATGAGGACTTCCAATTAGATGACGACAATGAGGATAATTCAGAATTTGATGACAGAGGCGAAAATATAGATGAAATCTTAAGCAACGACGAAAGGGACAACGCGAATAAACCTTTAGTCAGACCGAAACCATCGACATTGAATAAAAACCCTGAGCGTGATATTATCGCTGTGGTTGCAATTTCTGGGGATGTTTGTTTGTACGAGTATTCAAATCAAAATAATACACTGTTGCGCACTAGCGAAACCTTATAATGTTTAGATATTATTGATTTATTGATTATTCTAAAAATAAAAGACAATTTTTAAGATAATTGTTGGTCGACTTTGTTTAAATTATAAATCATATGCATTGAAATCTCTGTCTGAAAAACCAGGCTAGATTTCCTGATGTCAAATAAGCGCCTTAATCTTAGTTTATAAATCGATTTTTTCACATTTCATTTTTTTAATTTTCGGCTTTGGTTTTGTGAGGACGGTGTGGTTTCCATGTTGAATTCCGCTATTTTTCAAAGGGCTTAGAAGTGTTTAAGACTGTTTATATGGTTTCTATGTTGAATTCTGTCATATGACATATGCATCGTGCATAGCTGCTATTGATTTGGTGATCTATGGTCTATGCACGTCGATAATAACGATGCACGAAATTTATTTTGTCAATTGTATGTAAAAACGTACAATCATCTTATATTTTGACGTTACAACGCATGTTGCTTCTGCATGGATGCATTCCGGGCAGTGTATAATACACTTTAAAGATTATTTTAAGAGGCACGCATCACCTCATTTTACGCCAGATACCGAAGATTTGAGGCATAAAGATTTCTCAAAACGTGTGCAGCACTCAGACGAAAGTTTCAGAGGTCCTGTAAAGTATATGTACAATTGATCAAGACTAATTTTGTTTCGTTCTAGGAATATATATTATATATTACCCACTTTTCGTGTTTCAGCTATTTGATAGCATTCATGCTCATTATAACCTACACCAAGTGTATTACAAGATATTTTAAGTTTGTGCGGACGTATGTAAAATCCAGAAGAACTTGACATGGATCCATTTTTTATTATGCCGATCTATTCAGAATCATTTTCCCACTCAATGTAATTGCCTGTCCGCCTGTCTGTGTATTCGTCTCATGTCTGCCCAGGTATTTTTTTATTCAACATACAGGTCGCAATTATTTAGACATTTTAATGATATTTCGTACACTGAAGTGTTTCGGTCCAAGGAAGTAGCTTCTTGTTTTGATAAGCCGTTATACGAAAAAATATTCTATTTTTCAAAATTTCGCAACAAAAATCGCTGAGTAACTGTATCCAGGCATTCCAAATGGATGTGAAAACTTAAGATTGGATTTGGCTATTTTTTGAATCTTCTGCCATACAAATGTTCCTACAGGAACTGAATCTATGTAATAAGAAGGCCAAACTTACGATATTTCTTGATGAAAATTCGTGCATATTAATAATTTGCCATGAACAACGTTCGACATGAAACCGAATTCGGGCAATGTAGTTCCACTTCATGAAAAGGTCTTAATGAAAATTAAGCCCTTATACAGTAAAATAGTTCAATTTTTGATATTTTATGATAAAAATCAGTTCGCAAGGGTAACTTTATATAAAGTTTGGATCAAATAGGTATTTTACTTAGACCCGACCATATAAAGAGGCTCTCATGAAAAGCAAACACTTATATGGCGACAAAGTCTAGCTTGTAGGGTTTTGTGATGGAAGCAAGCGGAGATAACTAAAATTTTTGAGAAGTAAATTGAGTTTACTAAATTTGGCATTAGTTGAAAGTTTGAGCATTTTCCACTATGATGGCTTTCATGAAAATTATGCCTGCACATAAAGTGTTCTTATTTGTTTTTTATGCGCAAAGATACTGTTAATAATTTCCTTTTCGCATTTTCTCAAATGTTTGCAAAGGAGCAAATATATACAATTCTGCCTTTTTAAGGGAATAAGAGCTACGATATGAATATAAGTGTGTTTGTATGAAAAACGACCAAACAGTAGATATATAGGTAACAAATTTGTATACCGATATAGTGACAAGAAAAAAAAAGAAGAGAATAACGATCAACTCAAATAGCATCTACGTGGGTGTGTACAGTATGAAGCCCTGTAAAAGCACACGTTGAACTTGTCCAGCTTTCACATTTTAAATAAATACATTGCTCTTATGTTTTTCATATTAATAAAAATGTAATTTTTTTTTTAAATTTATTTAGTTTATTTAAATAAACTTTTCATCATATGTAGAACAATAATTTTTTATAATTTTTCAAAATATCATGCGTTGAAGATAGCTTTGCTAACATTGCTTGCCGACAACCTCCTGTCTTTTGATAACAGGGCTGTCTCCACAATCTATTTTCAAGCTCGGCGTTCACTTCGGACAACGATAGCTCTCCCATATCCCACGGGTGCAGTAAAAAAATCAAGTTCTGTTCTTTTGTCGCTCAGTGTGTGTCTTTACAAACCTAGAAGCATGATGATATTAAACAAGAAAAGAAGAGATGTAGCGAAGATTTATTATTGAGGTCCTGAGCGACATGCAGTTCACACTTTTTGGAGATGTTTCGATCGAATGTGGTGGTACGCCGACGTATTGTAGACGAGCGCTGTTGAAAATTATTCGAATCGGAGCACTTTTTCGACCACTTCCTATATAAAGTATTATGGCGTGTGTAATGGTGACTGTGTCCCTCTATAGTGTTTTTATTTATTGTGTTGGATAACTGAATAAACGTAAGTGACAACACCGGCCGCGTTGCTTGGAATTCGCTGGAACGATTTTCTCATTTGCCTCTGCTTCATTTACTATACAACCTGCAGTTGACACCTTTTTTCTTGCAATTTTCTGAAGTGTTTTTAATTATTGTCTGTTAGCATTATATTATATACACACGTTCTCTGTTTACCTTTGCGACCTTATAATGTTTTGGACGTATAAAAATAAAGTGTGCCTTTTTACAGCTGGGGTTTGCAATTCATGAACGTAATATTTCATCCATTTTCGTCGAGATTTTGCTTAAATACGCATAAATCTTGCCATTTCTTTACTGAAGACGATTTAATCGACCTGTAGTATTGAAATTTAATCGGTTGTGAAAATTGGTCTTCTATTATCAAATGAAATTAATATTATTTCCATATCGACCAGAAGTTGATGCGGCTCTTTTTGAGTTGATACTATGTTGTGATAGACTTTATTGATGCATTGACGTACGACTTTAATACATATTATGCGAGCATTAATATGTGAAAAGTGCTTTCGGTTCCGCATGGTATTCGTTAACATGGAAGTGACAAAGTGTTTGCAAAATTACGCCTATTTTGCAGCAACGAAGAAAGTTTTTCTTATGCGATGTTGGCGCCTTTGCCAAACGATCGCCCACTCCAATTAATTTGAATCAAAAGTTATGGTCTGTATGATTTCATACGAAGAGGTTTAACCTTCAAGATTGTGTAAATGGGTAAAAATACTAAATGCATTTGCGAAGTGCCAGGAATGATTAAAGCAAAACCTGTAAGTCCCATTATGCTGTTTGCGAGAGCTGTTGCAGCATGATGAACGCATTTAGAATTTTTTACTAACTGCTCGTGATGCTTCGGAGTAATATGTGGATTGATTGGCCAAGTTTCTTGAGGCGCACGCTAAAAGATAAGTTCAGTAAACAAACTGATAACTTTAACACATCTACTCTGCACCCTTCCGTGAATAGGGCTGCTAAATTATGTTTTAAAAATATGTGTCTGCAAGAAACTCTCTGAGTATTTTCTAGAACTTCTGTATTTATAACAAACGTAACTCAGCTATTTTATCATATGTAAGCTTATTTCTGGATCTGACAAAAAATTAATTCTTTAATATTCTTTAGTAACGATTACACTTTGACCCACAATTCTGCCGGCAACTACGGGAGCTAGGTTGGAACCCGGAGTTGCTTTTGCCTCTTTACCCGAATCGTTTAAAACTTTTGGCTTTATGTAGAGATTAGAAAATAGAAATTATTTTCCTTTTTGTTCCTAGGAAAAACCAATACTCATGTTCCATCCCGCTTAACACGTAATTATAAAACAATATTAATGTGTTACTATCGAACTAATTAGGAATTAGTTAATCCACTTGAGTATGCCTATAAAAACTCCAATGAGTGCTATCACTGATAACTAACTGACAAGAACGTCCATGACTCAAACTAAAAGATTATTAGGGACTTTTTGTGTTTCTGTTATCAATAACAGTAGAAACGCTGTGAATTAGCAACCACTTGACAGCTTGCTCTTTCATTTTCATTATATTTGTGGGCAAAGATTTTGATAATACTTTCTTTCTGGTTATGACGTCTCTAACGTTTGCAAAGCAGAAGCTTATACAATTTGGTGTTTTTAAGTGAATATGCACTATGGTGTACTAGATTGCGCTTGGGCCCTCGTTTTCTTAAGTTTTTATTTGCCTTTCAGTTGAAAATTTTTTAATTCTTATGCTTATACGATAATTCAATGTAATTTCTCAATATATTTCCCTTAAATTCATTTTTTATATTTTTATATTACATACACAAAAATCATACTTTGCTTACATTTATTTATATATGTTCTCAATTTCATTAAATTATTCAATAAAATAACCCAAAAAAAATTGACTGTCTCCGACAACTTTGCGGAAAATCAAAGACGCCGTCCTCTAAAGCTAAACTTCAATCGCAAATAGACTCACCTGTACCAAATAGACTCACTCACAATAGACTGTCTCACTTGTAGTTGAGATACAGCAAAAATCGATTCGAATATGAAATCAAAACAAAGGCAATAATAAGTAGAGAAAAACTTATGCGCTCTATTTGTGCAAGAGTACACTATGAGTATGAATACAAATTCGAATCTCTCATGGCACTAAATTCAGAAAACGCATACATTCAAACTCTCTCATGGCACCAAATTCGCAGTCGCTTTTTCAATTCAACAAGTTATAAGTTTAATGGTATATGAATGGTCTAATCCATCATTTCGCCATTGCTTGCAAATAAAAAGGCTTTTCATTTTTTTTTATATTCACATGATATAATTTATATTAATTCATTTGCTCTCGTTCTATTTCGCTAGATATAAACAAAAATATACAAAAATTTGAGAAAATCAAACGTTTATTTTCTTGGTGTAAGATGCCCCTCCTTGTTTTTCTTTGTGTACGATGCCTCTGCTTGATAGTTATGTATGGCTTTCGTCATTCGAAATATATTTCGAAAACATAGTGGGAAAATAAGAGGCAAATTTGGCTTTGGTTTATTCAGTCACTTTGTGTTATTAGTTGTATAAATATTTTTCCACTGCTGCTCCTAGGCGTAAGCGTAGGAGAATGAAGGTCTGCACATCTTCATTAACGTTTAAGTGAACAAAGGCTGGCCATAAGATTTTAGCAGACATGAGAGACGGTATTGCATAGCTGTTGTGCATATATAATCCAAAAAAAAACAGTTGATGAAAATGAGTGGTTGACAATGTCACTCGAAAACCGGGAACAATTTTTCAACGTTTTATACATATTATCCTTCAAGCTTGTATATACAATACAAGTCTATTATACATGCATGTGCATGTAAATAGATTAGTAAGGTGGTAGAATATATTTGCTTTTGATATGTGATAGTAAATCGTATTTATATATAGATATATGTGTGCCATTGCCTATATGTGTACATAATATATAGAGGGATTGCAAGAGATATGAATTAAGGAAAGACAGGTTTTATGTGGTTTCAGGCTAGTTTGTTATATATAACATCTAGCTGTTGTTTTGAAGAAAGAAATCTCGTATAATACGTTGTATATATTTAGGCGGGCGCGCTAAGGAATGTTTTCAAAGTTTTTTTTATTCTTAGATGTGTCAAAACTTTGTATAGAAATTCAGACTCGCTCGTTTACTTGTTTTTTTACTCTTAGATGTGTCGAAATTTTGTATAGAAATTCAACCTCGTTCGTTTAATTGATTTGTGTCTGAATTAATATCTGAAAATATGAAATTTTCATTTGTTTTTTACTCAACGACGATTGACTGATTATGACTGGTCAGTGTGTTGTTTTTAAGCATTTTTGATTTTCAAGAAGTTGCCGAACTCGTGAATAGAAATTTCGCTGTACCTCAATTAAAATCTGATGAATGACATCTTACAATGAAAATATTATTTCCAATTTTCCCGAAAATATTTCTGACGTATATACCGCTAATAGTATATTAACTCAATATTAATACAAATATTAAATTAATATTAGAGTATTAACGATTATTAACTAAAAACATTCACAACGCGCAACTACTTTTAATAGATAACTAATTTAAACTAATATAATAAATTATATACATATATAATAAATTATATATATATTCTATTCTGTAGAATAAATATATATATATTCCACGATTTTCTATTTCAGTTCGACGTAAAAGCCACGGTTTTTTCCTATATATTCCACAGGTGGTCGAACTCATTTCTATTTCAGTTCGACGCAAAACCCAGATTTTCTCCTACATGTCGTTGCGTTTGAATCTCAACTAAATTGCATTACCTGCTTTTCTTTTCGCATGCTGTGTTGCATTCATTGCCTTCAGAGCTGTAGCAAATCAAGTAAGCGAGTTTTTTTTCGAAAAGTTTGATTTTGTTCAATCAGAAAATGTCGTCAAAATAAGAGATATTCAATTCGTTCTTATTAAAAATGAATTTAAAAAAAAAGAAAAGAAAAGAATCGAACAGAATCGAAAATGAACAAATCAGAACATTTAAGCGAACATAAATAACAAGAAAATTTACTGAGTCAATGATCGTTTGTGTCTAATCAAAGCACCCCGAACCATGTTTCTGTCAATTAAGAAAAAAGCAGAAAATCTTGGAAGGATTCATTAACAGTGTATATATATATATATATATATAAAGAAAGAGGTGCATCGAACTCTTCTAAAATAAAAAAACTAAAGATTTAACAAATTTTAAGAAAAAGTATAAAAGAGTTCGCGTGATTACTGAAAATATATATTTACATATTACTGAAAGACTACAAATTGATAAATTTTGAGCATCCTTGCTACCATTTGCCTACAAAAAGTATAGAAGAAAATTAAAAAATGCGTGAATTTGTTCACATATATAATTGTAGATGAACCTCATCGATCCAGTCTATTAACACGGCGCACAATGTGTTGCAATTAGATGATAAGGTAATTTGCCTAAATGCCACTAAGGTTAATGCACATTCTTAAATTATATCTGCAATGTTAGAACGTTAAGGACAGTTACAATTGCTTGAACCACCCCAGTTGCCGACGAGCTAGACCACAATGAGAGAGTGTGCTCGAATTTGTTTCCTCTTTTTTTGTCACCTAGTTAACTATATAAACTGCAACAAAATTCCTATGCTAATATTGGGAGTAACGCATCATTGTAGCAGACCACTTTCGCAACCGCGGTTTTGTTGAGCCTTTAATTAGTTGATGAAATAACTGCTGAAATTTCATGTTATCGATAACATTTTAGTTCAATCTTCCATCACTATGAAAATACATATATCAAAACCTTTTTAAAACGGTTCTTCCCGTACTTTTGTTTTATAGTTGATTTATTCACCTGATTTAATTCACTACGTATGCATTACGTGTAATTCGTATACCTTGCAATCAATCTTAAACGGCTTTGACTAGTTGTGGGTATTAGATAACATTGCTATGTGTATTTCGGGTTAATGGCAATATCTAAAGAAATACATAAAGTTGGCAGCTCTGTTTATTCAGAAAAACATTCTCTTCACATATTCTATATCTCTTTCCGGCAAGAGGATGAAAATTGTGCTCTTCGTTCTTATTTACATTTGCTCTTCCTATTTTTGCTTAAATGTCCGGAATTTTGCTTAAATGTGCAGAATTTTGCTTATATTTATATTCTTATATTTTTTTGTAGTTGTTCGGTTAATCAAAAATTTAAGCAAGTAACAGAATAATTCCATAAGGTAAAAATGCTTATTATCACATAAGGCTAAGTTTTATTTATTAAAGTTTATTTTTATTAATAAATAATATGAAAATACGATAGAAGTAAAATTAATTTGTCTTCATTCATATTCATATTGCATATACAAACATTGAAATAAAAATTGGAGATATCAACCGTATAACGACAGTATATGATGATGATATGACGCAAAGATTGATGATACAAATTTAAAATTTTCTGTTTTGATTCAGCTGTTTGTAAGCAAACAATTTTATTTGAAATTTATTTTCCTTCCAATTTGCACTTCTTTTGTTTTGCTGGCGATCATCGCCAAATGCGCTCTATCGGCTACGTCAAATTTGGCGACCGTAAAATTGTTGTCGCTGAGACAACTGCGTTAGTGCTGAGTATAACCCCAGCAAAGTTACCAAAATTTTTCCTTTTATAATTGGTTTATAAAAATGCAGCTGCAAAAGAAAAATGTAAACAGCTGTTAGAAAATGAATTATTAATTCCAAAATTTTAAAAAATTATAAAAAAAAAAGTATGTCCGAAATTATATTCGTGAGTCATATTCTTACTACATTCCATTGATATCCGAAAAGGTAATAAGGAGAAGCTTTTGGAAGAAGCTCAACAACGCCTGGAGAAGGTGATTAAAATAAATTTCAAAGCTGTTTCTCAGGAAATGCAAAATTTAAATTCATACCAATAATGCGGAAATGAAAGAACATAAACTTTCGTTTCACGTAGAACCCTCTGAGTATATATTATACAAACACAAGGACAACGTACGTAAGCAAAAAGCAAAAATCGGAAACGGAATACTTAGAAAAAGGTAGCAGCAGATAAATGGGAAGAGGAGTGTTAAGGAAACATTCAAAAAACAAAAAAATATATATTTCCGGTAAATTGTGCTGCTCTAAATGCAGCAATAATATGTAATCCCCAATTTATGAATTTAATGCCAAAAATCGTGATTCAAAAAAAAAACAAAAGGGGCACCACAGGCCAAGATACCAGGCGAAGCACCAAATGCTAACTACAAAAAGAGAAGTGATCACCACTCCATTTTACAACGAATAATTTCTTAAGAAAACGGATGTACAGACGACTGTTTTTACCACAGCAGCAGGGGGATTTCGTATGTGGAAGTTGGCTTTCGTTTACGACGAAGTCGGTAGTTGACAATCGTTTTTATTGCCTTCACGTAAGACTTTCTTATCATTTTCGCTGCTAACACTCATGTGTAAATGAAAAAGTAGAAAAAAGGAGAAAATTTTTGGTTATTTTTATTTCTGGCAGTCAAAATCCAATAAATATCAGCTAGTTCTTCTCTTTGGTAAATTAACAAACAAACCAACTGTTGACGAAATAGTGATCGTCGAGTGCACTACACATTTTAAATGGATGCGTGAACCACAAGGCGTTAAAGAGATTCGTAAGTTGCTAGTTAGTCTTAAATTGATTTTTTATATTGTGTGGGCAGACCCTACCACGAACTAAAAAATCGATTGTACTCGCCTGTGTCCCTATCCGTTCAGTTTTAGTAGTCTTATGAACCCGCCACATTCTTCGGTTCAAGGAACCATGCCGTCTCCGACATTTTAAAGCGCTCGCCAAACACCTGGTGTCTGATACTGCAAACAGCCTCAGATTCAAAGAATTCAATGTCTCACGCATCCTTTGGCAGATTCTGCATAAATCGGTATCGGAGATACCAAGTTTTTTCATGTGGTACCTGAGGGAATTATGACGCCTGTAACCAAGCGTAGGTCACTCCGACCTTGTTCCAGTAGTTCGCGTGCTATACCAGAAGATTTCGTCAATGTTTTTCCTTGCCGTTGTCCTGCATATTACTTTTAATGGTAATTCCAGATTGCGCACCTAGCACGATCCCTCGGGTTCCCTAGCTCGTCAGCTGTTGGTCAGCTGTTTCTTTGCCTTCAACGTCAAATAGCCAGGTAAGGGCATCATCAACACCAGCCTAGATGTTGTTTTTTCCGCCCTCAGCGGACTTAAGGCAGTTTGACTGTCGGAATAAATGCAAATGAACTCTATCCTTCATTGCCTTCTTGAGCATTCGGAAGCGTATGCGTAGATTGCACAGACTTCTGCTTGGAATTTGGAGAGATAATAACCCATTGGTGTGGCATTTCGGAAACTCGGGCCGCATACACCAGCTTCAGTTTTGCGATTTTCCAGTTTTAAGCGTGCGGTGTACTATTTGCTTACGTCCACTTTGAGTTCAAAAGCTAACCCGTTCCAAGCCGATCTCTGCTGTATAGTCACTCTGAAGCGATGCGACAGCATTAGCTATGCAAGGCAGTGGTCCGGTATCTTGATACAGGGTTCGTCCATGAAGATTTTCAAAACCTCCAGACGTCCCGCTAGACTTCCCGGTTTTAGTTCCTCGATAATCGATAATCTAAGCAGCGCTGCCAGGGTATTCGGGGGAAGAATTTCAACGCCCAAGTCATGCTAATGTAAGTGAGACGTTGGGTTTTTTTTTAGTGTCGTCACCGTCGTTATTTACTTTACCTTAAGCCATCACGCCAAACCTGCTTAGGTTAGCAGAGGAAGGATTATGGTAAACAATCAGGCCAAAAGCACGAAGGAGATAAGTCCATCGCGGTGGAAGAGTTATTCCGGCTGGACTGTATCCCATTAATGTCAAAGTTGTGCCAACTTTTACTATTACACCGGCCATTGTAATTAAATTCGATGGTAACTGCAGCGAGGTTTTCGAGACCAAACAATTCCACCATGGCGGCAGAAAAGGCTCTAATAGACCTACATATTTGTGTCCCGAAAGTTTTTTCAACTGGTGTGTTGTTAATATGCGACCGTCTTTATCTGCCAACATAGACTTCTTATTCATCGTGGATAGTGATGTTATGATTTTCACTTATATTCATGTATTATCAATGATTTATATTACTTTTTTTTCATCATCTTCTCTGATTATTTAAACGAATAGACTAAATAGAAAATGCCCTTTTCTTATTTTCTTGCATATACGCAATTTGTTCTGATTACTAGCTGCTTTTAGCAGCTACTTTCTTTTCTTTTAAATTCGAAGACAATTTTTCCTTATCAAATATTTCCAGAAACTACACATATAAATACATCACATTTATATAAACAAAAAAACATTTAAGAAACATCACTTATTATTAACATTGCAAATATATAGACAATTTGTTTCAGTGAACAGCAAATTTTGAACAAAAACTCACTTTCAATTTATGGAATAATATCAAACAACAATCTCCCGCTGTCAAACCTTTTCGTGCGCGAGCTTAACAATCTAAGTAATGCACGAATCTATTTTTAGCAAATAAACACTGTTAAGCCAAACCACACATTACACTCTTTAGTCGCGTATGACGTATTATTGAAAGCTCCCTGTATATCAATGAACGCAACGGGAGCCACTTGTTTAGCTTTTTTTGGCCCCTCAATGATACCGGTCAGCCATTAAATTGTCGTCGTGGTGGATTTGTCACTGTAATAGGCAAACTGGCGTAGGGGACACATTTCCAAACGTGCTTCCCTGATGAAGTCGTCTGAGGCTTTCTCCATTGTTTTAAGGAGAAAGGGACTCACACAAATGGGTCTTTACGATTTTAACAGGTGCTCATTTTTGCTCCTCGCTTTCGATATAAAGATCATTTTGGTCTTATTCCAATCAAGGATACATACTCCATTAGAAGGCTAGTTTGGAAAGTCCAGCGAGTTATGTGACCAAACTTGATACGCTCTGTTGCAGTAGACACGGTCTTATCCCGCATGATTCCGGCGTCTTGAATGGGCCGAAAGTAGACCGCGCCCTTTGCAACCGTTCCGTGCAAAAAATTTTATTAGCGATACTGCGGTCCCTAGAACTCGACATTTCTGTGTCTCTTAGAAACATCTGGTTCTCCGGTTTCGCTTCCCTCAGGCATTCAGAAAAGTGGATTCCTAACGCGTGGTGACGGGTTTCCTTACGCCGCTTGGCTTCTTTAGAGAGCATATACAATTGTTATGGTGTTTAGCTAGAGTTTCTGGAGCCGCGTTGGGCCTGGAAGACTATGTATTTCTTCCAGACTCCTCCAAATGACCCCCTCAATCCACTGTTATATATGGTGAGAGCTTCTTTGTACCCAACTGAATCACCGAACTTTTAGCCCTATGGATAACTTTTCTGACCTGTTATTTGAACTTTTCAAAGCTCTGATTCCAGCAAAGAACGTCTCTTTTAGACTTTTTGATCTTTTGTGGACAACTTTCTTGATAGGCCTCCTGTAGGTTTGTACAGAGCATTTACGCTTGTAATTCAATATTCTCCGCCCTGTTAGGCAAATGCGGAAATGTGTTGGTGTTTTCGGAAAGTATAAAACGAAACAATTCTTACTTTGTACATGTGGCATCTCTGTAGGCCTCAATGTCGAACCGCATATGTTAGTGGTCCGATAACGAGACCCACTGGACTCTTCCTCCCTAATTACGTTCCTAAACGTGGATTCCCTACTTAGGTTTAGGATAATCAGATCGTTTTCTGCGAAATATTCAAGAAGTCACTGGAATTCTCATTTGCGTTGCCCCACGCTGTGTAATGGACGTTAACGTCACAGCCAATTAGGCTCCATACCTCGGGTGTGGGTATCACTGCCTTGCCCGGTAGGTAAGTGGAGACTATTACTACTGAACGTCCCTAACGGAGCCAGCCATTTATAACACTAGATCCTTCAGTATGAACTCTGAAAGTGGAAAGAACGTTATATTACCTTTAATAAGCAAGGCGACTCTAGGCCGCTTATTTTGGGAATTGGAAGCCAACTTACCCTTCTTATTACCTAGGCTTGGGTAGCGCCCGCATATAGTCAGAGCACCAGCATGTTCAACCGCTCCACCGCCACTTTCCCATACAGGTAAATACGAGTCAACCGGGGCGGAAAGCACAGCTAGCAAATTGAGGTTTGACATTTGACTTCTGCTGACTACGGATTCCATTTAGGAGAGCACTTTCTATCGTCCCCAGTTCGTCATCTTTCCAAGATGTCTTCAGGTAGTCGACGAGGATGATTTTTACCATAGCTAACTCTACCGTTTCCTTATAAGAGAGGGCAGTACCGTGTGCTTGGATCGCAGTAATGCTTATGGTTACACTGGGGGCTCCGGCACTATCAGGCGCTAGTCGTTTTGCGGAACTCCAACCCTAGAGGCCGAACAATCATTCAGTCTATCACGCTTACAACGAATTTGGGGTTTCGCCATTTTGGAAGGTGCACGACCCGCTATAATGCGCCTGTGTGCCCCTTGGAAACTGATGCCACCTTTAGTCAGCACTCAAAACCGGTGACGGGCGGCTTCACTTAGCATCTTTTCCTGTCACGATTTCATCCCTGTGGTTATGTTGCCAGCGTGTTCGAATCGCGCGTCCCCTTAAGGATTTGGTTTTGTTAATGCTTTCTTTGTTTCTTTCTCCATACATTGTTCTGAAAGCTTAGGAAAGTTATCGATTTCACAGGTATCTGGGATACACCATGCGAAGACACACTGACTTAGTATCATTCGGTTCTGAGCACGGTATGTGTGACACTAAAGATTACAGGCTCTAGCAAGCTTGCCTCTCTAGATCCATCATGTTTTCTTAAAGGAAGTCATAAAAAATACAACATCCATGCTGCACATGTCTGTCTGGATGTTACGCTCGTCGTGCAAAGCCTTAAGACAGATGTAGGCGCCTTCATTCACCCTGTTCTACTGGCGGAAACAGCCACCTTCACGCAGCTAACAATTATATTATTTCTTAAGACAATAGATGTGCGTCTCTCCGTGTACGCGTAGGTTGGTCTCGCCGCCGAAATAATAAAGACGATCCTCTTGCTATATGCCGTATATACTGTATATTGTATACTGTATGCTGTACACTGTATGTATAGTAACAGTACACTGTATATTGTATATTGATTACTGTGACGGCCGCTTTTAAAATCTTGCAATGCGAAAATGTTTAATTTAGTAATGATTACGATTAAAACAAGTATTTAATTTAATGGACCTAAAAAGGCAGTATCAGTACAGTATAGTACATAACAGTAGTTCAATGCTTTGTAATGCTGTGCATGAAGGTTCGGGCAATGTTTTGTGCCGTCTTTCTGTAACTTCAACAGTTTTCTTGCTTTAGTTCAAGAAGAAGAATTGTTAACTCTTGCTTAACTCGCTATTGTTTTTAGTTTAATTAATTACAAATTTATTGGTACTGTTATTATTTCGTAAAAGTAAACAATATTATATAATAGACACAGGTGGTGTACGCACCCACTTAGGAACCCTTCCATTTAATTTATACATTAATGATCTCCCCTCGATGATTACATCCACCTAGATCTTAATGTCCGCTGACGACGTTAAACTGTTTTCTTCTTTCTCCTTTTCATATCAGCTACCAATTTACTTAAACAATTTGATTATATGGTGCTCGTTAAATTTTGTGAAATTAAATCTAAAAAAATGCAAAAAGCACTCTTTCTTAAGAAGGAAGTCATTCAATACTGAGTATTTCATTGATTGACATAAGTTGGAACCCGCAGGTTCGTTCATCGACTTAGCGGTTTTCTTTTGCATGTGCAAAAAGCCATTTCGTTTAAACCATGTTTCCCTTTTTCCTTCCACTTGTACTTTTGAAAATAAACGTGGGTCGCGCCTACACACCCAATCATTTTAAAAAAAGTTAAGATTGTTTTGATATATTGCTGATAAGACAAAATTTTTCTGTCGGCGTTAATGCTCTATACGGATCCATTTGGAACAAAATTGAGCTTCCAAAAATTCGTGCAATTTCCGATACAAGTCCCGGAAAAGTACTCTGTGCTTCCTATTGTACTTTAGAATGGCAAGAGGGGCCCAGGGCTTAAGATAAATTTCGCCTGTCTGTCTGTCTTTGTAAAGTTTTTAGCACATGACAGCGTAACTGTCTGCGGATTAAGAGTAAAACCCACAATTTCATGCTGATCAAGTATGTATATACATTTTGGCGTCTCTGAAGCTTCCTTTTAGCTGTTGCAAATATTATGACAAAATGAGTATATTCCACATCCTTTACTGGTGGGCACTACCACTTTATTTATATATACAAACACAACCGGTGGTTGAGATAGGAAACAGTAGCGGGAAGACCGTTGACAAGTGTTGACTTTGACAATTGAGAATTGTCCAAAATAGTGGAAAAACTGATCTTGATCCAAAAGAGAAAGTGGACTACAGAATATTTAAGCTAACAAGTGTCGTAAGAACGCTTAAGTAGTGGGTCGTGAGAGCAAATTGAAATCATTGACAAACTCTCTTATTTACCTTTAAAACTGTTCAAATTGTTTTATGAGTACATGGGTCACTATTAATGTTGTTAGAGCAATTAGAGACCAGGGCAGGGTATACAAAAATAGGAAATGATATCCGAATTCAATCAGTTCGGAAGTTTTTCATAATTGAGGGAATAAAACCGATATTGTCACACGTCATTCGACGAAACAGTATTTTGCTATTTTGCACAGTGAAATTTCTCATCTTAAAGTCTTTATCGAGGAACAAGTCTGGTAAGTTGTGCACCGTATAAGATTTAATGCTATAGGTAATGAGAATATCAGCATTAGATGCCTAAAGATGCTTCTTCCATGAGTGTTAAATCATAAAGTACACGGACAGTTGATCGCAAATCTAATAGTAGGAAAACCTAAAAGTCAAAACCTTGCTTAGCTCCAATGAGTCAAGCGGTATTACTTGCGATCAGATCCGTCAACGGATGTAGCTGCTCTATCTTAGAGCTGATTTTGTTTAGTATACTCACTTTTTGTCTAAGCTGCAACACCTGTCTGTGCGCTGATAATGCGGGGATCTATTTCTCTCGTCCACGTGGAATTGCAGATGATCTGACCCGGATAAATGTTGGCTTAGAGAAGATTGGACATTGATCTTGTACGAAGTTTAAAGTTAAATTCTCCCAAAACCAAAAGTAGTGTCATCACTCTTACCAAGTTTGATACTACATCATTATTAAGGGTTACAGGTGCGTGATTAATTTTGCATTTAAATTTGAATGTGATGAAAATACCCAATATTTTAAAGAAACTTTGACTTTACTCGCTCTTTGTCCCTGCTGAAGCCAAACTGAACTTAAGTGAATGGCGCTTGTAGCGTGCCAATAAATATGGAAATTTCGTCTATATTCTGAAAAGCAAACACGGAAACAAGATATCAGCGTACTCTTCAAACATTTTGGATAACAATTTACTTGACTTAAATCCTAGCCATAATTTAATTTGCAACCGTATTCCACGTCATCTCTATGACAAACTTCAGTTGGTTAAACTTAAGCGTGCGTAAAATCTGATGCCGTCAGACCACGAGTTCATTGCTTCTTTAAATCTGTGTTTTATTAAGATTGCAAATATATGGAACTCTTTACCTTTAACTTCGAAAGCAATATCACCTAAACCACTAATGCAAATTATGTACATTCAAATGGAAATTTATGAGAAATGCACTCTACACACTGCTATCGACGATAATTTATTTCAAAATACTGACCGCTTATGGTGCCGAATGTCCCTCGCATATTCATCAGCAAGGAACCATACATCGCGATTTAAAGCCGGTTAATATATTTTTGGGTTCCCATGATCAGATAAAAATCGGCGATTCCGATTTAGCCACAACCAGTGTTTTGGCCTTACAATCACACGTTGAATCCATGCAACCAACGCAAACGCCGCATATTACCTCCACTCTAGTAATGGTAAAGTTGGAACGACGTTATATGTAGCTGCAGAATTGACGGGAGACGCTTCAAAGTCAACATATAATCAAAAGGTAGATATGTACACATTAGGCATAATATTATTTGAAATGAGTCAGCCACCCTTCGCGACAAGTGTGGAAAGAGCGCAGACAATAATTAATTTACGTAGCCCAAACATAATTATACCCAATGCATTGCTAAACGACAGCAAAGTAGAAAAAACTATTAAGGTGAGCTCACAGTAGAAGTTTTGTCTAAAAATCCAACTTAATTAGAAGTTTTTAGCTTTTGCGTTGGTTGTTAAACCATGATCCGGCGCAAAGACTAACGATCGAAGAGCTGTTAGCTTCTGATCTGGTGCCTCCGGCTCAATTAGAAGCCAGCGAATTACAAGAAATGCTAAAGAATGCTCTCGCTAATCCGCAGAGCAAAGCTTACAAACATATTGTGGCCCGCTGTTTCCAACAAGAAAGAAATGAAATACTTGAACATACTTATCACCTGGGTGCTAGTCGTAGCATGAAATCGTGGGATAATCGTATTGTATTGGATTTTTTGATTACTTTAAGTCCACTTATGGAATTTGTCAAAGCTAAAGTGGTATCAATTTTCCGAAAGCATGGAGCGATTGAAATTGATACAGCTCTACTGTCGCCGCTTACCCGTCACACCAACCATCACTGATGCAATCCTGTACGTCTAATGACTCATTCCGGCTGCGTAGTAGTACTACCAAGTGATCTACGTTCCCAATTTGCTCGACATGTGGCCATGAGTGGCATCAACATGATGAGACGTTATTGCGTGGGTCGTGTATATCGGGAGAAGAAGGTCTTCCCATATACTTACTTACTTACTTACTTGCTTGCATGCTTGCTTGCAAACGAATTTTCAAACAATTTTATTTATTCTTACTTTGTATTTTATTAAAAAAAAGTATTGTTTTATTATTGTTTACATAGGTCTTCAATTTTCATCCCAAACAGAATCACGAATGTGCTTTCGACGTCATCTCACCACACTCCGCCAGTCATTTAGTTGATGCCGAACTGTTATCATTAGCTAATGAAATTTTTATCGATATTCCCCACTTGCGTGAAAAGAACATTTTGATACGCATGAATCACACTAATCTTTGGAAAGCTATTCTATTATATTGCAATGTTCCCAAAGCCATGTATAGCGATTTGTTCGCCGATATATTGGACTTCATTGAGGGACGTATATCAAAGTTCCAATTTCATTCGAGAATAAATTATTATGGAGAAAATTCTGTGTTCATCAACAGCGTTAATGGATTTGTTGTTAGCCAGCTTTCAAGTAAGTGGTAAAAACAGTGGTGATGATTCTCCTTCAAAGTGTTTGGTGCGAGGTAAAGGAGAAGCGGCTTCCTTAGCTAAAGGCGCTTTAAGAGAAATAGAGACGGTTGTCTTATTGGCACAAAGCCTGGTAGTGAAATGTCCAATACATGTTTTTGCCGGCCTCCCAATCAGTTATGAACGCGCCAGTAATGGTGGAATTATCTGGCAACTTATAGCAGATCTAAAACCTAATCGCTCTTCACGTCCTGCGGTTCTGGCGGTAGGCGAACGCTGTGACGGCATGTTAAATGAGTTTCAAAAGCAGGCTCAAACTTTTAATACTAATGTCGCCGCGATTCGCAATATAAGTGGTGTCGGCTTATCGTTCTCACTTGATAAATTAATTCTGGCGATCGGCGCAGAAGACTCATGTAAATGTCGTACAATTGACGTGGTTGTTGCATGAGCAGATCTCGACCACCTCTAAAAGATGTGACATATATAATGCATTTACTTTGGACTGTGGGCATACCATGCTCTTTCGTCGAATCTATTACAGGTGGAAGTGATGAAGCACAAGATTTTGCTAAATTGGGCGTTAATCATATAACACTAGTAGCAGAAAACGGTGCCTTACGCATACGTTCGTGGGACCGAGAACGTTTTCAAGAATTAGCGCTCCATCTTGGTTTAATAGAATTTGTTTGTGTGTATATGCAATATGAAATTTTTTTTTTAAAAGAATTAGGGCTCCGTCTTGGTTTAATAGAATTAACGGTCCATCTTGGTTTAATAGAATTTGTTTGTGTGCACATGCAATATGAAAGAAGGCCTTTTGATTGGATGCTTTATTTTGTTATATTATTACATGAATCACATCTAATGTGATTGTAACCTAAAGGTGTTCGTTTTGTTAAGCATTACTACCTTCCGTACTCATGTGTGATATGCTAAATTGGATAAAATATGTTAAGCATGTACGTGTAAGCAAATAAAATTCATGAATATGTAAATAAAATAAGTGAATTAAGTAGAGATAAATATTATAAACTACAACATAATGTTTTTTAATAATAAAAAATTACTTTATATTTCTTGATATGCAAACTTTAATTCTTTAAAATAAACGATGAAAAGATACCAAATTATCTTTTTCTCGTACACACATGATTATATGTGTATCATAATGCATATTCGCTTAAAAACACAGAATTGCATTCGATTCTGGTTTGCCAACGTTTGAAAGAATGCAAACTATGAGTGCTATTTCTCACTTATGAGATCACTTTCGTGCTCACAAAACCATTTTTTTCTTACGAGACTGTTTTTGCCTTATGAACCTGTTTTTTTTTTGCGTATAAGCCAACTTTTGGCTTATGAGGATATTTTGCTCTTATGAGTACGTTTTTTTTGCTTATGAAACCTTTTTTTTTTTGTTAATGATGACGAATGTATACAAAACAGCTGAGAGTACAACATATTTTTAGTTCAACATAAACCACTTCTTTCAAATTATCCAATTTATTTGTGGATTTGCAATTTATTTGCCCTGCTGCAAAAATAAAGTTAAAACTTTGTGAAAACGTATGAATATGCAAGCTTTAGATATTTTAGAAAAACGCATAGACACTCTGTCGAGAATTTTGGGACCTGTGCCGACTGCAAGTGCGACCTGCACTACAGATGCAGGTGAATCGAACAGCACAGTGACAGTTACCGAAAATATAGTCGATTCGCTAATATCAGCTAACAATATTATGAACGAAGCAATTTCTGGACGTGAACAAATCAAAGGCCTTATGAATCGTACCGACGAATTGGAGAAATACTTGGACCCAAATTTTTTGGAGGAAAGTCAACAAGTGTGCGCTAAGGAAGTCTACTTAAATGCTATTAGCCATGATTTGCATTTGCAATTTGCTGAATTGGAACAAATAAGAGACCTTGAACCAACATTGGGAGCAGAATACTTTCGTAACATACCCGCGGAGGGAATGGACGACTTGCTACATATAAATATGGAAAATGAAGAAATAGCTCGACAAAGTGAAATGATTGAAGAAAGCTTGATCTTAGCCATGAAACATTACGGTGAAATACAAGAGAAGGTAATGTCGTCTTTAGAAACAATGAATAAACGCTTAAATAAACTGGAAGAGAAAATGTTGGAAAAGCAACGCGAAGAAATGAATAAGTCGATAGAATAGAACTTATAAAGTTCCGCTTTTTCTGTTATATTATCTTACTTGACTGGCAACAATAGTTTAATTTTATTTATACAATTACTGTAATAAATGCTTTACATTGCACGCAAAATATACATGTATAAAAATATTTTACTTATTTCCATCTAGCAGCGATGTTAATCTCTGGTAAAAAATTGAAGATTTTGTTCAAATAATAAATAAAAAACAATATGGCAAACACGAAACCTAAAAATGTAAGGCGATTACGCCAATGTTGATTGCTTTCCGTCAACATGTTGCAAATCTTCAAAGCTGCTTCTTCGGTATCCTCTATTGATCCTGAATTATCTATAACAAAGTTTGATTTTTCGCACTTTTTCTCCAAAGGCATTTGTGAATTAATTCGCAAACGAGCATCTTCTTCTGACAATTCATTACGTGCTATTAAACGTTGGAGTTGAGTTTCAGGATCACTGAAAATGTATTTAATTGGAATTAAGTAATCAAATCACTCCAGACAAAAAGGGCAATACGAAATTTCGTAATTCCCTTGGCGACTTTAATAACGTAATCAGTCTAGTTTTTTTATACCATACATTTCATCCTACGTATTATATATGTGTGCTATATGAAATTTAACACCATATTTCATTTATTTTGAAGTTTACTTAGTTTGGACATTAATTGCCAGAAACAATTGAGATCTGGCTTGCTCTTCAGTATTTCTTCTTTTCAAGGACATAAACGGACTGCACGACATGTTCTCATGATCTATTTCTACACCATATAAATATTTCAGTTGTAAACGCTATAGAGGGCTAAAACATTTCTTACCAGGTGACGCATATAATTTTATAGATTAAATCCATTAAAATGCCAGTCTCAAACAATAACGGCAAATCCAGCACAATCCACTGTTTGCCACTCAATAGATGTTTAATAACATGGAAAAATATCGTGCGATGTATCGTCGGATGTGTTATCATATTAAGCCTTCCTCTTAATTCTTTATTTTCAAATACAGTTCGGCCCAAAGCTGCTCGATTAATCTCCCGTGTAGGTAACAATATTGCATCTCCAAATTCTTTACGTATTTTATGCCAACAACGTTTTCCAGGCATTACAACTGTAATAGAAACATTTTTCAAAATACAAATTATTTGAGTGATAGTGAATAATTACTTAACTACAACAGAAAAAGACTCACTTTCTCGAGCTATTTCATCCGCATCTACAACTGGAATGCCATTTCTTTGAAAAACTCTGCTAACGGTGCTCTTGCCAGACGCAATACCACCCGTGATAGCTACAATAAACATTATTGGAGAATTTGCTTTCTTTTAAAACAATTTTTAAACTTAAATTTACAAAATATATATTTTGAAGTTTTGTAGGAAAAATTTATAATTGCCTATCTGCCTATTCGTTTCCCACTTCCAAACATTATCGAACTGTTAGCTTTTGCTCATATTATGTGATATAAAGTTGGCTGCATTTGAATTTCTATTCCATTTCTTGTAAGCAATCTGTGGTTGTGTTGCAAATTCTGATACGAACAGACCTGACGCCTATTAAATACTTGAAAATTGTATAACAATTGCTCACAAACAGACCTAATTCCTATTAAACACTTCAAAATCATTGCACACAAACCCTATTAAATAGATCTGAAGCCTATTAAATACTTGAAAATAATACAGCAATTACAGAATTAGACGAAGAAGTGTGCAAAAATGTATAAATTGAATTTGAAAATAAAAATATCGAATGTACAATACCTGCGCTAAAACGTAGCAAGGATACTTTGTTAAAAGAGCGCGATAATCTAGGCGAAATAATAGATGAGCTCAAATGTCTACTAATTGTCTACTAATATAGACAGTAATAAGCATTCATTATTTGATTATTATACGAAAGTTGTTCTTGACAGGTGAAATACTCAAAACTGTGTCCAAGGAACTGCCACCAACGGATCTTTTAGGAAAATTGCAAAGATTGGAAATAGATAATAAGACATTACGAGAAGGACAAGGTGGTCAAGCAGCTTTGGTGGTGGTGTGAGATAAGGATGTAAAAATCCAAAGGCGAAAATTACAAAGTTTTTTTTTTCTGATTTTCAAAAGTATGACTTCTTATGGAAGAAGTATTTTAATTAATCGTAAACGCGTTTCAATATAGTAAAATAAGTATATGAAGTATGTATGTTTTGAAAAACACAATAAATACCGAACAAGACTTTTGAGCTCTTAATATTGTAGTAAAATATCTTTTTGCACGGCAGTATCATACTATCAGATTTCTTCTTCGATGAACGTTTGCCTTAGTTTCTCTATCATATCTAAATAATAAAGTTCCAAATAACATAAATTCTATAATATATAAAATCTATTCTACAGTTCCTATAGTTCAACGTAAAACCCATGGTTTTTTCTTTATATTCCAACAGGTGTTCGAACTCATTTCTCATTTATATTTCAGTTTGATTTAAAACCCATGGTTTTCTATTTCAGTTCGACGTAAAACCCATGGTTTTTTCTTTTATATTCCAACAGGTAGTCGAGCTCATTTCTTACTTATATTTCAGTTTGATATAAAACCCTGGTTTATATAACACCAAACATTTATAAGAAAAAAACAACTGATTCCATCTTTTAAAATGCTTTGCAATGGCTAATATAACAACAACAAGTATGGCCGACTTTTTTATTATTCTTGTAGACATTTAAGTCTTCTTACTAGCTCGTTTTTTGTAGGCGATTCACTGACAGCTTCTGTGGCTTCGCTATATCTTTGATTACGTTTCTTTACCTTGTTAGCATTAATTTTAGTTACTTATTTTGTTAATTGTGATTCGGCAACATTTTCACTTTCTTTCTGCAACCCTTCGTAATCATCGAGTATTTTTATAAATTTGTTGCTCATATGCTGAGTCCGAGTTGCTATCTGTTTTTATAGAGTTAGATGAGCCAGAGGTTGTGGAAGGTTTGCTGTGCCGAGAAATTTTAAAAATTACAATTTTTTTCCATATAACAACTTTCTAGAATAGGTCGTTATATAGGGAATGGTCGATAAAGTTGACCGATCCAAACCATTTTCAATAGCGGTCATTCTTGGGCCATCGCACGTAACTGTACCAAATTTAATCGAAACAGCTCAAAAATTGCGACCTGTATCTTGAGCACAAATTTATATGGACAGTCAACAGACGGACGGACAGACTTAGATCAATTCGGATTATGATTCACAATTTTATTGAATATAATAAAAGGTGGGTCCATCGTAACGTCTTCTGCGTGTTACATACGACCGCACTAACTTAATATACCCTGCACCACAAGTAGTGTAGAGTATAATAAAAGCAGAAACCTCTTCCTGGTTCACTAGTTATTCAGATAGCGTGAGAAATAAAGAAATTAATTATTTTACCAACAACTTCAAATCTAATAGTGGTTTCCAGTGGCCTTGGTTATGTGCCCGTTCTCTTTCATGCTTTTTTTCTGGCCGGAGCCCAGATTCATCTGCGCGCTTATATTTTTGAAATTCTGCATTATCTAATTTTTTTTTTAAATGAAAAAGAGAAAGTGGAACGATGAAAAGGAATAGCTTTACACTGCGATTCATTGACAAGCTGATTAAAGGATTTATTGATGCATTACTATGTTATTTATTGGCCGATTAAAAAATTATATTTATTATAATTTGAAGTTATGAATTTAAGTTGTGAATATAATCTCGCATTAGTAATCTAAAAATTGGTGGAGCAATTGTTTATATTATATACATACATTGGTTGTAGTTTTGAATGTATATATAATGCCATTAATTGCAGCTCCGAATGGTTATGTACACGATTTTAGAATTTTTTGGGTGCGGCTCATGGCGTTTCATGAAGGAGTACGTACAGGTCTCCTCCGATCCCAAAGTAAACAAGAAGGTTTCAACTTTGGGTCCAGAATTTGTGACTGCTGAAATTATTTTCTATGACAAACAATTGAGCAAAAACATTGCATTATGTGAGCTAGTGGTGACGATACTTATAAGTAAGTGGCAAAAGGCAACGTTAGCTACAAAACGAAGAATTAGCAAGCAGCGCAATTTAAATCAAAAAAATACGTCAGTATGGACACAATTTTGAAGAATAATGATGTTCACTTTTATTTAAATCGGAGCTATGCTTAGACCGATATTAAAATTGCTGACACAGCAATAGTTTCCATAGTCGTTTTCTAAGACATTCTCTAGTTTAGAGATCTTAACAGCATTTGTAATTGGTGTTAATGGAAATACCGTATGTAGTTGTTATTTGAAATTCTGATAGCATATGTGTGTTTGTTGCCAAAGCTTGGACCGTACGCGCAAAAGGAGGTATAGCGAATTCAGGGAGGTAAAGCGAAATCAAAAGGAGGTACAGCGAATTCAGGTAGGTACAGCGAATTTAGAGATTCAAAAGGAGGTACAGCGAAATAAAAAAAAACATATGAAATTGTTTACAAATCAAAGAGATGTATAGCGAATCCAAAAGAAAACATATGAAAAATTTTTTTCTTCAAGATTTTGACAAAATTTTTTCGAAAATTGAAAAACTGAAAGTGAAGAAAAGAAGTAGTTATTCAGACAATTTTATTGGATATATATATATACAATTATATTTATTTATTATTTAAGTAAGTGAATTTTTTTTGTGTTTGGTTTTTTTTGATGTCAACATTAAATTGAGCATTTTAGGACAAGTTTGGTAGCGAAATATGTGGAATTGTGCGCGAAGTAACGGATGATAAATCCTTAGCAAAGGAGGAACGTAAAAGATTGCAAATAGAAAAGGCTGCAAATTGCAGTCCAAAGGCAAATTTAGTAAGACAGGCCTATAAAATGGATAATTTAAAGGATCTGCAAGTATCTTTTTTTAATTCGGAGCTTTTGTCCGTAAAGCATCTTCTTGACCCATCCCAAGGTATTTGTCGATAACAGAAAATGCATATATATATATTATTATTATGCTGCTTTTGTTTTGTTTACTTTTTCGTGACATTCAATGTATGGGACGCATATACATGTTTGTTGTTTCTCTTCTTTCTTTTTGCTTACAACTTTGTTTTGAAAAAGAAAAAAAATTATTTTCATATAGAATTTACATCGGTTTCGATGAAATTTATGCAATCGCAAGATCTTCTTTATTTAATTAATCGATTTTTTTTTCTTGTGATATTTTGTATTCTGGTGTATAACATTAATTAGATTAGAATTAAAGTTAGATTAGCTTTCCATACAAAATTTTTTTTGTAAATAATTGAAGCGTGAACTACATCATCTGCTGAGTGCATTACCCTACAACTCTTTAACTCTCAAAGTGTATTCCCGCGGCTTGTCGACCTTTAACCATACTGCCGTCTTTGGAAAAAATTACCAGCAGTGATCTTCTCAGCTTCCAGAGCCGGAACGGGACTACGTGCTGGTATTCAAATGCAAACGGAACATATAATTAAATAAAAGTTAAAGTAAAATTAAAAAATGCATCGTACAAGTATACAGGCTACATATACAGGATACAGGATTGTACAGGATATATAACGCCAGCTAAATTTATATCGTGATCTCAATCACTCGACGTTGATTTACCTGAAAATGAAATATCATTAATAAAAAATCCATTTAAATATATACTAATTATATACTTACGTAACATTGTGGGCCACTTCGTCCCGCCAATTCTTCCCGCTCAGCACTAGTTGGATCCGAGCAAATTCTTTCTGTGCTCTGTTGCTGCAGGACCCTTTTGTGCGGAAGAATTTAGCCGGATCAACAATGGTCGCCTGTGCGTGTTTCCAAATTTGTGGATCCGGCATATGCAGCATCACAATGGCGTATAAGGCGTCGTATGCCAAATAGACGACCTCCTGTACTGCTTCCTTAGGAAACTCCGCCTGCAGGTACTCACTGGCGAGAATGGCATTGTTTTCTTTATTCAGGGCGACAATGTCACCGTGCTTCCCCGCGCACGCATCCTCTTTCTTTGCAGTGAAATCCTGCAGACATTGTTGGCACCGTAGCTGTGCCTTCTGCTGCTTCCAGCTGGTGGTGTTTATCTGCGCATAATGAACAATATTTAGACACTTGGATACATACAATTTAATTGTATGTCCTCCGCGCGTTAATATGCTACGTACGCCGAAAAAAATATTATTTTCTTGCACGTCTGCGCCTTCCCATCGATGTATGCGCATCCATATAATCGGTCCGCTGACCGATTATATTTGGTGTCCTGATTCGTCCACGCTCCATCAAAAAAAAGTTGGACAACTTTGTCGTGAAGACTTAAACTCTTCACGACCTCCCTTAGTGCCTTCACTTCCGGCATTACGTCTACGTCATTTATACGTAAGCAAATCTAAATATATAAATAACCTTGTTACAAATTGTCTCTTTTAAAGACTTGCCCCATTGTGACCCTTTCGAAATAAATACTCGAGATCAGTTATTGCTGAAACTTGATGTTTTAGAATTGACGGCGCTATATGTTTTAGAATTGTGCTTAAACGAACACAAGAACTGTTCTTTTAGCGTTAGGACAAAGCAATTGTAGTTGTAAGCATACGTTCCAAAATCTGTAGCGTTTCATGCTTTTATTTGTTGTCGATATCTTCGTTTTTGCGACCAGTGGAGTGTCAATACCACACACTTCAGAGACACATAGACATGACTGAATCGATTCAGAGTTAGGCATTCATCAAGAATATAAATACTTTATAGGATATCTGAAGCTTCCTTCTGAGTGTTGCAAACGTTCTGGCAAAATGAGTTTACCATCATCTTCCTCACCGTACCTGATGTCTCCATTTTCAAGTCGAACACTTGCCTTTCCTAACTGCCCAGATATCCGTATCCACTGAGTGGCTGGCCATAGAAGAAAAAAAGACGTTCAAAAATTCGAGCCAAAGCTGTTGAGCTGAGCTGAGCCTTTACTATGTTGTCAAAAAAGGATGAACGTGAACATGAAGGTCGAAATCATCTATTTGACATTTCTCGAACCACCTCCTGCATGTTCTGTCAGGAAGTATACCTTCACGAAGCACTTTTAATAAATTTCTGCATGGTAGCTTACCATTTCTTCCAGAACGAATTTTACTAGTAGCCATGGGACCACGATCGCATCTTACTTGATACTAAAATGAATCACCTTCATTTTACTTTATTTGCTGGGTCAGTGCGTATATGTATTCAATAATACGTTGCACGTTCACGTTCTTTAAATCCTTTGTGACGCTCATCGGCATCTTGTTCCAGTTGTTGCATAAATGTAAACTTCTGAATTTCTATTGCACCCTGAGAAGTGCATTTCATGTCCTTGGAAGCAGGCGCGACTTTTTTTCTTATTTACTGAAGTGCCAATCTCACGTGTGGTCACGATGAAATTGTTTTGGGTTAAGTCTTGATAGATGTCCTTTTCTGGCCTGAATGTTTATTATAAGGTAATGTTTACGTGAAGAAAAGAATTTAAAGCGAATTGAAAGAATAATCTGTTGCTTACTTTTTCACTTCTTCACCTTCTTTTATTGGCTACGCTTATATTCTCGGGCAGTTTCATTACCTGATGCACTTTCGATTTAAATTCCAAAAATTCTTCATTAAATCCCGGCTCTAACATGATGCACCACTAATTTACACGACATTTATATTGACAGCAGTATTTTTATATGCGGTACAATTATTTGGATTTTTTTTCCGAATTCTTTGATTTTTTTCGAGTTGCTTGTTCGTAATATGATGAAATGATATATGAGTAAAAGTATATTTAATAATAAATTGCGTGAAAATACAAAAAAATCAATGCCTTCCTCTATTTGAAGGTTTCTCAAGTAATTCTCTCTTTAGTTGAAATTACTATGGAGATATGCGTTTCCTAGTTAATAATGTCGTAAGACTGCTCACATTTTATCTTTTCGACAACGACTTACTATCGAGTGCACGTGCTATTGTTTACATTTCAAAACTAGCAACATATGTATTTGTTGTTGGCAAAAGAGATCGTATGACAGATTCTTACGTTCTCTATCTACATGGAAGGCTAAATCTGCATTGGATAAAAATTTCCGACTTTAATCTGAAAACGAAGCAATTGCAAAAATAAGATTTAATTTCGTCCTAAATACTTCATTTGACGTTTTAGCTTGAGTTCGGACTCAGTCATAATCATACCATAACTCTTAGAGTATATTACGTTCCATTTTCTCTTTTTGGTCGTCCGTCGAACTCAATTTCTGACCGGCTTCTACAGGATTCTCTTTCGAACAATCATATCGTGTATTTTTCATGCCAAAAAATTCAATATTGATGCACTCCTATTTTTAACAAATTCTAAATAAATAAAAATAAAACTAATGTTGTTCAATAAAAACAAAACGTTTATCGACTTTATGGTTATTTATTTACGAACAAATGTTTTTTTCAATATTTTCTCAGCTGTAATCAAATTTATATTCGCTGTTCGTACTTATTCTTAAGTATTGCAAACTTACACTTGCTCTTCGTTCTTATTTATATTTGCTCTTCCTATTTTTGCTTAAAAATCCGCTTAAGTCTGCAAGTTAGTTCTGTATACTTAAAGAGCTTATTACGAAGGCGATAATATTATCTCTCTACATAATTATGTTACTAAATTCTCTAATTTTCAATGGTTTATTTTATGTACGTTTAGCGCTTTTCATGGTCGCGGTATATTGGCGAGCGATATGATTGATGGAATACTTCTCGTAGAGGTTTGCTACCACTTTCAAACCCACTTATTAAAATTCCCTTCACTTGTTTTGATGTCAAACATTATAACATAAATGTACCGAATTTAATTAAAACAGTTAGATTTCCTTATTCTACTAATACAACGCATTTTGTACCGCATCCATAATAATATTATAAAAATAAGAGATTTAAGTAACTTGTGGGATACGGATAACGAAATACCACTAACGTGTTACAAGAACAACTTTTATTGACCAAAAACTCGAATTCGTGAATATTTGTTAGATGTCGATTATGGACCAGTGCCCAGCGTTCTTGACCATAATGCGACGTAGCTAGAAAGAAATAGCTCGATCTCATATGTAAGCACATTTTTGTAATCATAATTAGAACAACCGAATTCATAAAATCGCTAAATCGGTTCTGGTTCCATATTTGCAAAGAGCCTTTGTACATGCATGCCAGAGCATTAAATACATATGACGAATTTAATATAGTTAATAGTGCATATGTGGCAAGTGTGGCAACTACAAATCTCATATGTATATTCTTCATTTCTGTATATCTCGTAACATAAAGTTTTCGTATATTCTCCATTTTTAATTATTGTTCGTCATTCGTGTTACTTGTAGACTCGTTTCCAGCTTCAAAGCAGAAAGGATTTACGTTTAATCGAGAAAATTTATTTAATAACGCGTAATAACCGCTTAAAATAAATAAAATAAAAATTTAACATCGGAAAAACGACGAGAAAATGGTTGATAAAATTGAGATGAGCTTAGACGAAATTATTAAATCGAACCGTCAAATCCGGAAAAGTGGTGGCCGTGGTGGAGTTGCTGGTAATAGGCGTAATAGTGCTGGTACCCAACGTAGAGGAGGACGAAGAAATCAGGGGACTTCTCGAAAGCCCGGTGGTGGCATAATAAAGGGTCGTGGTGGAGCTGGAGGGATAAACAAGGCCAAATTCTCAAGGGTAATAATTGATGATGAAATTCATCTCTCGTAGAGTTTAAATGAAATAGTGGCAATATGTCTTGGCTACGTTCGCTAACTGGATTTAAGAAAAATGTATTGTTTCCATCAATTATAACAGACATTGGAAAGAATTGTGGCTGAAGTGTAGACATCATTTCATTGAAAACAGTTAACCTAATAATTGCGGCTGAATACATAGTGCATCATGTTTTTTTCTATCTATCACAAAAACGGGACATGTGCATTGTGGAATAAAAATGGCCACATAAAGGGGAAAAACAAAAGAGATAATAGAGTCATCAAATGAATGATAACAGAAGTTATACGAAAAAGTGAAACTGAGAAAAAGAACCAACTAAAGATGGCGAAATCATCCAAACTTCCTTATGGCAATACTTGTCTGCTGAACAAGATTATAAAAAAGCATTATCAATTATTACGTTGTTATTGTTTTCTACTCAATTTTATATTTTCTCATATTTTTATGCAATACTAACACAATACAATTAAACGGGCTTTGAACGACCATCTACCAGTAAATCACAAGCAGTAAAAAAACAAAAAGACATTTCAAGTATAATTAACGTTTAGTGGAGTCCCCTAATATACATGTATTTCGTATGCTTTTTTTTAAAAAGAAAAAAATGATTTCCATTCAATGGTTAACTACGTTTCAGTGTCTAGAAATTTTGTGATTTTGTAATTGATTTACACGATTTAGATCAGCTGCAAGTAGCGACGTTGTCCTTTCTACGAGTTATTTTCCAAAAGCGCAATAAAATTTGCGATACTCCTTCCTAATCAAAAGAAATCAAACGATCTTCCTCCCCAACTTGTACTACCTACTACTTCTCCTACTTAGGGTGATGTTAACAGCGCCTGGAAACATGACATGTACGACGGCCCTAAACGCGGCATACTGAAATCAGCGGAATCGGCCAAACTGTTGGTGTCGAATTTGGACTACGGTGTTTCTGACTCCGATATTAAGGAACTTTTCACTGAATTCGGTCCTCTGAAGAAGGCGGCTGTACACTATGATCGTTCAGGACGTTCTTTAGGTAAGAAGAAAATAATTTCAAATTTATTTTACACATTAACGCATCATTAATACCATATCATTATAGGAACTGCTGATGTAGTGTTTGAAAGACGGTCGGATGCCTTAAAAGCTATTAAACAGTATAATGGAGTACCTTTGGATGGAAGACCAATGAATATACAATTTTTAGCCAGCCCTGAAGTAGCAGCGGGTGTAAACAGATTACGTGGAACTCCTAATAGACGCCGACCGCAAATAGGGGGCGCAGTTAAACGAGCATGTAAATAGAGTTTTATATTTTTCCCGCAAATTTTAGCAGAACAACCAAACTTATGGAATTCTCTATAAAATACATATATTTTTGAGAGATCTATATTTATCTTGCGATCTTAGAATTTCCTCTCAAAGTCGTCATGTTTTACCTTTGGCTACGTTCTTATAAAATGTTCGTTTTAACATAGGCTTGCTTCCGTTTTCAACATAGTTTCGTGTCCGTTTTTAACATAGCTTTGCATACGTTTTTATTGGACTGTGCATAGTTTAACATCTCTGCTGTTGTGCGTTTAAAAAAAAAAAGACATCAGGCTAGTGGCAAAGGTCGAAAATAAGCATAGCTGGAAAATGCCCGTATGTCAACAAGTACCTTTGCGCGGTTCGTAAAAGTAACTCTTTTCCACGCAAATTCATTAGAAATTGTAACGACGACAACAAAAAACAGAAGTCATAGGGCTTGCTTTATAAAAAGTCCGTCTCCAGCGAGGTTTCTCGCTCCACATTTCTTGAAATCTACCGGGTAAATGCAACATCGGACATATTAGTTTCTTTAACATTAGCTGTTTTCTTAACACATGATATAACTATATGAGAGTTAGCCATTTGGCTATCTAAAATCGTTCTGCGAACTGAGGATGGTCATCATTTGTTGTGTTACCATTTTAGCCATTCCTCCGCTCATGAATTTGTGTTTCTGCGGAAAATTGTTAAATAATTAGAGAGTTGTAATTGTTATTCTGTATGTTCTATTAATACCTCCTTGGTCTTTAAAAGAAACTAGAATACCATTTTCTCTGGCGATTTCGCCAGCAGTTCACGGTTGACGAAATTTTAGTCTGGGCAATTTTTGTCAAAGTCAATTACCTTCCTCAAACAACATAATATTTGTAGAAAAGATTACTCGCATTCAATAGCCATACCCCGCCGTTCTTTCTCCCACTGCGATAATGCCCATATCTAGCCATTCAAAACCCATTATAGCTCATCTCGTTATATGTCAATTTTCCTCCTCCAGTGTCAACTTTCATTACCTCTAAAACTTTATTTAATGAAAATTTGATCATTCCTCGACTTCCAATTTTTTTTTTGTGGAAAAATAATATATGTTTTTTGATAAGATTGCGAAGGCGAAAAGGGGGAATTTTAGATCAATTTACTCTAGATCATCTATCCTTTTGAAAGGTTTACGTGTCATTAGGGAAGTTCTCGAAGTTAATATAAATATATAAAGTGTCCATCTATTCTTTTTTCTTTTTCATTTCTTCGTGCTTAACTAATCAAAATTTTTTTTTCATTTTCGAAGCTCTTGGCAATCGTCGAGGGGGTGCTTCTAACCGCAACAGAGGTAATGTTGGCAATCGTGGAAAGAAAATTGCTCCCACTGCTGAAGAACTGGATGCGGAATTGGATGCTTACGTCAATGACATGAAAATTTAAATTTAATTAAAATATGTAGATCGTTGATCATTCATTCATAAAAATATATTCATTTATATACATGTAAAACAAAAAAGTAGATTTTAAGTAGTCGTCAAAAGTATGGCGGCGACATAACCTCTGACTACAGATAATTCCCATCCTAATAACAGAAAAAAAGTACAATCAACAAGTCATATATTTTGCTGCTTAATTGTAATCGGATTGTTTTACAAAATTACCTTCATTTTATGTCTTGTAAAAGCTATATTCCAATTAATTGACAACTATGTAACGTCTGCTTCGCAAAGAAATTCTGTTAATTATATGTTTATGATCACAACAAAATATTGAATAAATTTTGCAGAACATATTTTTAAGCTCTTTAGAATTTAAACCGTTCAAGAAGTATCTATAATAATTTATTCTGTATGGGGAAACTAAATGTCTAAGAATGCTTAGACTATCCATTTCAGAAATATTTGCAAACACTTTTACGAGACCAGAAAAACCCATAAAATCATGAACATATTTCTAAACATAAAAGGATCTATTTGCAAAAAATATATAGTCGTTTCTATTCTATTCACAAATTCTTTGAAAACAGATGAGTAACATGGATTCTCACGAGGAGAATGGTAGCCTTCTCTATGGATGTAATTATACTCTGGAATAATAATACATTGTTTGTTTTATTGTGAAATATAAGCGGATATTATTAGGAATGCCCAAAAAATGAAAGCATATACAAAGTAATTAACCAGTTAGATTTTACTCTTCGAGTTAAATGAACTAATTAATTTGTTCTAATACTCTTCATATTTATTTTTGTATGCTATGCTGTGTTTAAAAGTAATGTTTTGTGACTATAGAAACTTGATTTATTTAATCAAAGACAACTTTTTATAATAACAAAAAGAGTTTTGATGTACTCTCAAAAAAGACTTCTATATCAATAGACCAAAACTGAAATTAACAATAACAAACGGACTTTATAATCCTTCTCTGTCATCTCCATTGCTACGTTTATTAGATGATCTGTTCAAGTTTCTCTGTTAAAAAGATAATCTGTTCAAGTTTTCCTGTTAAGAAAGATAATCTGTTCACGTTTCTCTGTTATTAAATCAAGGTAAAACGCGTAATTTGCAGATTGCATTCGGCGGAGTTGCCAGAAGCCTAAGAATAAAAATTTTAAACGAGGTAGACTAAAGAAGAAACCAGGTTTGCTCAATTTGTCTACAATTTTCGCTACTTTATTAGACAATTCTGAATCAATATACAAAAAATCTCTTCTTTTTAAGGCAATGTGTGTTGCTGTGCTATTATCCGGTAAATATTTTAAGGAAATATACTATAATTAGGAGCCGAATTAAATAGTGTAATAGAACCAACAACTTTAAATGTCTATATTAATGAATAAGTAGAGCATTTATCAAAAGTGAACACCTTCATTATTTAATTATATTACGTACGCTCACTAATTCGTTGGCGTCATTGTCTTAAGTAGTGGTAAGCCAGCTTAAAAAAAATTCGCACATTGTTTTGGCGGGAGCAAAGTTTGCAAATTAAAGAATATCCGACTGGTATTTGAACGATGGTAGATCGTAGTGACAATGGTGAGTTAGATTTGAAAAAGCTTCCAAAGTTTAGCAAATGTGCCACTCTACATTTTTTTCAACCAGCGGAATCTTTTGATGACGCCGTTGAAGAGCGTGTCATCAACGAGGAGTACAAAATATGGAAAAAAAATACGCCATTCCTTTATGATTTAGTAATGACTCATGCTCTTGAATGGCCTTCGCTGACGGCTCAATGGTTGCCCGACGTTACTAAGCAAGAAGGTAAAGATTATTCAGTGCATCGATTAATTTTGGGTACTCATACATCGGACGAGCAAAATCATTTATTAATTGCCAGTGTGCAGTTGCCCAGTGAAGATGCTCAATTCGATGGATCGCACTATGATAATGAAAAGGGTGAATTCGGGGGTTTTGGTTCGGTTAGCGGTAAAATTGAAATTGAAATAAAAATCAACCACGAAGGCGAAGTCAATCGTGCCCGCTATATGCCTCAAAACGCCTGTGTAATAGCCACAAAAACACCGTCAAGCGATGTGCTGGTCTTTGATTACACAAAGCATCCTAGCAAGCCAGAACCATCAGGAGAATGTCAACCTGACTTACGTTTACGTGGTCATCAAAAAGAAGGTTACGGCTTATCATGGAATCCCAATTTGAATGGTTATCTTTTGTCCGCTTCAGACGATCATACTATTTGTTTGTGGGACATTAACGCCACGCCTAAAGAACATCGTGTTATCGACGCTAAAAATATTTTCACTGGTCATACGGCTGTGGTTGAGGACGTAGCCTGGCACTTGCTGCATGAATCCTTGTTTGGCTCAGTAGCCGACGATCAAAAGCTAATGATTTGGGATACGCGCAACAATAACACCTCAAAACCTTCACATACTGTGGATGCTCATACAGCAGAAGTCAATTGCCTTAGTTTCAACCCTTACTCGGAGTTCATATTGGCTACTGGATCGGCTGATAAAACTGTGGCTTTATGGGATTTGCGTAATCTTAAGCTCAAACTACATTCTTTTGAGTCGCATAAAGATGAAATTTTTCAAGTGCAATGGTCACCCCATAACGAAACGATATTAGCTTCATCTGGTACCGATCGTCGCTTACACGTATGGGATTTATCGAAAATTGGGGAAGAACAAAGTGCAGAAGACGCTGAAGACGGTCCACCAGAATTGCTGTTCATACATGGCGGTCATACAGCTAAGATATCAGATTTTTCTTGGAATCCAAATGAACCGTGGATTATATGCTCTGTTTCTGAGGATAACATTATGCAGGTTTGGCAAATGGCTGAAAACGTGTACAATGATGAAGAGCCGGATATACCGGTAACCGAATTGGAAGGCGGTGCAGTTTAAACATACAAATATCATATTTTTTAACAGCTGGGCAAAATAAAAAAATTACACACACAAGATTTTAAGTAAATTGTTTGATTATTTTGAATAAAAAATTTGTTTTTAATCTAAATAATAAAAATATTTTTGTTCAGCTATTTCTATTACAACCTCTAAAGAACGACTACTCTTTGCACTCCGCCTACATAAGATGCGGCCCTTAATTATTTCGCCAGGCTTTACTCGAATGGGTTTTCCTATGAAAAAAACAACTTGTTTCCAATGTGTAGGCTTTCCATACGGTGATGTCGTAAACGTAACGGGCTCTGGTAACTCGAAATAAGTGTCAAAATAACCCACCAACGCAGATAAGGCACCACCTTTTGTACATAATAATTCCAAATCGTGGGTAAAATTTGGGTAGTTTAAACCCACAGTCAAAAGATTAAAGTCTGCTATACAATTGGGTTCCGTTAAGATATTTTCAGCGTCAACTAGTTCGATAAGAGGTTCTTGCATAACTTCTTTGCGCATAACAGACATGTCTACGCCGAAAACATTATCCCAAAAGGAAACGTGTTGATTGAATAATTCATCGTCGCCATAGCCAACAACGCTCATGGTGCAACGATTTGGCAGCAATTTCCCTTGTGAAGCTAAATGGTTATCTCTAGCATATATTATTGTGTCTAGCATGCCCTCGAATAACAGAAAATAACCCATCCATTCAGAAACAATAATATCATATTTTTCCTGAGGCAATACTGTATCTTCCAAACGCCCTTTAATCAATGTAACATTGTCGACGTTATTTTTTCTGTAAATAAGAGTAATTATTTGCTCTTTGTAATATATTGAATTTTGTCAAATGTACCTGACAATACCTATAGCGTTATATATAATTTCAGAATTATCGATTCCGACTACTTTATTAGCTCCTGCCTGAGATGCGAATATTGATAAGATAGCAGTACCACAGCCAACATCTAGAACATTTTTACCTTTAATAAAAGATTTATTTTTTAGCAACGCATCTCTATAACTGTTAGTGCGTACAGTATCCTGAAAATATATATGCAGATAAAAAAATTGAAAAAAAGATGAAAATATAATAAAAATTTACCGCTAGCATTTCATGGTGTATGCCAAAATGAGAATAACTGTCGAAATAATGTGAGTCAGATCGATGCGAAATACCGTTGACTGATTTGACTTTCTTGTCTTCTTTGTCTAAAAGACGGGTGACGGTTGCATTCATAACAGTAAGATGTTCAGCCGCCTGCTCCAATCGATCCCTTTGTTCCCTAACAATTTCCTCAAGTGATAACTGTTCTTTTTCATCATTTTGCTTATAATGACCTTCTGGTTCCATATTCTCGTAATCTAAATGAATGTTTTCTTAATTCTACAAATATTTCTTTTTAGACTTCCAAGGTTAAGTGGACTTCAATTAACTAAATGGCTCTTAATGCGCATATGAACTTTAACAAATCAGCACCCTTCTTACAAATATTACAATATTTAAGAATTTATGAACTTAAGAATAGCTGCGCTACTTACCATACGTTAACCATGACTCGTATTTTCTGGGCTTCAAGTAAATTTCCAGGTCCCAAAATGATTCGGTCGCATCATGTAGTCTATCTGGTTCAATATTTTCACGGCGTATAAAATTAATTAATTTAATAAATGAATACTGGTCCATGTGGAACTTTTTTTTGAGATAGTAGAAGTCTACGTTATGAGTTTTTTTCACATGTTCTAATGCTTTTTCAATGCAAGGAAATGTTTCCGGGCAAAATAGACATGTGGTAGGCTCATTGTTTTCCATCTCCTCTTCATCCGAATCTTGCTTCAACCAATCAGCAACGTCGAGCGTTTCTGAATTAGACATCTTATCTGCAAAAAAGAAATTTAATCTTTTCTATTTTTCTTCTATGCTTAATGAAAGTACTCCTCAAATCCATTATTATTAAATTCATTAGTTTAAAATGTGTAGTAGTGCTTACTTTCACATTTAATTACGTGTTGAAGCGTTTTAGCCGCTGAAACTGTTAAAGTTAGTGAAAAGAGCTGTAGTTTCATTTAATTTTGTATATACATTGAAAGTTGAATATGAATGAAATTCTTCGTCAGCTTATGTGTTATTTTCAGTGGTATATAATTTCCACTTTATTTAAATTTCCAATGAAATGTAATTTATATTATACTTATATCATTTTACTTCAAAATTTTAACCCTGCAAAAATTAAAGAAAAGTATATTTTTTTCATGAATTTTTAATATAATTTTGCAGTCAATGACCGATTTATTCGTTTCATTTGCTCACGCTATTTGCGACTTCGAAAACAAGTCTGTTTTTGTAAATTATTAATTACTAAGAGTCAACTCGACGCCATATGTTACTTGCATAATCTCGTTTATAATTTCTGTTTAATAAATTTACTAAAAAAATGATGAGTTCTGTAAGTTTATGAAATAAACCACGATTTAGGAACGTTCTCAAATCTGTGCAAAATTTCTTGCAGATAATAAGAAATCTTCGTATACATCATGATTTCAACAGTCTACGAGGTCTGACTACCGGCGGAAATATTGTTAGCAAAAGTAGTAATACTACACCTATGCTAAGTGAAGAACGAGATAAATTGTACAGTAAACTAGAAATCGAAATAAGAGGCGTCGATCCAGCCGTCCTAAAAAGCTACTCCTGGTTTGCTACAACGGCTGCTAATCATTTAGATATAGAAGTTGGAAAATGGTAAGCTGGCGCAAAAACAGTGAATTTCTTCACGTTGCATGTGTAAGAAAGAAGAGTGTACATTAACCGGCGTCATATTTTCAGTTATTCCGCCCGTAAAGCTTCTAAAGAGCGTTTAACGTTATTAAAGTGTGTGCATATTTATAAAAAACATCGTGTCCAGTATGAGATACGCACTTATTTTCGTTACATGAATTTTCATAAGTTAACTGAATCGACTTTGGATACTTTTTTAGAATATATCGAACGCAACTTACCTGAAGGTGTTGCCCTACTTGCTACAAGAACAGAAATCCAAGAAATTCCCGAGCATTTGAGGCAGCCACCAAGTTCAACATAGTTTCATAATGACTATCTTAAATAAAACTATATAATGTAAGTGCCACAAGTTCGTTAAGATTTTTTTATCTTGTAGATTCTTCCTCTCTGTTGCAAACATTTTCAAGTTAGGTTTTTTTGTACAATTTTTTTGGTCTGGCTCAACAGTAAGCGAAAAGTATGACTGAAATTTAAAATATAAAATTTTGATAAAAGGATATGCATGTTAACTAATTTAGTTCTCTTTCCAGAATTAAAAGAAATGATAGCAGAGGTATTTGAAAGCTGAGCTTTGTTAGCAGTTGTTAAAATGCGCCTTGAGTAACGGTTATCTAATATTCTCACCAAAGTGTATATTTCCATCTAATTACACAGATTTGTTAAAATATACAATAAATTGGGGGGTATTCATGTACCTGAAAGTTTCGTTTTGCGAGTGGTTTCGCATCGCGTATTCGTTATCATTCAACATTGGTTGATGACTATTGCTCTTTTGAAGTCACGTAGGCACCATAGTTCCGGTACTTTTCAAATTACATGAGAGCAAAAGAGCTTGGGGAAAATAAAATTAATTTCAAACAAGATTGCTTACTTGCAAACAGTTGAGCCAAAACAAAAATTAAAAAAGGAAAATTAAGAAATAAAAAAAAAACTTTATTGAGCAACGAAGCTTGAAAACAACAAAACCAATGTTAATCTTAATTTTTATTTTCGATATTACAATAAATTTTCAAGTGATTTCAAGATTAATCTCCTGGGGTCTATGTCGGCACTTAATTAAAGTCCACATCTCCAAAATTTATAGATTTATATAAGAAATGACGTTTTTTTGAAAAAAGTGAGAAACCATCTTTTATGAGCGTGTGGAGTAAAAGCTGGAAGTCGATGACTGTAATATTAGCAATCACTTCTGACAATATTTTTGTGCAACAATTTTCTGGTTGGGGAACAAATAGGAAATAATTTAACGACAACACTTTCACTATACACTTTTTTTAAATTCTATTTCATTAATTAATGTATTTCATAGTTAACATAAATAAATACATATATATCAAGTGCATAAATAATGAATATTTAAAATTAGAAAACAAAATTCATTCGCCGCAATTAAATATAAACAAAGATTTCCTTTTATTCCCCTTTTTGATTTACTTATGAATGATAGCAACAAAAAGTATACGAAAGTCTTAGGCGTGTTGGACAAAAACGTTTATCATCTATCGGTTTGGTCTCGTGCGAAACTTGATTCTCAGATACGTGATTACCCCCAGCTGTTGTCGACATTTCATGATCAGCTGGCCATCATTTTTCGTTTTAATTAAAACTAACTTTTTTCGGTATGCTTTGCAAAAAAAATAAAAAATAAACTATACAAACGAATACGCATGTTTTATATTGTTTTTTTATTGCTTTCAACCTGAATTAATTTGTACTCTTATTTTATACCTCCTTTTGAGAACGGCGAAGATCTATTATGCATTCAGTTTACTAAATGGTCGACCATGTATGAGTGTAAGTAATAATATAGCTAGAAGAAACAGAAAAAAAAACCGCGAACGTTTCACCCACATACACATTATCAGCACACATTTACACAACCTATTCTCGGCAGAGAAAAGTATTCGTAATATCAAGTTCACAAGTAATCAGTTGTATTTTGCAGTTGCTATATAGAACACGCAAAATTCGCATAAACAATAATTCGGTTAAAAGGGAGAAATTTGAGCATAGGATATATATATGTGAAATTTTAACATAGAAAGTTGAATGAGAACAATTTGCATATATACCGAGAAGTCCTAACACATTCAGTGAATACCATTGCCACTGCCAAGCATAATGTCCAGCAAGTGTACAATTCTCTTTGACAATAATCCCTTCGGTGTTTATTATGCTGGCCAAGAAGTTTCCGGTACAGTCGAATTGATAACAACTCGACCAAAAACCGTAAGAGGTGTGCAAAAAACTATACAGATTTTAATTATTTACTAAACAAAAATAGTGCAAAGAACTTTTAACAAACAAACAAAACGTGTGTGACGTGGTTTACGTCACCGTACTGCGTCTATGAAGTTTTTTTAACAGTCAAACGAGTGCTCAATATACCTAAAGATACGCATTTAGTGTAGAACAAGAATATTATAGTCGGACAAGGCCGACAATTAAATACCTTACACCACATTGTCTAACACAATTCTTAATTTTATTATAGAACACAAAAATTATATTTTGTTTCTATATAAAGCATATTTTTCATGTGCCTTTATGTGGTATTGGTCCCAAAACGGAACCTAAAACAGTAAAAGCTTAATTCTTACATAGGACAGGACCGAAAAATAGTCGTAGATGGTCTAAGTTTTGTAGAGTTCATTTTTGTATGAAGTTATTATAATGGGTCAATTTTCATCACTACATATTAAAACTTAGACTTTTCTGCTTTACAAAAAATCAATTTTCGAGAAAATCCTTATTAAGGTAGCATCTAAAAAATAGGCCGATAGGGTCCAAATTTGGTACAGTTTCGTTTTTATGTTAAACTACTATTACGATACAATTTACATCATGAAGCATTGAAAATTATAACTTTTTGTCGGACGAACTTCAGCTTTCATTATATGAGAGCGGAGGAAGGGGGGGTTCAAAAATTGCCTCAGCCGGTCCAAAGTTTTCATACGAATTTACAATGCCGAAATACTACTGCTTAGCCACTTTTGCGAGAAATTTTGCAAATTATAATTTTTTTTCATATAACGTGTTTTCAGAATAGAGCGTCCGAAGCATTTTCATTAGTGTTCGTCCTTAGGTCGAAACACGCCATTGTACCAAATTTCATTAAAATAATTCAACTATTGCGACCTCTAGCTTGAACAGTAATGTACATGGAGAGCTACCAGACGGACAGACAGGCTTTGATCAATTCAGAATACGGTTCTGAATCAATCGATATAATAAACGGTGGGTCTATCTTAAGCCCATCTGCGTGTTACATACGCCCGCACTAATCAATATACCCTGTACCACAAGAGGTGTAGGCATAAAGGATACAGCAGAAGCTGCACAACGCGTGTTCGTATAAGACAAATTCGCATACACTGCAAAGACATTAAAATTGCACTCATAGAATGCTAAATGGCGCTCAAGTAAAACGCTAAAAGAACGCGATACAAAATATGAATTGGGAAATTTTTATACGTTTTTCTCTCTTGCTCTCGTACTCTATACAACGGCGATAAAAATTTACCATTCAGTACCTTTATCCTGATTATTAAAGAAAGATATTTTAAATATAACACGTAAGTAAATCGCTTTAGGCTCCTGTGTTTGTGTAATCTAGGCGATCCTCAACACGGTATCGTGTAAAAGGGAATGGGTGGTCGAGTTATAGGAGGGTCTACAGTAAATGCATTATACCTTCATTTGTTGTTTACTTTTGTTTTTATTGCCGGAAACAAAAAGAAAAAACCGGTTTTTTGTGTTCTCCCGTAAAAAAGGAGAATATATTCATTTAAGTGGTACATATATAGCAGTGAAAAATCTCTAGTAGCCCCTCTAGAGATTTTGTTGTTTCTTAAAGGCAACGATGGAGTAAAAAATTGTGGCGGTGCTCGACAAGCAAGGTTTCATTCAAAGCACTTACCGTCACTATTTATTTTTGTGATAAAGCTGGAGCATTATCTCATATTCCATCATGCCTTAATTCATGAAATGACTGCATATGTCAGAAACAAAAAATTATTGAAAAAGCGTGTTTTCTATAATTATCTTCGGAAAAATGGGATAGTATGTTACCATTTCAGCCAAATTATGTTACTAATTGAATTCAGACATTCACATCATTATCAACTACTCCTTAAAATAGATTTGCTAGAAAGACTGGTTGACAAAAGTAAGAATATCCAGGTTACACATCACATCAGATCTTATTCATGCAATATATCGGTAATAACTTCAGTCAGATTATAAAATTCATGCATTAATATGAGTGTTACGGAACGCTTTGACTTCGATAGCCATCCTGTGCGTGTTAGCAATTGAGTTAATACCCACAGCCAAAGAATTTCATTTTTTTACAGTGTTAATAAAAAACTGCCTTGAAGACGCAAGATATTTGCGGCTATCATACTTTCGTTTGTTCACCGTAACGTGAAGTTTGTTTGTTTGTGGAGGTATAGTCGAGTTTTCCTTATATATTGGCAGCATGCTATATTTTTGGGCCGAAAAAACGTTTAATCAACCGTAATTTGATTTCAATCGGGACAAAAGACGACGAACGCCAAATTCCCCTCAAAAGCTGATGTTAGTCTAGAGTTAACTTACAATCCAAGATCTCAATGCAGGCCTGCCAGTGTAATGTTGCGAATGATTTCTAATGTTCTTGCCAAAATTAAACTTGATATCTTCATATTTGTGATCATACAGATGTAAACTACTGTAACAACCTATAAAAATGAATTGTTTTGACAATTTTTCATGAATGGAAGAAAGAGTAGTAGAATAATAATATTTGAGGAGGTTATAAGCGTGCCTTGAAGTATTAAAAAAGAATAACAGTCTACAGCAATTCTTTGGGTACATTTTTCGCTGAAGGAGCCCTACGGCACGCAGGGTAACTGATCAAAATTTAAATTAAAAACAAGAAGTCATTTAATGTACACATCTAGACAATCCACGGGTAGAGAAAAATGTAAGGGTTTTAGAAATATTCACTTTTGTGTAAAGGGCGAATAATTAACTGACAAAGTGTACTTTTCGATTAAGGAAAGGCACTCTTTTACTACTAAAAAACGTTTAACTTGACTTAGCGAAAAATCCTACGTATTCCTCCAGAGAATGTACTTTAAAACATATTGTAAAAAATTTAGATGAAAACAAGAAAATTGTCTGAGTTATGCTGCGTGTCGTTTTCGAAAATTGTATTTCGAGAAACACGCGTTTAATGTTTTGCGATGTGCGAAGTTTTTACGGATAATGATTTTTTTTCCACGTACTCTAGAATTAAGCGGAATTAAGCATCTATTAAGCACGTTCACCCCTTAAATCAGTTCAGAATTTAATGCTGAGCTGAAGCTCTCTTCAGGTTGAAGTCTAATCGTTAGTAGGCTGAAGCGACACCGAGGCTTAAAAGGCGGTAAATTAAGCTTACACAAGATGACAAGATTCATTCGTTTTAATATAATACTTTTACCGACTATCTGCTCGTTTTTGTATCCAATGTTAAATAATGGAGAGATGTACTTACCCACTCATGCTCTTCGCCTGATCGAATTTCAAGCGCCTGTTTTCTATTCTTCTGTTATGATAAAAGACTATAAGAAAATCTCCACTGATTGCCTATGCGTATATATGCATGAAATGAAGCCACATTTTTCGACATGCCACTAACGACGAACAATTGTTAAACTATTTATGGAAAACGAGAATATTTCTTGCCTTACAGAGCAAGGTATATTTTTGCGATGTAGTGATACATATGTTTACTTTTATAGTTTATTCAACTTAGTCATATCAACTATTTCCTTTATATTTCTAGCTTTTGTTGTTTTAATAGTCATTGTTATCAATTAAATTAAGTTTGCCATTCAAATTGACAGTAAGAACAAACTGAATTCCTAAAATATTCAAAATCCAGCCGTCTTTCGTAAAGATACTTATCTATAATTATTCAATTAGATTGTGTGCTCTAAAAAAAGCGGTTGGCCAAAAATAATTTTTAATTTCTGTTAGCGGAACTTAAACCATGCTTTATATCTCGTAGGTATTATTATAACAGTAAGCGGTTTTGCTGAAGTGCGTTGGACTGAGCAAATTACGAAGCAAGATACTCACGGGGAACGTCAAAAGACTATTGAGACTTATTCCGCCTCTGAAATATACTACAGTAATGAACGATATGTCTACGGACAAAGTGGTGGAACTCAAACGGTATTGCCAGCCGGTAAATATGTTTTTCCCTTTCAAACCATTATACCAGCAAATGCTCCCACGTCGCTAAATGGAGCCTGGGGGCAAATACATCACGAAGTTAGTGTGGTGGTAGATCGCGTAATGCGTTATAACAATATATTTAAGCATCCGTATACAGTCATAGTGCCGCACGATTTAAACTTAAACCCATCCAATGTGGTAAATAATAATTAATGACAAATTTTTAAAGCAAAATAGCCTGAATTCCGATTGCGTTTCACAGCAACCTTTGCATAAAATTGATGAGAAAATCTTTTGCTGGAGCTTATGCTGTGGCAATCAAGGCCCTATGGTAATGGAAGTAAAAGTACCATATGCTTCCTATACGCCTGGTCAGAAAGTTCACTTTAATATTATTCTAAGCAATCATCTGACGTTCACTGCTCCGATGTTAAAGTGCGTTTAATGAAAAAAGAAGTGTACACTAGCCGCTCGCCTGAGACAAAAACAAAAGAAACTGAAATCAAAATCGCCGACAACCATTGTGGCGAAGTAATCAAAAGAAATAAAGCCGAATTCAATGAATATCTGCAAATACCTTCCACTATACCAACGCTAATCGGTAACTGCAACATTATTAAAGTCCACTACACGCTGAAATTCATTGCCAAAGTATCGCGAATACATAGAGATCTAATAATTGAATTTCCGTTTACAATTGGCACCTGGCCTGTATACGCCAGCATAATGAGTAATGAACTAATTAGAACCCAACCGGTTAATAATTTTTCTAGACTTGTAGGTAAGTAAAAGCATGTTTTATCATTTAATTGACAACTTTAAGTCAATACAACATTGGAATTAACAGCTCCTCCTACATATGAAGAAGATGTACGTAGCGAGCAGTTCGAGAATAACACCTTTAGACCGAGGTATCCAGTATTTTTGAATGATGGGACATTGGCTGCCGCCGCATTATCACCAAGTAATAATTTATATCCTCCGCCTTATCTCGCACCACAATCACCCCTTACATACTCTGCATGCCCAACAGCACCTCCTTCCGCTTTAGCCCTGCAGGCGAAACATGAGCCAGCAACCAAAGGACATGTGGAGCAGCCTCAATTAGAGGTTTTAGGATTTAGTTTGCCACCTGATTATGAAACTACTTCTACAAATATTGGATGGAAATGAGATGTTATTTTTACGCTATTTTTTATAGACTTTATATAAATCGTAGCTGACGTTTTAATAAATATGTTAAGACGAAGATTTTTCATTAAATTATAGTTCTGTTGTTTATGGATAAACGAAACGGACATAAGTGATATTTGGCTGCATTTAAAGAAAAATAAATCTGCGCTTTGTTTGCTGTCTCGTCATCAAGCTATCGCATGATACGAAAGACTAAAACGACTCAGTATATAATGTTTTTGTTTTGATGATTGATGGCAGCCGATTACTATAGTATTGAGCTGGACTTCTCGTTCGCTGCATTTATATGGGAATATTTGTGATGTCGTTGGTGAACGTATAACAAAATAATGCAAAAAAGAGGCAGAAAGTAAATGAGTAGACGAACCAAATATAAAAAAGAAATTTTAGTGAAAAAGCATGCAATATATATGTCTATTGAAGACACAGGGTAATAAATTGAACTAAGTACACGGCTGTTTATGTATTTACTTATAATTCAAGACTTCATTAGCCAATTTCAGTGTATCGAAGCATGTTTAAATTCCGCGTTAGGAATACATGGCATCAAAAAATTCAAGATTATCTCAAACCAGAAAACGGAGATGTTAAACTATGCAATGCAGTCCATTAAAAACACCACTTGACCTCCACAAAAACGCGACTTGATCCCCACAAAAGCGATGACTCATACATACGCGACTTGACCTCGACAAATGTGTGTGGCTCAAAATTACTACCAATACTACTACAAACAAATAACACCTAAAGAAATATGATACTATAAAATAGATAAAATGATGAAAAATATTGTTACGTACCTGCTCTCATTTTTTACATCCTTGTGTTAAATTAAATGTATAATCGATTATAACAAAGTGAATAGGCAACAATTTTGAAATATGCGTCATTATTAATTAATTATTACTCTTATATTATCAGTTATTTATAGCACTCTCCATTGAAATCATTAGACCTGATCAAGCGCAATTGAGGTTTTGTTTAGGCTTTCAAGATTATAATAAAAAGTTGAAAGGAATCTTGTCGAAAATGATATCATCATCCAAATATGCTCACAAATTAATTTAGTCTCACCAAGATATAATTTTCATTTCAACGGAATTAAAATAAGCAAAGTTCAAAGCCTATGATGGATTAGTTTAATAAAATTTTATGCGAGATATATGAAGTCTGTAGGCATTGTAGAAATTGTAGTAAAATTCATTAGCTTGATATAATATGGTTTTCTCTAATTTTACTGGCAATTGACAGTGTAAAACACCTTCTGCCATATCGGCAAGTCACAAAATTTCATTATGTTATTGCATTTTTTTATGCCGTTCACCGGGTATGAGCGGTGTATTCATTATTTCAAAACGGCTGCAAATCCCAGAATAAAACTTCAAGGAACCTCACAAGGTATACATATATATTGATCAATATCGAATTCTGAACAGTTTGCTTCTTATTACTTTAAAATGGAGCAAATTTTTTTCGGAAATCTGATAATTTTGTATATATTAATTTAAATCGATATCAGGCTGCCCGCAGGTGATAAAGATTTTCCTTGTAGCGAGTATTAATTTATCGGCTTTAAAAGCATTGAAAGTTCTTGTATGAAAATACGGCTTGAAAATGAACCGTGTCGGTCAAAGGCCTTGCTTACAGAACAATACACACCGTCTTCAAAGGCAAAATAGGTGAGCTTTTGGTTACTCAACAGCAACGAATACAATGACAAAAATTGCCGTGTACTTTCTATACAATGATTGTACTTTACCTAGAAAAACGGAAAAACAATCACACATTCACTTTTTCCCATTTTTTATCAACACATTCCAAGTCTTCAAAATTGCAACAAAAGCAACATGCCTTAGGTCTAGTACCCTGTAGGCAATTACCAAAAACAATGCAAAATTTCAAACCCTTATGTATTGCAGTTATAATGCATAATTACAGTTACGAGATATAAATACTATAATTAATTTCTTATTTACACTTTACAAATTACAATTTGGGTCCCCAGCCAAAAACTAAGAATATCAATATATCAGAACAGTCATAATATAAACCGCAATTAGTAGTAATAAAAAAGAGAAAATTTATCACTTAGCCACTCAAAATGCTACATATAACACAACCAAAATGAGCTCAATGGGATGGCCGCTTCCGTTCACTGCTCATCTCCTGATCGTACCGACAGCAAGAGTAGTGATCTGGACGATGAATGAATACCCTACTCCCAGGTGAAAAAATATCAGCGAAGCTTAATCCGAAAAGCGTTGTTCGAGTGAGAAAATAAGCGCAGGTCCCGTGGCAGGTAATTCCAGCGACGCACAAGACGCACAGGAAAGGAAATCTCAAAACAACTACACCTAATTAAAGTATAGTGATAATCTTCGGACTCCTAGTAGAGCCCGTACATACAAAAATAGAACATAAATTTAGAGATTGGCCGTATTTGGTAACCCTATAAAGGTGCAGTAAGCTACGACGCAGTGTGTACATCCCAAGAACCGCTTAGCATGCTCCGACACATACGTTCACTTCCAAATATCATAGACATAGCATAAAATAGAATATAATTAAAATCCGCAACAATAATTATTCTAGACTACTTCGACAATACCCCAAGATGACTAGTTTCAAAGGCGCAAGTATTCCCACTCGCTCGGGAAGTTTGAAGACTATTTTGAATTTAATCCCACTGGATACGTAGACACCCACACAACCATCTCGAGTTTCAAGCATGTAATTCGTAAAGTCCTATAGTCCCAAGATACAACCCTCAATATGTGAGGTTTTACGCACGTTTCCGAGATGGCAATGAAATCAAATTTATCCACCACGAGAGTTTTGAATTCCTCAAACTTAGTGGAACGTACGCAGGGCCTAATACTTTGGCAGAAAATATGAGCCGTCTTTAACAGTTCCGAGTGGGTACCGGCCGAAAGAAGTAAAGATCACCCAAGCCATTTTTACGGCACTCTTCCCAAATTAATGTTACCACCCTTCAGTATTGCCAGGGGATGCTTTAGTAAGAAGTTCAATACAAGTGTGGAGATCAAATTTCATGATCGTCCTATCAGATAAGGTCAGCATAGCTTCATCGTAACGCAAATGCCTTCACTGACTCAAATCTTATAACTAGTTCTTTGAATATGGAACTAAAATACGTGGTGTCAATAGTAGCTATAGGATGCTATTCTTCGGAAACACGGGTGAGCTTCCTATTATTGGGAATCTTTTCTTTACCAATGAGCAAATATAGCAAAATAAAAAATGCCCATTCTCGCTAACTTTGGCCGCATTCTCATTTGACACCTCAAGTACAGGCACCATAATCATAAGGATATAATAAGACCCACACAGCATCAAGAAGCAGAATAACAAGTTATTTTAAATAGCTGCAAGCGCGAGGAGCATGTGGTCTGAAAAAAAGAACAAGCTCCCACAGACACCAATCAGCACTGGCACGACGACAATCTTCGCAGAATATCGAAGACCGTACAACAATATTAACAATTAGTCCCAATGTAGATAAATTTCCATGCCACTTTCTACTAATGCGACGACTTTCTACATGTATTGCGCAGTAATAATATACCGTTATACCAACTTTGTTTCCCAGTACCGCTTTAATTTCCATTTTCTTTTGAGAATAATTTCTATTCTCTCCTTAACTGTTTAACAAACAAACACAAATTCTTTTTAAATGGAAAATTTTTTAAAACTAAAAATTTAATTTCAAAAAAGAAAAAGAAATTTTATTAAAAGCAGTTTTTTGTTTTTTAATTCTTGTTTCCCTTGTCGCCAAATTCAATTATTCGAATTTTTAATCGATTAAAATTCTTTTTTCTAGTTTTCTTTATGATTTATTGTAAAAAAATATATCAAAATGTATGAATCGAATTTCGAAAAATTTCAATAAATGTCTGTGTGAGTTAATAAGTTTCTCACTGTATTCAATTGTAACAAACGAAATTTATTTATGCATTAAAATAAAAAGACAACAAACTAAAAACTAAAAAAAATAAAAAAAAAATTTTGAACACAACAAAAATACCTCCACAACTATGACAATGACAAGACGGCCACATAATTGCCATCGCCTCGTGGAAGATTTCACTGAGTGCGACCAAACCGCAAAGAGCAGGAGCAACAACTTCAGCAGCCAATCATGTAAAAATCAATCTAAAGGAAACTACCGTGGCAGATCGTCCCAATAGCAATGTCGATACCATATTGAATTCGTTAAGTCCAAAAGATTCTTATTTAATTTCTTCTTTATATATATAACTAGCAACGAATTACGTAAAGCGTACATTTCGCATTAAGCAGTTGGGAGAAACTTCATTTAGAATGTAACCTTTGTAATTGGAATTCCAAGTTTGAAAAACTGACCTCCGTTTCTGTTAAAGTGTGAGAAGCCGACGTCCACTTCTGTGGAAATCTTAGAATAAAATCACAAAACAAAAAAAATAACAAGAAGAAATTCGCAATAAGAATTTAACGTTTAAGAAAAGGAGGATATATAAATATAAAGGAACCTTTGTTGTGTGGCTGGTGCCTGGGGGAAAAATCCGAAATTTTAATGAAAAAATCTCTCAAACCGTAAATGAATTTTGTCAGGGCAACAAAAAAAAATTTTGATAGTAAAGTAGTAAATTATAGTACGTCCCTCCCCTAACTGAAGCTTCTTTAATGAGTTGGAGTTATTTGAGATTATCTGATATTTGGATAGCAGTTCCCGCATACTTCAAACTAGCTATAAAAAAGCCATTTATTATTGTGAGCCCTTAGCTAATAATGGCAACTCTCTTCACAATTCTTAACACATGTTTGTTATCAACTGTCGTATCGTGTTGTTTACAGAGCCTTAAGCAATTTCACTTTCGTAACTTGTTTTTAATATTTTTATACCAGAAATTTTGAAATCAAGCATGTTGTAATAAAAAAGTGTAAACCTACAAAAAAAGAAAAAGCGATTTATTGGTGGAGCATAGTTTTGTCGAAGGGAAAAACTTTTATTTTGTACAATAAGTAATGAAATGATTGTTGAGTTTGTTGGAAATAGCAGTAAAAGACATGTAGTTAACAAAAAAAAAAAATTTAAAAAAAGACTACCAAAGGAACGCATACCGTTGCCCAATTGAAAATCGCTAACGAAGCAGTTAAGGCTCTAAACGATTTGTAATCTTAAAGCTTTTGGCCTCAGTAGATTCCCTTTCAATATATGTAAATAATAAAAAAAATATAATTTCACCATTTACTTTCTAATGTGTCTTCGCCAAGTTTTGCATATACAAAGGTACAGTGTCTTGTGCCAAATCATGCTATACGTTTTCTACAACTGCTAGTGAAAATACATCCATCTATTGAATTTTTTGTTATACCCTTCGCAGACGAATGATGGTGCAATAGATTTGTGTGCGATATTAAGATATACGAAAAGAGATTCGAACATATGCATTCATAAAATTGGTAATGAAGGTAAGTTTCTTTACTAACTGAGACAAATCTTCGTCCAAACTTTTAGTTCAACCAAACAATTCATAGCAAACTGAAATAAATTCCCTCTGTTTTAAGCACATCTCCACAAATTAGGTTCGACAGTGGCAAGGAACTGTTTACGTTAGGCCAAAAGGTGCAACTTACTGTTAGTACTGGTATAAAATATACAGAAGTTAGAAGAAACTAGACAGATCTAGTTCGAATATGCATACGATCAATCTATCAATTAGCGATTTCTCTGTATTGGCTCGGCGTGAGAGCGAATCGGAAATTCGTTTCAAGACGGATTTATACATGCTCGTACTTTTAATGCTGCTGCTGCGTTTGCGTACGCTACGAAACTTAGCATGCGTAACATGATGAATACTTTTAACGATTGATACTTCGTTTATATATGTATTATGATTAAGCTGTGTTAATATCAATTTTTAAGTATAAGGTTATTTAGTAAGTTTTCCTGAGAAAATAGGGCAGATAGCCAATTATTGGAACTCATTAAAAATAAGCTTTCCTTTATTTAAAGTGATTTATTTTAATTTTCAGTGATATCAGAATATTGTACTAAATCAATAGATGCTTGATTCTAAGCTTATAAGGGTTACTCACGAAACGTTTAAATGAAATATCAAAAAATGGCACCACATGGTGAGGTAGGAAAAACAGCCACTGCTACTCTGGCTTCATCTAATACACCGCCTTCTTCCGTCGAATCTGGTAAAAGTACAAAAAAACAACTTGCCGTATATAGCACTGGAGAGCAAATACAACAAATTGTTTCAGGAGGTTTAGCAGCGGCAATAACGCGTTCCACATGTCAGCCATTTGATGTTTTAAAAATACGTTTTCAACTGCAAGTGGAGCCGTTGGGCACAACAGCTGCTTTAGCGAACAATTCCAAATATGTTTCCATAGCACAAGCGGTACGCACAATATTCCGCGAAGAGGGTGTCTTAGCCTTTTGGAAAGGACATAATCCCGCTCAAATTCTAAGCATTCTATATGGCATATGTCAGTTTTGGACCTACGAACAGTTAAACTTGTTTGCCAAGCAAACTTCTTTTCTGGAAAATAAAGTTAATTTGTCGAACTTCATAAGTGGAGCTGTCGCGGGTAGTGCGGCCGTCATCGTAACCACTCCCCTAGATGTAATACGCACTCGTCTTATAGCCCAGGATATAAGCAAAGGTTATCGCAATGCCACACGAGCAGTAGCCGTTATAATGCATCAGGAGGGGATTACAGGCATGTACCGAGGCTTATCATCAGCTTTAATACAAATTACCCCTCTAATGGGTTCAAACTTTATGTTTTATCGCCTATTTTCTCAGTCGGCTTGTCAAACATTCCATGTGGAAGAGCGTAGGTAAGTTATGATCTCAAGAAATAAAAAAATAAATAAATAGTAGTAGTAATAAGCATCATTTATAGTTCTTAATTATTTTAACCTTGCAGTCAGTTACCCACGTGGACTTTACTTATAATGGGGGCTTCTTCGGGAATGCTTTCAAAAACTATAGTTTATCCATTTGATTTGATTAAAAAACGCCTGCAAATACAAGGTTTCGAATCAAATCGTCAAACATTCGGTCAGAATATGCGTTGCACAGGAGTGTTTAACTGTCTAAGCGAAACGATTAAAATGGAGGGTTTTAGAGGTCTGTACAAAGGCGTTGCTCCAACCATATTAAAGTCAGGTTTAACTACTGCTTTGTATTTCAGTATATATGATAAGTTAAAGCAATTGACTTGGCCCTCTTAGCAAAAACAAAATCAGAAGCAAAAAAAAAAAACTATAAAATTTTTACATATTGTATTTGTTTGTGTACATAATCAGAAGAACAAAAAAAATATTATGGTATTTAAATTATATTTAAGTTTAATTTGTTTTTGACAATTATTTATATGATGTAAAATTTAAAAAACCGAAAATATGTTAATAAAACTTTTCTAAACATTGATGAAAAAGTGATTTACAAGGAAAAAATGTGAAAAATTTACTGTACCCGCTTTTCTGTTTTTAATTTTGTGATACGTTGGGGAAGAGCACAATTAATATAAAAGCATAGCAGTACATATTTACAGTGGAAATTTTCATATAAATTTATTGAAAGATACTTTGAGGAAAGTAATTTATCAGTAAGAGCTTTGCAGTTAGCAAAGCATCTGTCTTCACTGTACATTATTGCGATTACTTAAGTGAAAGTAACTACGCGGATTCAACTTTCCTGAAAAATTATGCATGTTATCCTCACGAAATTTGTAGTTAGGAGCAACGTATAATGATGTGAGAAAAGCTTCGGTTCGTAAGAAGTGGTTATTAACGACAATGTAGTTATGCAATAATATTAATGTAATAAGAGTCCCCTTCGACACATTTTTGAACAGCAAATTTTAAGGTGTGGGAAGATAACTGAATTCTATAGTGAAGGGTCGCAACATAGAAAATGATTTGTGTGTTTTCTTTGTAAGGTTGTAAAGGCGTTTTCCAATGATCATTCAGAGCTTTGTAAAATATCAATTTTCAAGAAATTTATAAACAAAATAAACATGGACTTACGACTTCCGTGTTTATAACAACTTAAGGTATTCCATCGGTGCCCACCGGGTTATCGCAAATTAATTTTGTCAGCTAATTTAGCTGAGAGAAATAGAACAGATTGAAAATAAGCATAAAGATTATTTACCGTATTTTATATCTGGCATATCACGAAAAAAAAACCATATTTTAACCATGTTTTCATATAAAATAGTATTTAGAGCAAATGATTTTTCGATCTCCAATGTAAATGCGTTTCAGCAGAAAACCATGCATTCTTAACCGAGAACCACGAATTGTTAACATAGAACTGCACATTGTAACTGAGAACCATGCAATTCATGCATGCATATTGATGGCAAATTTTAAAATTTTACCAGAAAATTATGAACACATGAATAATGTTGTTCTTTTTCTTCTTCTTCATGGCAAAGGTTTAACGGCAGTTGCCATATGTTGAAGGTCACTCTAATTTATTTTATATGAATTCTCCAAAATATTAGCCTAGAATTGATGGAATTACGGTTGTGAATATAGTCGGTAAGGACGAAAAACTGGCACAGTGATGTGGCGATCTATGGTATCTTTTCAATGTTCGTCGAAGTCGAGTATTTACTTTTTACGTTTTCTCTGTGGACTTCGCTTCGTTGGGCTCCACATTCCATGGTTGTCTTGTATTATTTACATTTCATTTAAATTAACTGGTCCTCAAAGAAAAGGGAAAAATCCCTAAAGTAGTATCGCCTAATGATTCTAACGTAGTGAAAATTTGAAAAGGCACTGTGGTAATGACAAATTGGGATCCATTATAGTAGTAAAAGGTAAAAGTCATGACGTACACAAAAACTAAAAAACACTAAAAGAGAAAACAAATTAGCTAAAGTAATCAAAAGTTTAATTAATAAAATTCACTACAGCAGCGAAAAATAAAAAGACTGAAGCAATGAAAAAATAAAACAACGAAGAAAATTTTTATTTGATGCTTAAAACAAAAGAAACGAAAAAAAAAGAAATAAAGTACTAAGCTGGAGCAAGACCACAAACAAAAGGACGATCGAACAAAGGACAAAGAGAACAGCAACACGGGAATCCTCGTTACCACTGTTTCATGCAGGCCCGCAACAACCGATGATGGCAGCAATTGTCAATGTCCTCCTCATGTAAGCGATTTCTAAACAAGAAAGAAAACATGAATTGTAATAACCCATTGTGCAAACCTCTGTCCGTTTTTCAAACCATACCAATTCTGACAAAAGTAAGTTAAACCAAAACTGAATTAAAAAAAAAGGACGGATGAAATAGTTGTAAATAATTACTTTAGTTTTACTGTAGTTCCAATTTTATAGCAATTTACCGTGCTGTACGTCAAAAAAACCTATGTTTATATATATATACATAAAAAAATAAATAAAATCATAAGACTATTCCTAAGTTAATCACTGTCTAATCTAAGCAATATAATAAGACCAGCGATCCTTAATATCACACCCGAAATTCCTCGGGATAGTTCCAGCACTATGAATCCACAATGAGAAGCCGCAGCGGCGGATATTGTCGCTAGAGCGCACAAAGAACAATGCGGTCAATTGATAAAGGACATTCTTAACCCCAATTCTACTATCTCAAGCGTAGATCGGGGAATAGACGAGAGATACGAGATACGACGAGACGGACTTAGACAAGATATCAGACGTAGTGCGATATCTAAGACACTTCTCACGCAATTCGTCAGAGTTCAGTTTCTGGAAAAAAAGTGTAGAAAGCATATTAAAATTGTATGAACTAAGCAAAGGAACATCAAAACATTCCTCTGTGTAATAGGGAACGAAATGACATGCATCATACAATACGCCCCTTGACTAGAGCTACATATCACGTTGTCTAACTCTGCATTATGCAGACAAACGCGTGTTGGCCACTTTAAAATATCAGATGAACACTTTAGTCCAAGGGAATAACTCTATAACTATAGAGTTCTACCAGCAAGTATATTCTTATCTCTCAAATAATAAATAAATCGGCCTGTAAGGAAATAATTAGAGACGCCGTAGATGTTATGACCCAAACACACAGGGACAAAGCTTTGGATAATTTTATCTGTGCATTCAGGGGAGATCCTCCACGTTTATTAGGAATCCGAGAACCTGCAGACTTCCCACGAGCACTTATGTCTTAAACTGGAGAAGCAGAAGCACAAGTGCCAACACGCATATATACATAAGCCAACCTCAACAGGGAAAGTTGAATGTTGATGCAAAAAAATATTAAGGTAAAATTAAACCAGCGCGAATCCCAAGCGGTAAACAACGCTAGACAAGACAAGAACTGGTGACATGACAGATAAACACCAAGCCCAAGTTAAAAATATGGTAGAAAGATGCCCCAGCCTATTCGCAGAATTAAATGAACGTCTAACATATGCAATGTTGGTAAAATGTTCAATTAGAAACATCACCGTGCATGCCAGATGCTAGCCAGGTCTTGTGCATCTGAAAGATGCAGTGGCGTCGCAGATTAAAGAATTATTACATCAAGATATTACAAGTGTGTTCAAATCACCCTACACTCATATGAATACCAGACAAGAAAGTGGATGCTTCAGGAAAAGAATAATATCATGTGGTTATCGATAACAGGAAAGTAAATGTAGTCACAATCAGCGAACGATATAGTATTCAGGAAATAAACGAAGCTTTTGCACAATCAGGAGAAAATAAATATCTTGCAGTTCTAGGCTTAAAGAGTGAAGATATGAGGTATTTTCTTGGCATTGTCGGTTTCAATTGCTGCTTTATAAACGATTATGCCCAACCTTTAATAGCCCTTTTGAAAGGAGAGAAGGGAGGAACGTCGAAGACTATTTCAAGTAAGACACTTGCTCATTTAGACGACAACTAGAATGGTTTAATAAAATAAAAGGAATGCTGACATCTCAGGATGTGATATTATCGTCCCCTGATATAACAAACAGTTGCTACTTACAAGGGACCCGTTGAACTATGCTTTAGCACCTATATTGGAACAGGACGGTAGACCCATCATGTTCACATCGACAACCTTGAATAAAGCCGAAGAACAGTACGCTACAAACGACAAGCAAGTGCTAGCGATTGTTTGGACCCTAAAATGCGTGGGAATGTACTTATAAGGAGCAGCAACTAAGAAAACTTCTAGCGGCCACGAACCGCTAATGCACGTTTGGGTACAACAGCAACAACAGACAAATCAGACAGTGGAAGGCAATACGAGAAAAACACAATTATAAATTGCTGTATAAGCTCGGCAATACCAACGTCGCAGCAGACGTGTTATCAAGGCCATCTCAAGAAATATTTGATATAAATTCAACAGATGCTACATAGTATAACAATCAGAGCCTACCTCACAACCTTCTCCGCAATGTGTTCAAAAATCAACTAACAATAGAACTAAATGAAACTCAATCGAACCGATTTGGAATATCACAATCATGAGGAAGGGAATCTAAAAATTACCAAATAGGAGATAAGATTTTCTTCGGACAAAATAAAAAATTAGGGACCAAACTCTCCAGGAACTACAAGCAAGAAATAGTGAAAGAAGACAGGCAAAGGAAAGTTTGTTCACAAAAACAAGATCCAAAACTAAACTGCCGTCTTCTTTTCAGTATGGCATTAATAGTCCACAATTTAGGCGAGTCTAAAATACTGCACTACTCGAATTCGCAGGTAATGGCGAATGATGTGGGCTTCGTCAAAATGTAATCGGGTGCCGCGAAATTAATAACCGGTATCGGCTTAGAGGACTACGAAACATTAACGGACGGGATTCATTCTACTATGAGGTCAAACGGTGACATTTATCTATCCTTACCTGTGAAACCGAACGAATGAAAACACATTTGAAATCCTCAATACCTCAACTTAGAAAAAAAAAGATTCTCAAACTTTATTGGATCAGCTTAGAAATGGATTGCTCGAAACCTAGATCATTATGGTTTCGAAATTTTACAATCAAAAATAGATAATATTCTAGAAAACAACAATAGACAGATAGTCATAAATAGTTTTCCTTAGAAATAGACGAAATTACAGTAAAAACCAGTGAAATGTTGAAATCTGTCACAAGTGAGAAGATAGTAAACAAACTAAAATAGAAATTAGACATCAAAAGGATGAAATTATCAATTTACGATATGCTAGTAGTGAACTCCTTTAATCTGTCTAGAAATTAAATGGACATGGTTGAAGGTCTGTACTAAACTGAAAATGTCAAGTTTACGAATATTGAAAAATCTTTCCAGTTTAGCTAAATCAAGATAGCCACTGATCATAGTATCATAACAACAAAAAAAAGAGTCGTGCGATAGAATAATATTTAATAAAGCTAAAGTTGACGGAATTGTATTCTGTGATATGCAAACATTTGGTATCAAAACCGGTAGTGAAAACTTCAATATATTTATAATATGCAAAGGACATAAGCGAGTCGAAATGGCTTCCCAACTTAATACAGAGCAAACGTTCTAATTGCACACCAATAAGTAATCTCCATATGCCCTCTGTACAGGAGACACTTCTTGACATCCTCTTAGTAAATCAACTCAATGGAACAATCCTTGTAGGTCAAGAACTTTAATCTAAGTGGTACTTATCTCATTAAATACTATAACGGAACAATAATTATAAATGGCAAAATATTTTCATTTTCAGAAGCAATGTTCTCCTAGGGTTGCAAATCTTCATATCGAGAAAACCCTCATTTTGGAGTTAATTAAAAAAATGCATTTAAACAATACTAAGTCAATTGCACTCTTAAATATCGACCGCAAAATGGGTGATATTACTGTCACATTCTAGCCAAAAGTAGAAGTTCTTAGAGTTATTAATACTGATGATCCGTTACCATCCGAAGAAGTTCTTCTGAATCGAAACGAATGCGGTAAATTAGATTCACTCAAATTCTTTATCTCGTAACCAACGATCGAGCGCAATCGTTCTTTTAAGAGAAGAAGTGTTAACCGAAATTTTATTAAATTTCCTTTCTGGTCGCATGTTGATCAAATTAAAATCTCTGTAATCAGATTCTTTGCAAATTTGGTTTATTTAATTAATATGACTCTCATATTATATTATTATTATTATAATTAATTTAGACAGACCAATAAATTCTAAGACGTAAAGTTCTACTATCAACATAACAAGTTGCAAGAATAAACAGTTACCTGCATCATGTATTAGCTATGTTCCCACACAATAGCCAATAAGAAATCATTTTAAATAAAACTCAGCCGCAGTCAAGTGCTCGAACCGAAAAGATTGTATATGTCGATTATAAGATTAAGAATGTAATTGGATATATATGAATAATTCAATGTACATATATATTTATAAAGAAACAAGTGCATATATAAGCATGTTCGCAAGCATCCGAATATAGCCCATGTAAAAACATTAAATATTATAAGACTTGGCGTTTCACTAACAACATTCGTGCAAGAAAACTATTAGGAAGTAGGTCAAAGCCACAGATTTAACAAAACACTGCGAAAGGGTCTAAGAGAGCGAAAAAACCTGAAACAAGCACATTTGTTGAATCTTGTGCAATATGTGTGAGTAAGACTTTTCTATGAACATGTGTATGCAATAGTAGAACATGTTCGCTATACCTGTGATGGTAGAAAAACTTGTATGCGCTTTTGCGTGGGTTGAAAAATTAAGGATTCTCTTATTAAAAACTGCGTTTATGGACTGAGGGTCAAAAAATATACGTTTTAAACAGTAAGAGCTTATATTAAATAACAGTTCAAGATTTTTTTTTGACTTATAAAACTACAACCAAAAAGTATGTTGAATCTTAAAAAAAATATCACAAGCAACCTTAAAAACAGTGATCACACATCAATAGAATTATCGAAAAAAAACATCTTCGATTAACGGTACAGAGCGAGAAAAACGAAGGAAGATCAGGATTGCAACAAATAAATAGCGATAACTCTTTACTATTATATCATATTATTACTCACTGCAAATCACGGTAGAGAGACCGTCACGATTTCGGGATGCATGTCTGCGGCTGGAGTTGAAAACCTTGCCTTTATTAAACTAAAATGGATCGTCACGTTTGTTTCAATCTTTTGAAAGCCAATTTAAAACTTCCACAACTAGAATGTGTCTTTCGGGCAAAGGGATCTTTCAGCACGAAAACGATCTGAAACATGTATTTCGTAGTGCAAAGCAGTGACTACTTTGCAATGTCCCCAAACGGTTACTTTTTCCTTCCTAATCACCGGATTTGAGTGCAATTGAAGACATATGGCATGAGTTGGATATAGTTGGGTTCGAAAATACAAGATTTCTAATGGAAGATCTTAAGAAAGCTCTACTTAGAGAATGAAAAATGGGTGCAGACGTAACAAAAAAAAATTGTTTTTTTTAATACCGAGATGTGTACAAGCAGATGTTGAATGAGAAAACTCTTTACACATTCTTTTTTGTGGTTGTTGTTGTTGGTTTTGTTGTTGTGGATATGGGTTTTTATCGCCTAGTTCTGTGTTAAAATTATTCAAATTCCTTTTTTTTTTGGTAAAGTTTTTTCTCATACTAATCTCCCTTGTCCGTCCATGATAGTTGATACTGCAAATTCGCCCCAAAACTGCTCATTTTCGCCTCTTTTTCTTCACTTCTTTAACGAATCTAGAAACCATTTAATATTTGATTAACTTAGCTATGCGTTTTGCTAGAAATAAATCGACCAACATCGCATTAACCCTCGGATTTTTTTCTACTTGTTGTTTTTTTTGTGGATATTAAATTTGCTGATCCATTGCATTCTAACATGCTTTTGTTATTGGTTGTTTTAGACTTTTTTGTTGTTTTATGTTGTTTTAAAAGAATTTATGTTTTAACTGTTGCCACTAATTAGACAATTATATCTTAGTTTAATTTAAATAGATTGTTCCTATAACATTGTAAATCTTCTAAGCTTTCTTTAACATCATCTGAAGCACGGTGAAAAAGTTTTTTTTTGGGCGCCGCATTATATACTTGAGCATTCCAGCGTTTAGCCAATTCTTTGATTGATGACACATCTATAATACGATACACACATACATTTCTTAAAAATAATCTGAAGAAGAGAAAAATTCAATTAATTAAATTTTGATAAGAGAAAATATTAAATTTTCATTGTCCCGCTGAGCTCGCATGTGACGATTACCATGTTTAAATTCTTGTTCTAACCAACTATGACGTTGCGAGCATTTTCGCTACGTTTCTTCAAATCATCGAGTTCATTAAGAACTATGTGGTGAGAAGGAAAGTAACCGTGAGAAAAAGTAATTTAAATTTATCATCGGCTAGACTTACCTGCATTCGGTATATTTTCCCATAATTTCACATTTTTTTGTCATGGCTTCAGAGCGTTGGTCGTCGGCCCCACTGCTAGATTGAATTTTCTCACATATTGCGCCGTTAGTAGTGGTGGAAGCTGATGTGCCACGTGCATTAGAAGCCCCCGTTGCTGTTGCAGGTTTCTCACAGCTTCGATTACGCAACTAACCTTTGCGCGGAAGCGGTTTGCATTCCTCTACAGTATCCTACTAATTTTAGGCTTAGGTAATGTAAAAAACTGTTATCCAGAAGGACTTTAATATATGAATATATCCATTGAACATGTTATTGTGGTGTTTGTAGAGTGCTTGTTTACAATAATATTTATATCTCGGGAATCAAGTAACGTTGTATTTATCATTCCCATCCTTGTAAGAGTATCGGTCAACACCAAACTTTTCATTTCGGAAATTATTATTCTATTTCTTCTGAGCAATATTTCATATAAATGATCAGTATTTGTTTGCTCTTGGAAATTTTCAATATGGCATTAATGAAATCCGTTAAATTATTTATTTGTTCTCGCATCCTCGAGTTTGTTACTACCTGCCTATTTCCTGCGCTTATGAGCTAATTTTAACTCCTTAAAGTCGTTGAAGTCCTGTCTTCTTTCTTGCTCTAAAGCGGTTCCCAAAAACATTAACGTTTCTAGATTGTCGCTGATGAACGTCGAATGATCCCAGAAATGCTCTTATGTATCGCACATCAGCATCCAGTATCATTACCATGAAAGATAAGGAGAAATGATCTTTCCATTTCATCAGTGTGTCGCCAGATAGTTACATTCCCATCTGTTTAAGATATCTGTTTAAGGTATGTAGTCTGAATTTGAGTAATCAATTCATTTTGCTGCCATTGTGTGAACCAGAAATATCGAAACAAAAGTCCTAAAAGAGAAGATTAAGAAAATGAATTAAGAGAAGAAATAATAGCCTATGTTCTAACACAGAAAAAATGTTTATAAATCGTCTCCGTAAAGGAGAAGGTTATTTTTGCGCTTGTCTCTTATTTACATTGTCTTTAAGGACCATCTTTCCCTTGATGAAAACCGTGGTTCCTAGTAGCTTTTCTCCTAAATATAAAAGGGAGAGTTTACTCCGTAATCCCTTATTATTTTTTACCAATACACTTTCACCAACGTCGAAGATCCTATTTCGCCTGGAGGGATTATTTCTATCTATTTAAATTTGCTATGCTTTCGTGATCCTTTCTTTCACGTCATTCGTAAGTTTAAGCGTCATAGAGTAGATTATGTGGATTAAGACTCACCCGTATTCTCAATTGTCCTTTCGAGTTTGGGACACCTAGCAATTCCCGAAAGACTTGTAATATAAACGCCTTTAAATCCATGATTGCGCGTGATGGTAAAGGTTGTGCCACTACAAACTTGGAAAACTTATCAATGCAAGCACGGGAGCATTTTTTCACCGGCATAAGATGGTATTGAGGTCATGCCGAGTTCTTGTCTATTATCCTTATATTTTGGCAGTTTCCAATCAGTCCGTTTATCAGTGCAGGGAGCAATAGTTAATCTGTCTCACATTTCCCTGGGCTGTCGTGTGAGCACGATTTTGTTTAGCATGAACTATCTCCCTTTGTTCATTTTGATCAAAAACATCTAACCAAATTTCTGCAGTGCCAAACTTTGGTTGCAGGAACACTTTTAACCAATTCATGTTGGAAGTCAGCTAAAGCTAGCAGGTCGCAGTGTATCGTGTTTTAGTAAACTTTTGAATTTACTATTTGCTTTACTTCATTATTAACAGTGTTTCGGTCAGTAAAATAAATCATATGCCGAGTCTTGTTGGTGAAAAGGACGAAGTTGCATGAGATGACTCCTTCAATACGAATTGATTTCTACAACAGTTAAGTGGCTTACATGTTGACTCTATCGTGTAAGTTAACGACGTTTCGCTATAAATTGAAGCAAAGTCTCCTGTTCGATGCCGTGAATATAGTGACGCGACATAATTCTGCCTTATAAAAAATATTAGCTTTATCTCAGACCACTAAATTTTTCCGTTTTATTTTGGCATTCGAATTCCTATCTGAAACTACAGACATGAACGGTTGATGGTGAGTATAAATGTTAATTGTAAATGTTTTCCTTACATCATTGAGATAAAATCTTAATTTTTTAAGAGCCCCCAGGGCAAGCAGTTCATTAATTGCCAGATTCAATTCCCTGCCCTTCAGAGTCTTGGAAATCATCGTGATAGGCCTTCCAAACTGCGATAGAACGGGTTCTATCCGTATTTCATTCGTAATGGCACGCACATGTTTTGATTTTTCCAATTTTCTTCTTGCTGATTATAGTATCAGTATCTTGTAGTCTTAAACAGTCTTAAACACTTCTAACCACTTCAAAATTGGGCAGTGTTCAACATCAAAACCTTATTAAACATTATTAAATAATCTTAGACACTTCTTTTGCCTTAATGCTGGATAGCAACGCAAACGGAAAATGGATTGAAATAAATTCTAAAAAAGAAAAAAGAAACGATCGAACATACACTCAAACCTAATGGAAAATATAACAAACAAATTGAAATTTTCTTTTTTTTTAGATTTTATGCGGGTCTTTATGCTTTATTTATTAATTTAGGTCACAATTTGAAAATCGTCTTCTATAGCAGCGTATGTATGTTTTATGCACGTCGTTACTTCCAAAATCTTCTTAATCTTCCAATTTTCCAAAAGTATCCACCATAGTTTCACATGGTACTTTGTACTTTGTATATTCGCTTAACAAATCGCTGTTCTCCTGGGGAGAAAACTCAAAAAATTCAAGAAAAACTTTTTCAAGTTAAAATCACTTACCACAATGGAATCTGAGTATGTCCATGTGCTAATCTTTGTTTCTGCGAAGCTCGTCTTTTTAACTGCTCCGGCGAACGATCTCCTTGCAACCTTCTTGTCGTTCAGTATTTTTAAATAACATCATGTTAATGAACATAATGAGGACAGATGGCGCACAGCCTGGTGAATGCTTGCCATATACGCACACATATATAGTAAAAAGAAAAAACGGCACAAGAAACGGGAAGGGTTTCCTTAAACTCAAAAGTTATTTATCTAATTTATGTTAATTTTGTACTATTTTGTTGTTTTATATTATAAGATTTGCAATGCACACAACGGTTAAAATCGATGATTTTGACCTTTCTCTACATACAATAACAGTAATACGCTGATAATAGAACTCTCAAATTTGCGTTTTCGACCTTCACTACCTTTGATGTTTGATTTAAAGAAATCGGCTGCCTAACGCCACATTGTCGCAAAGATGGGAAAAAGTTGTAGAAAATTTGGGAAAGTATTTTTATTAATATAATGTTCTATTCTTTTCTCAATAAATGCCTTTTTCAAGTGAAAAATGATCAGAACACATGCAAGCACCGGGACGGACAGTTCTTAACTGGTAGTCACTACATCTCTGCCTGCTAATCAAGGAGGGCAGAATTATAAATTTTTTCCTCCACTTATATAATGCAAAGGATCAGCAAATTATATGAACTCATGACGTCTTAGATATACTGGATTTATCATCAAGAGGCCTAATCCATTCATCTAGACAACCTCAAAAAAATATATATATATTTATGTATACATATGCTTTGAGCAGCAAAAAATAAGATACATAAAAATGAGGATAGCAAAATTAGTGCGAAAACAAATAATCATTTTAAAATTGATAAAAGAAAAAAAAACATAAAAAAAATTTTATGATGTCATCGGCAATCTTTTAATTGCTCTGGTATCCGAGAATTCCTCTTCAATATAGTAGTCTTTAACAAAACAATTTTCCAAGTATATCCTCAATTGAAAATTTACAATGTTTATTGTCTTTTTTCATTTTCTAGAAAATAATGTATAGTAACAATTAAAATTCCGTACAATATAATATAAAACAAAATTAAAATAGTGTAATATGATATATAAAATTGCGTATGCTTTTTAAACTTGAAATGAAGTGTTTTTACTCCTTTCCTCTTTCTTCTTGTTTATTTGTTGTGTACATAAAAAACCATATGATTTGCTAACCCAAACATACGTTTGTAAAAATTGAACATTTTTTCGGGATGCGCAGATTGTGTCAGCCCCCATACGGTTTTGTATGTACACAAGCAAATAAAAAGAAAAATGTTAGTTGTTTGTTTACATTTTCTTATAAAACGTTATGGTGAGGCAAGCAAATTAGGCCTAACACAACGATCCGCTGTAAATATAAACAAACCGTATGGAGAAAAGCTTGAAAAACAGCATATATGTAAGGAACAAATATATGAAAAATAACATTAAAAAATTTTATATAAAAGCAAATTAAATTTTTGGTTAATTAATGAAATAACATTAAAATAAGGAGCATGGAGGACTTGACTGACGTGCTAAAACCAAACAAGGGATTTGTTGTATTTATTTGGCTTCGACATATATATTTAAAATTAGAAATAAATTGCTTTTATTGCTTGTTTTCCACTCCTTATAAAATAATATGGAGTATATACTAAAATTTTTAACTGTGTAACATAAAAAGATTTAAATTAGTACAAAATAAGCGTAAATTAGATAAATTATTTTAAAATAGGAAACTAACTGTATTTATTTCTTCTCGTACGCCTTTTGTTTCATTTGTATGTATACATACAAATTTGAAATCCCATTCCGAAAAGAGTAATAATGCATCATTGTGCTTAAGCGCTTAGGTTTCCACTGTGTCAACTACTTGCTTCGCTAATTTTTGGGAATAAAAGGGAAGCCTCCCTATGGAGCGCCCATATGTTCAACTTTTGCTCCAGACCAGAACGCAAGCCTCATTGTGTTGACACCCGTACAACTTTTTGGTATAAAAAAAAAATAATTTGAAATTAAGCGGACTTTTACAAGATGTCAACAAGTAACAACATTATAGTGGGGAAAGACCAACTATTAGATAACCTACACCACATCGCCTAATACAGTTATTCAATCGTTTTGGTAATAATACACTAAAAGTTACACATTATTTTGACGCAAGACACACTTTTAATAAAAGCCCCCATATGCGGTAGTGTTTAAAAAATGGACCCATGGGGTCAAAATTCGTTAAGATTGATTTCTATGTCAATTTACTAGTACGAACTAATTTTCGTCATGAAATATTAAAAATTATACCTTTTTAAGTTTTCATAGGAATGGTTATATGAGAGGAGTTCAAAAAATTGGCCCAGACGAACCAAATTTTTCATTCCACATATTGTTACAGACTGAGTTTTGTCAAAAATATTTGAAAATTATGTTTTCTTCTTATATAGTGACCTTTCAAAATAAGACGTTATATCGGAAATGATAGAAAAAGCCGGACCATTTTCAATAGCGCTCCTTGTATCAAAGCACGTCAGTGTACCAAATTTCATCAAAATATCTCAAAAATTACAATCTGTAGTTTGAAAACAGATTTATATGGGCAATCATCAGACGAGCAGACAGGCTCTGAATCATTTTCTGAATCGATCGGTATAATAAGAGGTGAGCCTATCTTAAGCCCTTCTCTGTGTTACATACGTCTGCACAAACTTAATGCACCCTGTACCGCAAGTGGTGTAAGGTATAATTAAAAAGTCGACGAGGATGAAACTTTCATACAGATAGGTTAATTACCATTATTGCTTTCGTGTAGAAAAACTTTAAAAGAGTTTGATCTTTATTTTCTTCGAGTTCTCGCATTATACACAGCTAACGTTATATTTATTTTAACATAATATGAAAAAAATTAATATAGAGAACGACACTTGTTTATATTTTAATCATAAGCAATTAATTGATGAGCAGTATAAATCTGTATTAGAGGAGAATGGTGTGGGTTATAATTTAAAAGCAGAATTATTCAATTTCTCACCGCGATTAACTATCAACGACAAAGACAGCTGTGATAGCTTTAAAAAACAAGTCGATAAGAATAAACCATTACTCGGGAAACGTAAACCAGACTATGCTAATAAGGACCTGTGCGAGTTTAATCAACGTTTATTACCCTTTTTGCAACATATAAAAGCGGAAATATTTTCAACTCATCAAGAAATGGAGAAAATGCCTCGTTATTGGGACATGGGATATGAATTTCCACAATTTCATGGAATCAATGCTACTAAACATTTTCAAAGCTTTTCATTCGACAATCGTGAATTTATTATACCACCTTCCAGCCGGTTTTTTAACCACGATATAAGAAATCTCAGTAGTTTATTAAAGGACTTGGATAGATATGACCTAATTGTGATGGATATACCTTGGCGTAATAAGTATATTAGACGTTTAAAAAAAGTTAAACATTCGTTGTCTTACGATATGTTAAGAAATGAGGACTTAAAATCTATGCCTATCGAGCAGCTAACGCATTCTAAAACCTTAGTAGCTCTTTGGTGCACAAACTCGCAACAACACCAACGAATCCTCGTTGAAGATTTTTTGCCCAAATGGAATTTGAAGTTAGTGCATAGTATGAAATGGTTTAAACTAAATACTGAAGGAAATTTAATTGGTCCTTTGAAAGGGCAAGGGTTTAAGCAGCCTTATGAAACGTTATATATAGCTTGTCATAAGAACAATGATTTGGAGAGTGTGGAGAATTTACGGGAGATATCCTTTATTTTTAGTATACCTAGTATTATACATTCTCATAAACCCCCTTTATATACTTGGTTGAAAGAGTATTGGCCGGGCGTAAAGGACTTGAAATGTTTGGAGATTTTTGCCAGATATTTACATCCTCACTTTACTTCGATCGGTTTGGAGGTTATAAAGTTAATGGACAAACTTTTGTATAATTATGAGAAGGCACTGTAAAAAATTTTGGTTCTGCTTTTAAAACAAATTTAGAATTGCACAAATTCAGCGGTTCTGCTGAGGACTACCTGAAGTTCAAATACTATGTCAAACTAATAAATTGAATAGACAGATTGAATTACTTCGACTTTTATTGCTTTTACAAGTGTTATAAAAATGTTAACGCGTAAATGAATGTTTTAAGCTGGTATATATGAAAAAAATATGTCGGCATTAGTGGCAGAAACGAAATCAACTCTTTACTCTTTCAATCTTCGCCCTGATTGGCAGGAGCAGCTGGTGCAACAGATTCTTTATCATTTTTCTTCTTAGAGCCAGAGACAATATCATCGATACGTAACAAAAGTATGGCTGTTTCTACAGCTGTTTTGTAGGTCTGCATTTTTACTGCCAACGGTTCCCAAATGCCCCGGACATTCATGTCCACAATTTCGCCGGATTCACCGTCTATGCCCCAGGCACACACACCATCACCAGAGTGAGAGGCATGTTTAGCCCTTAAAGCTGTCAGTGTGCGTATAGTATTTGCTCCGCAATTTTGAGCTAAAGTGCGTGGTATAATTTCTAAAGCTCCGGCAACAGCTGTATAAGGACCTTTTAATTGCTTTCGTGTAAGCAATTGAGACACAGACATTTCAATAGCACCGCCACCTGCAACCACGCGCGGTTCCAAAACTAAATTGCGTGCCACGTGCAAGGCGTCTTGAAGATTACGTTCAGTTTCATTCAAAATATCTTTAGATGCCCCACGCAAAACTATAGTGCACGCTTTAGGGTCTTTGCATTGCGTTACGAAAGTAAAGTATTCATCGCCAATCTTTTTAACTTCGAATAAACCGGCACCGGTCCCTACATCTTTTTCGGTTAACTCTTCGGTACGATTCACAATGGTGGCTCCACAAGCGCGAGCTATACGTAAGTTGTCAGTTTTACGCAAACGACGTACAGCAGTTATACCCGCCTTTAACAGAAAATGTTGAGCTAAATCAGAAACGCCCTTCTCGGTGAAGACTACATCCGGCTTAACGGCGATGATATCAGAGCAAACACGGTGCACAAATTCTTCTTCAATTTGCAACATACGAGTAAAGTCTTGTTCGCCCACAATCTCAACACTAGTCTGGCTTTCTCCTTTCTTATATTCCAAAGCGCAATCCAGCAATACTATACGTGGATTCTCAATGTAACGGCGCATTTTTGGATGAGTCACATCTTTGTTAAGCATAACACCTCTTAAAACACAAGATTCTTCTATTGAACCGCCAGGGATTTTTTCAACTTTAGCATAACTAAAGAAAACAACTTGTAAAAGAAAAATAAATAAAAAAGATCAAACATCTCACCGTTTAATGTCCACTTCCAAACGACCATTTTCATTTAAGGTGACTGTGTGCACTGCATCGAGAGCAATCTTCACCGCTAAATCTGACCATTTACCGATAAATTTCGTACCTACGCAAGACTTTACAACCTCACCCATCTTTTCCTTATTACCGATATCCAAAGCTACGCTTAAATCGCTTTGTAAATGCTTAATAATATCCTCCAATGCCTCGCGGTAGGCTCGTATTATGACGGTAGGATGAATTTGCTGCTGTAGGAATGGTTCTGCGGCTGCCAACATTTCACCTGCCAAAACAATAACTGAAGTAGTACCGTCTCCTACTTCTTCATCTTGAGTACGAGCGATTTCAATCATGCTTTTAGCCGCGGGATGCTGAACAGTAATTTCACGCAATATAGCATTACCGTCGTTAGTCATAACTATTCCACCCATAGGATCCATAAGCATTTTTAGCATTGCTTGCGGCCCCAAACAGGTGCGTATCACATCGGCTATAGCCTACGAATATCAATTAATAAAAAGACTCCCCTATACAATGACTCATTTTTGTCCATTTACCTTTCCGGCATTTATATTCTCCAGCTGGACTTTTCGGCCCGATTCTCGTTTGGTATTTTGGCCTAAAGTAATTAATTTTCATGAGCTGAACAATAAAAATGAAAAATTTTCAATAAACATACTTAAAACCAATATAGATTGTGGACCTCCAAACATTTTTCACTTTTTCTTTTAATAATTTTTCCAACGACGCTCAAGAAAACTCGTGCTCACACTTGTATGCGTTACTCTTTATAAAATCTTTATAAAATGGCTCATTCAAATGAGGTTATGCTTACATTAGTTGACATTTTCAGAATATTTCATTTTCACGAAAATGGCAACGCCTTACTATGAAAATATGTCTTCTTCTTTTGTGTGTCAGCAATGCAACAAAGGATAATTGATTGTTGACAAACGAAAGAAAGTACAAAATGCGGACTTGTCAAACAGCTGCTTGCAAAATTTGTGAAATTTTCGATTCGTTTAATTTCATTTGTTTACAAAATGGAACCAAAGAAAATATCATTTGGTTTTAGTAAAGTCGATAAAAAACTGAATTTATTGCCAAAGACTAATGCTTCCAAAAGTGGACCGAAAGTGGAATTAATTAAATGCTTGGAAGACCAACAAATCAAATTGATAGAGTAAGCCTAGCAATTTTGTAAATTTAATAATTATTATCAAAAATACATTGATAATGAACAAGCAATAGATGAAGTAATATTTGCAATTAGTTGATAATTTTCTTGGTTCTTTCCTTAAAGTTGATAATGCCTATGCAGAAGCGCGTAAACTACGCCACTACCAGCCCCATGGGTCGGGGGTATTTTCATCATAATCATTTATCATTTCCACTGGGGTTTTTATGGGTCGGGTATATTTGCATTTAATAGAAGGGATATTTCCATTGCTTCATTGTGATTTCTTTCACGAACTAAATCCTGTTAATATTAATTTTTTAGGCAACACTTCTACATATACTCAAAATCCTTCGCTCCACATAAAAAGTTAAAAGCAAAGTAAAAACGACTGCAAAAATATACGTTGAAGATAAAGCTTGATTCATTAACACAGTGAACAATATCTCGTAGCAAAACTTATAAATATTCCTTTCGAAGAGTGAAAACGTTTTATGTCAAAAACTATAATTTTCTGTCAGAAATAAAACTGAAAGGCCTTCGAAATTTTTATTATACTAAATATATTGTAATTATACTAATTACTTGCATTTACTTTTTTAGAAAAAAACAGAAAGAGGCTCCTTTAATTATCCCCGTAAAAGGGAATGAAATCACCACTAAGGCTTTGGCGAGTTTAAAGAGGAGAAGAGCCGTTTTGTTGGGCGAGCAAGATTCAGAAGATCGAATAAATGGTGATATTAACAATAGCTTAAATCATGAAAATCACGACAAGGAAACACTTGAACAAAGGGCTGCCCGTGAGCTCTTGCAAGCAGTTCAGGGAAACGATATTCAGAACATTGCTTCTAATTTAGTTTTGCCTATAGTAAAACCTGAAGAACTACCTTTGGACGGGGCTAAAGTATCTACTTTAGACGATTATGAGTCAGTACCTATACAGGAATTTGGCAAAGCGATGCTTAGAGGTATGGGTTGGGTAGAACCCTTGAAACTCGTCGTAAATAAATCGCTTTCAGAAGAAATACAACGGGTAAGACCCAAAGGTATGGGCTTAGGTGTTGATAAAGTCCTCAAACCCAAGCCTTTATTAATTCCACCAGAGAACAATGAAGTGTTGGAAATAAAGCGCAATGCCTTTGTACGTATCTTGGGCGGCAAACATAAAGATCTCTACGGCCAAATAGAAGGCTTTGACGATCATGCAGGTCGAGTTATAGTCAAAATGGCTGTAGGCGGTCTTAATCAGACATTTAATGAATTTTTATGTCAGCCAGTGTCGCGTAAAGAGTACGCACAATATGGAAAATGCATCAGTAAGTTGGAAACATACATTTTCTTATACCTGCCATCGAAAGAAGCACAAAATATATACTAAAGATCAGTGCTGCGTTGCGTCCGTCTCGTCTTGCGGTGTTTTGTCTCAATCGTGAACATGAATATCATTTTCTTATGTTCTTTTGGTTTCATCGTCTTCTTGTTGTATCTACAATCGAATGCAAAACATATGCTGGAATTGTCGTTATATAAAATGTAAAAGTACGCATCAGAAACATGTTTCTGGGAAATGTACAATTTTGATTCAACGCTGTCATGTTCTTGCGCTTGTTCATGATTTATTGAACCAAATACAATCTAGGAAATTGAAATAAAAGTCTAATAAGCATAGTAAAAAATTTGAAGTTTTGTCCGCGCTGTTAAGTTTATTATGACTATTTATCTGCGCCATCAACGCGCTGCAAAACTGTGCTACAGGCACAAAAACAGAATGGGTTTTAGTTTTTGTATATTGACTTGCGGTGGCAGATATATAGAAGCCTGATGACTTAAAGCAAACATCAACTTCTCATTCCTTTTTACCGTTCCACATTTTCTTTTTTATTTAAAAAAAAAAAATAGATAATGCAGAATTTCGAAAATATAAGCGCACAGATGAATCTGCGTTCCGGCCAGAAAAAAAACCTGAAGGAGAACGGGCACATAACCAAGGCCACTGGAAACCACTGTCCTCTTCACATTGGCAGAGCAAACCTTCCACAACCTCCGACTCATCTAACTCTACAAAAACAGATAGCAACTCGGACTCAGCATATGAGCAACAAATTCATAAGAAATCTGATAGTAAACAAAAGAAGAAAAAATTTAAAAAATTGAAAAAAAAAAAAACTAAGCATACCAGGAATAATAAAATAGATTCTAACTCGCCGAATATCACATCAGAAAGCGAGCTTGAAGAAGAGGAAAAACGCAAAACACATAAGAAGAAAAGCAAAAAAAGCAAAAGACATCGTGAACGTTCACGTTCTAGAGACAAAAAATAAATTTATGGTTTTTCCAAATAAGTAAAAAAAATAATATACGACATACGCTGAGTCTTTTAGGCACCAATTAATTGTTTTTCTTCATTGTATTTTTACATGGACTACATAAATTGTAGAAATGTTTCTGAACTGGCGACAATAACATAAGAGTCTTAAGGTGTTAAGGTTTCCGGTATATTTTTCAAGCATTGTAAATATTTTCAAAGAAGATGCTAGTAGCGTCAGTTAATGTAACCAAAAAAAAAAAATTAATTGATGTAGAAAACTTGCTAATGCTTAGAAACAACTTGCTAATGCTTCATTTTTTTAAAATGAAGATGAAGATGGTGAGTATAAAAATTCGACCATACCCGAATATTATTTTTGTATTGAAGGAAAGAAATTTTGTTTTCAATTTAGATTCAGATTCAGACAACACGCGCCCATCGATAAAAAAAATATGCATAATACATATATATATTCACATATTTGACGAGTTTTTTTTTGGGATGTTTTTCGGGGTAGGTAACGAAGGATCGTGGCCAGGGCGGGGTGAAAAAAGGCAATATTACGATCAACTCGATAGTGAGAGCGGTATGGTGTAGTGCGGCGTGCGGATAAGTCCAGCAGGGCGTAGATTGTCAGTCAAATGCGTTTTACCTTTCCCTAGGCAAGAAGGTCTAAACATCAAGATCTTCCGACTTTTCTACATTTCTACAACATTAGTGGATCTTCGCCGGTGTAGAAGTCAATGAAACAAAAAAATTGGTAGGGTCTTTATTTGAGATATTTGCGCTTTATTGTTAAACTTACTTTAAACATTTATGACATTTTATGATAAATTCTTAATTTCTAATGACTGAAAAGGGTACGAAGATCAAATACAATAAACGAGTCTGTATATTGTGTGCTGATACATTATTAATTTTTTTATTCATCAAAATGCGTTATTTGTTTTCTATTTCTGAGAGCACGAGCTCTAAATCGAAGTATTTTGTACGCTCTTAAATAAATTAGGGTTTTTTTCCTCTCCAAATTTATAAATTTTCTAGTTCATATTTTATTTTATGTTTTTATTAAGAATCACATTTGGGAACAAAGGAATATTCTTATTCAAAAATTCAAATTTTGTATAATTGTATAAAAAATCCATATAATAAAACTTAAAAATCTAAAAATCTACAAAGAATTTAACTTCTAAAACTAATAACTGCACAGTTTTTTGTAACTCACAAAATAATGTAGTTAAAATTCATTCCTTTTTAAATAAATCTATAGGGTAAATTCCTTATTTTTATCTAAGATTTAAAAGTAAATGAATATGCTTTGGTCGCATTTTGTGTTGTTTAAATATGTGCACAGAAAACTCTTTAAGATGGCATTAAATTTATTATTAAATGAAAAAAAGAGAAAACGTCACAGACACAGAAAGAGATTCCATGAGTAGCATTAAATCTTCTGTTACTTCCTAATAATCAGCTTTGAAACATTTTTTCACTTATTCCTGTTTTTTTGCCAATTCACGTAACTTTTCCATTTTGTTGGTTAAGCTAGAACCGAATTTATTTTTAAAATGTGTTAGGAGACCTCTATTTTGTACACCCGGATACATGACCACGCTTATTGTAACCAAGTACATTAGTAGCATGTTGTTAAATATGGCGCCAATCCAAGCCAAAGTCAACAACATACCACTCATGCCGATAACAAACTGCAGTAATTATAATCGAAATAAATAATTTAATTGTTTATTTTAATGTGCTTATACAAATACACAACTTACCATACACGATTTACGTTCCTTATTAATAAACAAATAATCATACCAGGCCATTATTTGTAAATTGATATTCGTTAACCCATTTACAATACGTTCAAATTGAGCCTCTTGGTCGCCACTCCAGTTATCGATATTAAAAAACATACGCTTTACGGAGGGATATAGATAATCGAATAGCACACCAAATAAGCCGGTTATTGCTAACATGGTAACCACAGATAATTGCAGAACCCATAAAAGCAAATAGAATGCTGTAATACCACCAAATATAGCAGCTGGATAATAATTCTTTTCCCAGTTTAATACACTGTCAACCAGTACAATCAAGTTACGCCATGGCTCCAAATCGTGTTTCATTTTGTTAAATGCTCGCTTCTACAAAGTACACATATATATATAAGGGTTGTAATTAATGTTAAACACATAAAAATAAGCGGCGCTTGGAAAAATCGAATTGCTTTTCTTAGTCCTAAGGGCGTTTTTTATCATTGCAGTTTTTCCTTTTTTTATTAACTTACCACATCAACTTGCGACATTTCTACAATGTTTTACGTGCGGTTATAATTTTTATGTACAATTTTTCGTGGAAATTAATAAACTTGCAAAAAATGTTCGATTTTAGAATTTTTTCCAATTCTCCCCCGTTCTCAAAATCTCCGGTTAATTTGTTGTTGTATAACTTTTATTTCTCTGAGCAGAATTGCCAAGCTAAGATAAAAACTAAGGTCTAATTTGACAGATCTGACATTTGGCTTAAAAGTAAACAGTAATCGGGAATTGAGATGGATTATCAATGTTTGGTTATCGCAGGAGGTGGTTCTTATACATTTTTTTTTTTTGCTTTTGTTCAGCGACAAAACGCATAGAAGGACGTAGATTGCAGGGTAATTTGGTACAACAAAAACGTGTACAAACCATAAGTTTTATAGAGGACTCTTAAATATACAGAACAGATTAAAATACTATTTTGCTACGTATGAAATAATGAAATATCACAGAGCATACGTTTAAAATAGCATACATATAAAGCTCAAATACTGACAGAAAACAAAAGAGCATTACATTTTGTTTTTAAGAAAATAAATGTTATATTAAATGTTTGTTATAATTTTTAAAATTCAAAATCTAAAAAACTTCTTATTTTGCTTAAAGAAATGCAAAATACACATAATGTCCATCCAATTCCTTATTTTTTTTACCACTTCTTGATGTTTATTTCTTTAAGTCTCTTGTCTAATGTTTGTTTGGAAAGCTCGCTTTGTCTGAAATTCAAGATGCGATACATGTATGTACATATTCGGAGGTTGAAATGCTCACTTGAAGCGTTCTGCACACATTTCGAGAAGACGTTTTTTTCGAGCCACACCGATACATTAATCATATTGGCAATTGGGCCACTCTGCACATAATCTCTCCGACTAATCATATAATGATAAATTAGCAGAGAAGGCGTACGCAGCGTAGCGCACAACGGGAATTTTTGTTTTTGCCCTTTCGAAAAATAGAAACCGCCTTTCTTTTTGGCATTGTCAGGTTTATTTCCACATTTTGTGTGTTTTTCTTAGTATTAATGTCATGCGCTTACTTGCATAAAACTAATGGTTTATTTAACATTATGCAGATTATAAGGTTAACGCAAATCGGTCTGTGGATATAGATGTTCCATGGTATTATGTACGCTCGTCAACTAAAACTGAAATATTTTCATAGAGTAAAATATACTGATTTCGGTGGCAATTTTTTCAAAAATTAATTTATTTGCATCCATCGGTTCAATATAGAATGAGAAAGATTGACAAACGTGATCGCATTCTGATGTAATAGCTAAAATCCCATTCTTATTATTTTCTACTGGGTCTGCCTCATAAGACGATGTTTATAATCTACTTGGAAAAAAAGGGCAGGTTTATAACTTTGAACTACGTTGAACGTCATCATCTTACATGTAAAAAGTGAGATCGCCCATAATTTCCGCAATCCTTCAAAAGGTCCAAGATGATAATTACTGAAGCCAACACACCATGTCCCACCAACACTTAAATTGGTTCTTTCTGGGGATATATTGAAAACATCTCGTATGGATTTAAGATCCGAATGAAAATTTAAAAAATGGCAGTGTTCATCCAAAGTTTCTGCATATCGTTCTTAAATTTCTTTTAACATTTCTAAGCCCAGCAAACTTGTTACTGGTCAATTGCTGACCTATTGCTTAATAACAATAGGTAAAGTAGAGCATGTATATGGAACTAATTCTTCGCGTAACATATTTTTCAAAATTAAAGGACCGTCAACGTGTTGATAAAAAACAATCGCTAATTGGCCGTCTCGGCTCCCATATCAGCTGATTCTTAGGTAAAAGGCATTTCATTCGCAAAAGAAAGGTGAAAGTTTCACATAAAATAGATCATTAAAAAACGGCGGCAATTATATCGAATATGCTAAAGCAACTTCAGTTATATTGCATATTTCTCGATTTTCTCGCAAATCCGGTTTAGTAACCAAACCGAAATTTATTATAAAAAACTTCGCTATTTTACGAGATTGCGACAAATCCCCATCGGCCTGCCGAAGACGTCTAATTTAACAAAACAACCATTCACGCTGTGAATCCTAGTTCTGAAAGAACGTACAATGTATAGTAAAGAAGAGAATCGAATATAATGTAGAAAAGTGTTTTTATTACTTGTTAAATCCGCCTGAGTGAACACGAAGGCAAGAGCAACTCAGTGGTCATCGGTTCAAATGTCAAGCGTGGCAGAGTTTTTAATAAAGCCGAAAGCCTTAGGTGCTAGTGCTTTAAAACTTTAGTCTTAGAATTTTTTCTCTGCCTAAATTTATAATAATAATAACAATAATAATAATAATAATAATAATAATAATAATAATATTATTATTATTTGTTAAGAAAATTTTTTACCTCGGTGCCAATTTGCTCCGATTCATAATCAATTATATTAGAATGCTGAATAATGTCCTGAGGAAAACCCACCAACTACATAAGCTAAAAAGACAAATTGTTGAAAGACTAAGCTAAATTATTAAAAGATTAAGCTAAAAAGACAAATTTTAAAAATAACGATAAAAGATATTTTATAAAGTTAATAATTCGAGGCTGTAGGCTATAGAGGCTGTTGCAAATAGATCAACAGGCAAATCTATAGCAACTTTAAAGTTCCTTAATTAATAATAGTTAATTCTAAGCTTCTATTTATTAACATTAACTTTACAATTAATTATTTTCCCATAATCCTATAACATATAAAGTAAATATAATTATATTATTTTAAATTTAAATAAATAGTATTAGTAAATTAAATTAATTTCTAAAAATATTAGATATCTTTAAAAACGAATAACATATAATTTCTAACAAATAAAACAATTTTTCAATTATTTCAGTGATCTCTCATGATGCTGATATACCATCATAATTTATATTTTTATATAAACTTTACTAAATATGATAAAATATTTTTTTTTTTTTAATAAATTAAATCAATTATTGTAAATTAATAAGTAAAATTCATTCAATTTATATTGAAATGAAATACTTTATTAAATAAGCTTTAAATTGCAATTAAAAAAAAATTGATTACAATCATAGTAAAACTAATTTTATATTTATTTTCATTATTTATTTTCAGACACGTTCGTTACAGACAATATCTAGTATCTAAATAATTTATTAATATAATAACAATGTTAATTAAATCCTTAAAGTTATTGCACAATTGTTTAACTTAATGTAAAACTATAATATAATTTATAATAATATATATATATGTTAACATACATTTATTAAAGATATCACTAATAAAGTATAAATGTATACATAATGTATTACTAATTATTTAATATTATTTAACAGTACACGTATTGAATAACATAATAAATTTATTCTATGGTCCATGTTCGCAGGAACGCACAATTGTCGCTTGTGTCCTCTTTCCGATATCCTAATTGGCTAAAATAGATTTATTATTAATTAGGAATGGTGAGGGCATGTTGTGCTACAACAGTTAATATTACCCCATTCCTTGTTGTTAGCATTGCCGTCGCTGTTTCTCCTGGAATGTTAGTTCTTTGTTGTCTTTATTACTTGCCATGGCACGCTTAAACACATTTACTTTATTTATAAAAACACAAACTCGCATATGTGGCCAGTAGCTATGAGCTATATATTGGAAAGTGTTGCTTTCAGCATCAACGTGGAGTTGTTAAGTGACATACAAGTGGGAATACAAGAACAAATTGACTATTGCTACAAATTTGTAAGAATTGTGTAATAGCCTTCATTTTAATTTTTTATTTTTCTGTTTTCTATTTTTCATTTCATTATTTAAAGAAAAACATTGAACCCAAGCGAATTCAATTTTTAATCCCAACGGTAAACAATTGCAAAGGAACATTTTATTTTAGCCGCCATGTTGGCTATGATATCTGTAAAATGAGATAAATAAAAATATATATACATATATATTTATATATATATATATATATATATAAATTTTATGTACCGCTTATAGTATTTTTTCCATCTGCACACACATTCAATACAGTCCCTTTTAAATTCCCTACAGGAGATGCATTGAATTTCCCTTCTGTTTTTCGCTTTGCATCAGTTAAGCTGTAAAAGTTGCTTTATAGGTACCTTTGCAGGTTGATGGTAGCTGCAAAGTGTTCCATTTAAAGCAGAGCTTTCATCAACCTCTGCAAAACAGTTCACAGTGTTCAAAAATAGTAAGCTTAAATTAAAACTGAATCATCAAAAGCACAGATTAGCCAAAGTTATCTTCAAACGGTATGAACTGATGAGCTTTTATGGGCTACGATTTGCCTAAATATGCAGATGCGCGAAAAACAAAGAGCACATTCGGCTTGACAGTCTTCATCCGAGTATAGAGGTTTAAATTCCGATTTAAATAATTTTGCCGGTTTGTTACTCTTTCTCCACGCAACTGGGGAAAAAATGCTCTAATCCTTTCTGTGGCCGACATTGTAAGAGATTGCGATAAGTCGGCTAGTCAGTTATTTGTAGTTTATACAGGGATTTGTAGTTTATACAGGGATTTGTAAAATGTATTAGGACAATGATAAGTTGAAAGCACATTTGTTTCGATCCTAGCGTGTAAGGCGGTACTTGAGATAGCACATTTTTCAATTTTGCTTCCAAATAGATAAGGAATTTTTAATTGCTTGCCATACTGTTTCATTACTAGTCTATTTATTTATTTATTTATTTATTCCACTTATACAGAAACTCAACTAAAACAAACAACAGTCGAGTTCAAATGACCCTTAAAATAAATCTTAAATTAATTATTATTAAAAAAAAAAAAAACTTAGTATAAGTACAATAAAACAAATAAAGGAAAAAAAGAAAAAAAACAAAAAGAAAAAAAGCATGTACACAATTAGCATAAAGCCACACCCACAACCGGTACAGAACCTAGTTGCAAGTAAACTCCTAAGCCATCGCAAACATGCATAAGCTTGGCAACCGATAATAGTTAACAACAATTAATTTTCGAATCATAGTGACTTTTTAGGATTAAGAGCTAGTTTAAGTACGACATTGGCAAATCTCGTGTATTAAGCAATGTTGCTTTCATGGACTTTAAAGTGTCCGATAATGAAAAAAGGTGATAGACGTTATTTGATAACCTTCTTACTTCTTCTTGGTCTTTAAGGTGAACCATTTATTTCTATATTCAAACTCGTCCATCAATTCGAAACAAATGTGCGGCAGCAGCACGAGTATAAGACGGACGGAAATGAGTATATTAAAATTTCTAGCGAATCGGGATTATATTACAAAATGTATTACAAATTTTATAGCGCTTGCGACTTTACAAATAAAACGAAAAGACGGGTGCGGTACTTGATATAAAAGAAATACAAATTGTAATCTCCATGGCCACCGTTAACTATCCTCTAAAATTCTAAATATTTATTTGGATTGTAAATATATAAAAAAAAAATGATACTTTCGTTGCTAAGTACCTTGAACCATGAACGCTAAATGCTTGTTACTTTTGTTTCTGAAAATTTTTACGGTTTCATTGTAAAGCGTTTCTCTGCCTTGAATATTGAATAAGCCTGAATAACAAGACTCAGAAGGGAATATTGCAATATCGGAAACGATATTGTAATAACCAACAAAAACTTGTTAAACTACCCCTATCAACACGAGAACGTACAACACAATTTATGAAGTTGTCCCCGAAAGATATTAACCTCAGCCAAGGTTTAGGTCATACGCAAAAAGACAGCAACATCTTACGTAAAAACCGCAGTCTTTGCAATTAAGCATCAAGCAATAACAGTAACAACAAAGCTATTGCCTCTCACGGAAACGTCACTGGACATTGGCCAAAATCTAATCTTAAGAACGTGATGCGCGCAAGTTATGACGACGAAAAAAAATATCGACAACAAATACGAGTTTACTGAGCAACGTCACAACTATATAATATCTATCGACAGTTTATTGACTCTTGAATTTTATACTAGTTATACGCCTCTTAATTTAATATTTTGTTCTTTTCTTAGCCTAGTTACATGTCTTCATCATCCGATTGATTAACCTTCAAACCGCCGAAAACTTTAGCTCGTATTTCCTGGTGCTCTATTCATTATTTTTTTTAAACCCAAACCATTGGTTGATGTCTTCATAAGTCGTTAGTGATTTTACTGACATGTTAATATTTTCCAAGTTACTTTGATTTCCCGTCGTCATCACTATCCCCAATCTCAATTTCGTCGGCATTAATCATTTATTTCCGTCTTAATGTTCAATTCCTCGGTGCATATATCAACCTGAAAATGGATGGTTGAACAATTTTACCTGTTATACGAGTTTTAGGTAACGTACTCGTACGTATTTCACATCTTTGTTAAACGTAATTCCAAAATGTGAAATCCAATTAAATCTAGCTTCTCAAAGCAAAATTACAAAAGTTAATGCTCGAGCAGATGATAAGATTGGAAAATTGGTATTTTGAACAAAGTGTCTCAAGAAATTCCCAGCTTTCGCATAAGCCGATCTTTTGCCAAAATAAAAGGAAAAGGATAACTGTCTGCCATATGTTGTTCATTATTTTCCAAGAACGTATCAACAGCCGCAAAACCGTTTTCGTGAGTTTGGAATTGTATGTTTTTGCATTTCCGGATTAATCGTTGGTGGGATAAGCCTCCACTGTGTTATAAAGGAGATTAAACCACGAAAACTACTTTGTACGCCAATGACAATCACTTTTCCTTTATTAGTTGGATCTCGGATTCCCGAATTAGTTGCATTTGAAATGATGCCTATCCCTTAGTTGATAACCAATTTTCAATTAAAATGGTAAAATTTAAAAGTCTCAAATAATTGTTTTTGCAATGTTTACTTTAAGTTTGGGTAGTTAGTGTTGGTAAGCGTTTGCAAAGAATATGCGCTAACAGAATTGAAGCACCTTTTATAGAAACTACGAACGCATGAATTGGTTCTTCTTCATTTATATGAATTTAAAAATGTATATCTGCGCGTAATCTGTTTTAGTAGTTTTTCGCGGCGCAACCACTTTTTCCAATATGCCATTCCAGGTGCGCCATTATTTCTAAGATTCTAGCATTTTTTAAAGATCGTGAATTATTTTATTTTCACAGCTGCACAAGGCATACTCACACAATTTTCCGAACGATTTAACTTTTGTTGTGAGAAAACTAAAACACTTTTATTACATTTATTTAAAACTAGTACTCCAATATATGTGTTTTTATTTCAAAGTACAATTAATTTACATTCTGAATAGCTTTGCTTTAAGCATATAAACTTAAATGTATGCTCAATTTAAACTTTTAGAAAAAAAAAAATAATGCAAACGTAAAAAGAATTAAGAAATGAAAATTCATTAAACTTAAGAAAATTCCTTATTCGTTTAAAATAAGAAAATCAGTTGCTTCCTTATGAGAGTTATAAACCTTTGCAATTGTTGTGTACTAGTTGTACTTTAAAAAGTTTGAAAATACGCGTGTATCATTAAGGGATTATTGATCGAGATAATTCCGATTTTATACTTTTAACATTACATTATCAACTACTTATATAATTAAATAATAATGATATTAAAATATAAAAGAAGGAGAAAATAAACTCACAAAATAACGTATATCTATGCGAACTTTCTGTGTGTGAAAACTGCAACTGTACAAAAGTTTAACCTAAGTTTTGCCCAGTTCCCAATTTTTACCTTTCCTTTATACATTCCTTTATCAACTTTAGTTTACAAAAACGTTAATGAAATATGTAAAAAAAAAAAGTCCACTTGTTGCGAATCCGTAAATAGATGATTGAATTGAACCAAAAATTTTCTGTTTATGTCTTCTCTTCTTTTTCTTTGTTGTAACGTACGAGTTCTTTAAGAAATTGAGCTTTGGGTTTCATAACATTGGGACGATCACCACGGCAATTCGGACAATACCATTTACCTTTAGGTTTAAGGACTAATGAAACGCAAGAAAAATGGAACCATTCAATCGGGCACAAGTCATTATCGCACAAAATCATTTCACCAAAAGAAATTTGATTGCAAACACAGTAAGTAGGTTCATCAGGATCAATGGGATCTGGTGGTGGCGTTTCTTCGCGCGCGTTAGCCTGGGCTAAGGATTGAGCACCTCGTGCCTTACGTTTCTTCTTTTTACCTGACGTATTATTACCAGCACTGCCACTGGCATTAGCTCCACCGCCAGCGCTAGCAACATTTCCTAAACCACCAACTGAACTTGACGCCCCAGTTTGATTTTGGTTTGAATTCTTCTTTTGTGTTGCACTTGTAGTGGAGGATTTTTGTATTGAAGTGCGATCACCATTACTGCCGCCCTCATTAGCTGAATTCGATTCATTACCACCCATTTCCATATTACCAGACGTGTCATGACGGCGACGTGAACGCTTACTATTGGTACGTTGATTCTCCAAGGCACCGCCACTGATGATTATACTGCTGTTATTACCGTTGGTATTATTATTAGCAAGTGATAAGTTTGCATTAGTGCTCGAACGTTCAGAATTGGTTGTAGAGTTGACAACAATGCTGGCTCCAACGGCCCCTCCCAAGGCTGATGAATTTGTCACAATCGCACCATAACCTAAGAATTTATATACAAGTTACACATTTTTGGGATTGTAACAATAGCTTACCTCCATTACTATTGGCCAAAGCAGCTGACGAAACGCTTTGTTCACCGCTCCGACTTGGACTTTGTGTTCGCGGTTGTTTTTGCGCCGGTGGTGCATCACAATCGTCCAATTGCATTTGCATGATATCTTCCTTGTCCTCTTTAATATCGAGGTTTTTTTGATCCGTATCCAACTGTCGAGTTTTATGATCAATTAATTCTTGTAATTGATTTACAATTTTCATTTTCTCATCGCCTAACTCTTGAGCCTGTATTAAACTCTGTTGCATGCGACTGACCGAACGAGCTCGACGTCCCGAGCTAGCGTCACCACAATTTTGTAAAGATCTCCACAAATCGTAATAATGATCGACTTCACGTAAAAGGTCTGCAACACGAATCAAAATCAATTTGTTGTAAGATATTTTATGACAAGAAATAAACTGAAAACTTACTCCGATATTGCACATCAATATCACGTATTCTTGACAAATGGCGTTGCACGTCATCCGGCAGGTTTTCTACCGAATCAATGTAATTGTCCACATAGGTGGCCGAAAAGAGGGCCTCATCCATTTTCTGCCACAACTCCTCCAGATTTATTGTATTAGCCCTGTGAACAACCTCTCAATTCTCGCTTTAATTTGGAAAAAGTAATAATTGCGCGTCTTTTCACTTCTAACTCGATATATTTTGTTATGAAGAGCTGTGAAGATAGTGTTGTAAAAACGAGCACATACAACCACACGCTAAACTTTTTAGTTAAACTAGAAAGAAAACACTGTACTTTTTTGCATTAGTTACAAAAATAGATTGAAACTGAATTTAAAATTAAATAATTTAGTCACTAATCCAGTGAAAACTAAGTGAATTCCAAGGATTTGAAGAACTTTTGTTAATTTCATGCACTTTAATGGAAATTTTACGGGATATTTACAATATTTTTTAGTAACGAGTTGTTGTTTCACATACACAAATGTATAAATTTCGTGATACGCAGTGTTGTCTTTGCGTTTTTCGTTTGGAAAAGAACTGCCAACGCCAAATAATTTGGATTTTGCTGCTTTAAACATATCAAGAAACAAAAATAGCTGCAACTTATGCAACATAGAAATTATTATTCAATTATGAATTGCCCATTAATAATTAATAATAGGTTACAGTAAAACTTGTAGGAAACTATTAAAAGAGGGCAACATATGAAACAATTATGTAAACTGTCTGTTGCAAAATTTTACATTTCATATCTTGCGCGTATTTTATTAGATAATTAATCTAACCTAATTTAATTAACCTGTAATAATACTATTTCCCACGACTACTTTGCTAAAAATCACACTGTTCGTTACAGTACATCGTACATACCTATTATGAGATTTAATGCAACTAATAATAGTAAAATCCTCCAAATTATTAGGCCCTTAAAAACATACAATGACGCCATCTTACAAAATAGTTTTTATAGTATAAAGAAAAACAAACAGTATGAATTGTTTCAGTTACGCAGTTCGAATATACACGAGAAAAAGGAAAAGTGATAGTATCAACGTTGACTGAAAAAGTAATTATGATATAGCACCGAAAAAAATAATTTTGAAAAAAGGCCATGTGATTAACACGAGATGTTGTTTTGTTATCGAAGATATTCCAATCTGATCAGTGGGCAGAAATATATGAGAAAAAATGGCAAGGCTGTTCAGATAAAAACTTAGGCTTTGCTTTGAAAAAGATAAAATTTTAGGTTTCGCTTTGAAAAAGATAAAATCTTAGGTTTCGCTTTGAAAAAAGAGAAAATCTTAGGTTTCGCTTTGAAAAAAGATAAAATCTTAGGTTTACCATATTCATATTCATAAGAAAGTACCAATCCAACACTCCGCGAAAATTTTCATTTCACGGCAACTCTGTGGATGCTTATTTTTAAAGCGGCATACCGAATACGTTAACAAAATAAATCTTCCTCTGCTTCGTCTAGTTTCTTTTTTCTCTGCTCCTTGTTGTATAATAAATAACACCTGTTTTTTGTTTATTACAGAAAAGTGAAACTTGACATCACTTTTATATTCTGTATCACAGATGGTGCTGTTATTTAACAGAAAGCAAGACGTTCGTGATGTTATTTAACAGAAAGCAGCACGTTCGTGATGTTATTTAACAGAAAGCAGCACGTTCGTGATGTTATTTAACAGTTACGTTGTCCTACGCATAATCGTAGAGAACTTTTGTTTAAAATTTGTTTTGTTTTTGTCAGTTTAACAGAGAAGCGTAAACAGTGTTGCCACTTTTTCCCATATAACAAAAGGTTTTTTGAGCTATTATTAATATATTATATTATATTTATTATTAATATTTCCATAACAATTCCATACCAAGGTATGGGATCAAGATAGAAAATCCAAGCTACAGCCATTGAATGCGGAGGTATTGTTGGACAATCTTTTAACAAAAAACATTTGTTACAAAAGAAGGTTTTTAAAAAAATTGAAAGCGTGCAAGCGGTTTAGCAATTATTGTTTAAATAAATTTTTGTAAATTAAATTTAATTTTAACATTAATTTTAAAAATTAAATTGTGTAAATTAAATTTATTAACATTAAAATACATACAAATACTTGATCTAATGTACAGAGCAGAAGATAAAAATTAATTAGTCCGTCTTTCTGCGTTTTGGCGGTTGAAAACTTTTGAAATTGGCAAGGCGTGAGTGTGAGCTTTCCACTCTATTCCACATTTCTTAATTTGGATAAATTTCGATCGCTAGTACTAGTCTACGCATTATCTATTCCACATAGATAATGTCGTAAATCACAAAATTTCTTAATAAGTAAAATTGATAATAATTTTAATCGCTTTTTTTAGTTCCAACTAGTACAAAGGTTAGTTTGAAAGGTTTTTTGTCGTTTTTATTATTACTTTTTCATTTATTTATTTAATCGATTTTAATCGATATTTTTTTATCGGAGGGCGAAGATATCGCAGTGTTGCTTGTGATAAACTAGAAAAAAAAGTGGTAACAAAATGTGAGTAACAAAAATCAAAAGTAGAAATTGTGTGAGTAATAAAAATCTAAAAAGTGAGAGAAGCCTCAAAAAGCGGAATTATGTGAGTAACAAAAATCAAAAAGCGGAATTATGTGAGAAACAAAAATCAAAAAGCGGAATTATGTGAGTAACAAAAATCAAAAGATATAAATTTCGAAATAATTTCGAAAAATTTTCCAACACATTTAACAACGAGTTGTTCGTTTTTTTTAGGGGTTCATATTGAGACTTATGTACACAATCCTAAAACTCACCGCCACCATCGCTACTTATGCTATCAAGTGTCTTACTCCTTGCTGTAGTTCTTCACAAGTTTGCCCTTAGCACTCCGACCATATTTTTTTTTTGCGCTCTCTCATAAATAGGTTTTTCTGCAGGGCATGAGATTTTCGTTGCTTTCGTAGCGAAACATTAAGAAAGCCAAAGGGCAAAATTTGAACTTTTTCTCAATTTGAACTTTTTCTCAATTTGAACTATTTCTCATTTTGAACATTTTCTCAATTTGAACTTTTTCTCAAATTGAACATTTTCTCAATTTGAACATTTTCTCAATTTGAACTTTTTCTCTATTTGAACATTTTTCAAAAGTACTTATCAGCATCCAGCATGCAACAATATGTTTACAAATACTACTCACTGCACATACACTACATCTCAAAATACGTAATATTGCTGCATTAATTTTTGCATTCGTATATGTGCTGATTAATTGTTTACATTCATGACCGTAGGTTCGTAATAATAGGTGAAAAAGTTCCCTCATACTTACGTCTGAATTGACGACTGAACTTGGTTACAATGAGAAAATATATAAATATAGAAGCGATAATCTTTGTACAGAATTTTTTTCTTTAGAATTCACAAGAAAATATATGCACCTTTCTAAAGAAGCATGGTAAAAGAAAGCCGGGCAGCAAAAAAATAACTATGACCGGCTGTTTTACCCGAAATTTTAATCATATCTTGAACTAGTGTTCGCGAAAAAACTAAAAGTGACAAAGTTACTGTTAAATTGCAATGACGTAGGCAAAACACAAACATTATGTGTATAAGATTGATTGGTCACTTTTGCTACCGGCAGCAATTAAAACTTGCAATCAATGTCAGAACATAAATCTTTACATATATCGTCATATACGCTATTATTGATAAAACGTAACCCGTCAATAAATATTATAATAAAAACTCATCGCCATATTGGATTGATTTTATCGTCAGTTGGCCTAACTCATTCTACTCTTCTCTATAAAAATGTGTACATGTTACATGTAGCTTTTTGTCGGAGTTTCGCGGCTCTTAAGCTTATTTTATGGTGTGAGCGACGAGGATCACGCATATCTCCGGTGATTCGTTTGGCTTTTACTTTGAAGTTGTTGCGGTCTGGAAGTTGGTCAATGGGCTAGCGATTTTTATATTAGCGTTGCACATGCACCTTTCCTGTTATTGTATCAGAAGTAATACATGAGAATGAAGAGGAGCTTTGAGCCAAATATAATCACATAATGAGCCAACACAAAAACGTGGTTTTTAGTTGAATTTAGCTACTGCTTTATTGAAATATTGCTAATATTTACTGAGTTTGTTGACTGCGTAGACCAAACCCGCATTTCATCGACTCAACCAGGAATATAATGAAGTACATTGCAAAGCACGATTCAAGGAAAATGGAAAAGTTCGCAAACGTACAGTGTTGCGAGAGTTGAATATGCAGTTTATTGGTAACTTTGGTGCGGAAGAAGTAAAGGAAAAATTATTAAAGTATTCCCTACGATTAGTTAAGATGACTGTGTAATCGACTTAAAATTAAAAAAATTCTTTGTATTTGAAGAAATAAAAAGGAAACGAAAAAAAAACGATACTGTGGTATCATGATAATCTTATATATATAGCGGACATCGAGACCACCTTCGCGCGAAGCTCTTAAAAAGCCCTAATAAATATATTACATTATCGAAATTTTAAGAAAACATTCATTGGCCTGAGTTAGGTATACCAATTGTGAGAGAAAGGAGAGAGGTAGAGAGAGGGAGAGAGAGAGATGTAGTTTGCCTAATAACGGTAAATTATTCCTCGGCATGTGTAAAGGTGAATTTGTAAAAAAGCGCCTAAAAGGATTTTTACACGGATGCGTACAAGGGAACTGTTTCAACCAAGATTACATATTCGCACGTGTTTGGCAGATAGCTGACAACTTATATTCCCATTACTGCAAACGACATATCTGAATACGACAAGCAAATATTATCACAGAGATAGCCAAAAATTATTCGTTTGAGTCTGAAGCAGCTATATTTTTCAAAGTATTAGAGAATCTAGGCTTTAAAATTGAAGCTTGGACGAAAGCTCCATATTTATGCGAGGGAGATTTGAGACAACGTTTTTAACATTGCTGTTTTCAACATATGATTTCAAAGAAACTTTTCTCCTCCGGGTGCATGGACACGAGATTATTGTAATTTGCTTTTGGAAGCGAAAAACTAAACTTTACTTAATAAAAATTTATTAGCTAAGAAAACTTTTTTAATAACATAATTATTTGTAAAATTTAAACAATTTAATAAAACGTAACATCTCTAAAAAATGTATATAAGTGCGATAAGTGCGTTTAGACTGTAAATCGTAAAGTGCCTGAAACGAAGAAGAAAAAAAAGCATTCGTGGGGAGTTCTACAACATGCTTGGAAAAACTGTACCTCCATGCGCAGGCATTGCGCAAAGCCCAATAATTATAAACCTTCCTTAAACGTATCGCCCCGTTAATAACATAACACCGCGTAGAGAGATAAATAGAAAAATGAGGAAGGCCGCTGCTAAGGTAAAGTTCGGGGCTTAAAGTCGGTAAATTAGCAGACTTTGCAAACGCTTAAAAATTGAAGGGTAGCCAAACCCAATAACTGCGAGAAATTATAAGTAAGTATAAAAATGTATATGTATACACAGAAGCAAAAACATTTCGCTAGCAAGATTTTTTCACAATACTCTCAAATTTTACCCTTTTTCACAATACTCTCAGCTTTGCCCAGCTTTTTCACAATACTCTCAGCTTTGCCCAGCTTTTGCTTTTGATCTCCCCTTGCTCCACACCTTTTTAATCCTAATAAGAAGAAAAGGTTTTTGTTCTTAGTGGACTGGTTGATAGTCCTATTTAAAACTGCTTGGAAGATTTGTAGTAAATTTAGCAAGCAAGTTGAAGTAAAAAGAAATTGCGTAGAGTTTTGTTTAATTGAAAACATGTTCTTATATATATCTTTATCTTATAATTCTTATTATAAATTTAAGAGAAACAGATACGCCCAACTTTTAAGCTCGTTATAACTGAAGCAGAGTCGTCTTCGTCCACACATGTTTTTCATACATGCCTCCATTTTTGTAAATGGTATAATATTTTCTTGTTACATTTCAGACGTGCCTCCATTTTAGTAAATGGTGTAATATTTTTTTTTTACATTTTTGCTTTGGTCAACTTTGAATGCTGGCTATGTTAGTCTTGACGTTGCCCATAAACCATTTTTTTATTGGTTGCTTCACTTCCATTTCTGTCAGATGCAACCAGTGGTGTTGTCGACGGACGACGCTCCGTAACGTCGTTCCGGTACTTCATTTTTGGACAGGAACGCGTTCCGGGACTAAAAATGATTTCTGATAACGAGAATTTATAATAAACATTAGAAGACGGGCGAAAATTGGGGGAAATCTCCTCCCCGTCGTCAAGTTTTGGACATGAGACCGCACAGAGCGGCCGCCTACCCAGGATCGGCCCTGTCTATATAATTAAAAAAAAAAATAAAGTAAAAAAAAAAATAAAAAAAATTAGCGTTCCGGTAAAAAAAAATAGCACAACACCACTGGATGCAACATATTGCTGATCACTCGCACCATCGCTAAGTTGTGCAGCTATTCATTCTCGACTGAATGTCTCTTGCCCAATTTCCATTAAAGGTCTTCAAACTAAAGTTGTCATGGAGTTTTGATTATTCGTTATCTAGTCTTGAGCACATTGCTGCTGTCGTTGTTGATTCGTCTTGTCCATACCGATGTGCAGCATGTGAAAGAAGCCATTTGATATTATTAATATACATTCTGGACACAAAAGATGCATATAAAGATTAAATTTAAGAACCGATTCAGTTGTGGAGTTGTGGAGTATTGTAAATGGAGACTATAGGCACAAAAGCAGCCAATTAATGAAATTTGAAAAAGTTATTACGGAAGTCATGTTATACTTACGTATATTTGTAACCCATAGCGAGGGAATAAGGATTCGTTGTTGCGTTATCATTGCAACATACAATTTTTAATAATATATAAGAAAAATTTGCATTAAAGAGTCAGCCGCATATAGAGTTTGGTTCAACCATTTTTGGATACTCTGCTAAATAATTGCGCCCGCATTAAAAGACCCTTCATTTGTAGCAACACTGTTGGCCAGCAAACTATATTTCTGGCCAGACATTTGCACATTTTTAAAGTTCTCCGGTATATGTTGTGAGATTTACACAACAACAAATTTTAATTTTCTGATGATTTTCCATTATTCTTCAAAGCAGCGAGAAATGCTTCCTTTAACACTGTTTCTGGAGCCAATTCATTTTCCATATCCTTTTCATTTTTATTAATTGCCAGATTCTGAGAGAAGTTATTTGAAATTTCTTCGCTTACTGGGTTAACAGAAATCGTATTGTCTACATTATTAAGATTATTAAGATTGTCATCCTCCCGCTGACCTGCAGCGGTATTCACTTCCTCCACATCTTCCTCCAATACTGCGGATTTCTGCAATGATTCCGTATTATGATTTTTAGAGCCTAGAGGGGGAAAATCATCCTCAGTGAGCTTGGCACTTTGAATTACGGGCACTTGCTGCGCCAAAGTGGGCTCATGACTCCATAATTTATCACCAAGGACTTGCGAATTTTTTACATCTATGCCATACCCACCGCTCATGTACAAATCTTCACTGGAACGAGGCAGTACACCTACGCATATATACATACTATACGATAGGGGGCGTCTTATTATAAATAACCGAACAAAACTTCAAATTCTCCTGAAAAAATATATATAAAATGCGAAAAACCGAAGTTTTGTTTCGCTTGACGACAGCACTTTAACTAAATTTGTCCTGTGCCTGATCTCAGCGTGTATC
>KK499898.1:231334-376502 GCA_000688715.1 Glossina pallidipes
TTCTTCTTCTTCTTCTTCCACGAATCAGCAAATCAACAATCAGATTTACTCTGCTTGATATCCTTACGACATTTGAATATAGGAAAAGTAATTAACGTTTCACTTATCCTGCGGATGTTGGGGAAACCCTAGACACTACTTACTTATCGAGTCATGTGGGCAAAAGTTCAAATGCGATTACATTGCAGTTTAAAAATGACGGAAAAAACTGCTTTGCAATTTCCGAGGCTACGCAGGTCTCGGGACCTTTAATTAGTTTACATCAGTTCTAAATTTGACCTCAATAAAACTTAATTAAGTGTAACAGCCTTTCACTTCAGTGTTGGAAATTGGCAGGTATTTCTATATAATTTAAAGTTGGCCTTAGAGAGCCAATTTGCGAGGCTTTCGGATTTTATTAACGGAATGACACAAATGGCTATAAGACGCTCCATTTCCTGAATGGATCCAAGAGTAGTTTACGCCCGTGAACAAATACTTTTGGTGAACAAATCTCTCTTGCCGATGAACAGCTTCTTGCTGGTAAATTATATTTGTTGGTAAACAGATCCTCTCGATGAACCACTCATGATAATGAATGCGTTGGGGAACAAAGCCTATTGGGGAATAATTCTTGTTTTCTGCTCCCATTCTTGTTGATGAAAAAAACTTTTGTTGATGACAAATCCTCTTCGTGAATAATTCTTGCTGACGAAAGAGTTTTATTCGTACGACATTTATGTCCCCACATGTCATCTGTTGAGGAACAAATTCCTAGTTCCTATTCCAATTCTTAATCGTAAACAATTTCTGTTGCTGAGCCAATCTTCCTGATGAACCATACTTGTTGATGAGCGAATTCTGGTTTGTAAACGATTTTTATGAACGAACGTCATCTCTTAGTGAATAAATCCCGCTCGGGCGCAATAACTATTTCCTATGCCAATCTTTGTTGTTATTGCAAAAGAACTTCTGTTGCTAAACAATTCCTTGCAATGAATGACTTTTGTTGATAAACTACTTCTCTTGTTGGCGAATGGGTTTTGTTCGTAAGTGGTTTTTATTGGTGAAAGGAACAAAGCCTGTCGGAGAGCAATTGCCATTTCCTATTCCAATTCTTATTGATGAACAATTTTCCTTGGTAAATAACTGCTGTTGCTGAGCAATTCTTTTTGGTGAACGACAAGACACTAACAAGTCCTTTTGTGGAATAATATCCACAGCATAAACATCCCATGTATGCAAAGGATGCACGTCGATAAACAACTCGGGTTGATTGAAGAGATGGCATTTCCCAAGCAGCGCACATGTGGATGAGAACAATATTCGTTTTCGAGGGGAAATTTAAAACAATATTATTTTTATACTATAGCGTGACTTCTTTCCATTGAAGACGACCAATTATTGCAGAAATAATTTTTCTAAATCCTAAACTGAGAGAATAGATGAAAGTGTTTTCATCGGGATAACTGACATGGAACAGTTTAAAAAACATAGTAGGCCAGGGCCTACCATTAAACACCCTATGCCATTCTGCAGTTATCCTCTCATCAACTTCTCAAAGTAATGCGTTATATGGAATGTGATCGAAACAGCGGTTTAATCCAAATCACTTTCAAAAGAGTTCGTTCCTGAAGCGAAACAAGCCAGTGCATCAAATTTCATCAACACATCTCAGAACTTGCGCTCTATAGGTTGAGCACAAGAGTAGCAGATAGGCGGACGGACGGGCTGACACACAAGCTTAAGTCGACTTAGAAAATAATTCGATATAATATAAAGGGCATCCGCTCCAAGTCCTTCTGGCTGTTGCACGCATCCGCACCACCTTAATATATCTTCGCACTCCAAAATTTGTTGCAATCCTCAGACTCACCAGTAAAAACGTGGTATTGGAATATGCAGAGAGTAGACATTTAGACATCTCTTGTGTTAAATATGTATTTAAGTGTCCTTATCCTTTACGTCAAATATCTTATGTTCTCAACATATTCAATGGAAGCTTTTAACACTAAACCTAGCGACATTCCATGTATACCTATTTCTACCATGAGCGGTAAAATGACCGCATATGTAAAAACATATGTATCTTAAGGTCCTTTAACTTAATTGAAATTGTGTTAACTAAAAATCCATTGCCAATTAATTAAGTGGCAATAATATTCTAATCAGGTAAAATTTTGAAAATTGTGTTAGAGCTTGCAGCAATGGGAACAGGAAACTATAGAATATTGGATATAATCACTAGATCTCAGAGCAATTAATTTGAGTAAACCTTTTCTTGGTTCTGTTCTACCGCATTCCATGAGTGCAATTACCATGGCGCTGCAAGTGGTTATGATGATTACGTTGCCAGTAACTATAGTGAAGATGAAGTTTCGAAGTAAAATGATGATGATGAAGAATAAAAGAACGAAGATGAGTCAGAAAATGATGATGCCAAGGAATCTAGCCAGGTTAAAGCGAAAACAATAATGGAAGAAAAAAATTAATTTTGTTAGTCATAGTGTTGTTTTTTTTCGGGTAGTCAAAGACTATTTACGAATGTAAAAAAACAGAAATTGCAAAAATAAGAACAAGTATTACTATGGTTACAAATATTGTAAAAACCTCTGTACCTACGGCGTATAAGCATACTAAGCACATTGCAAATCACCACCACCAATACCACCAAAGAAGCTGCTGTACCTACAGCTATCGCTGTAATGTACCGTGCGTTAAGGTGTCTTGAACATCGTAGAATTTCAATTCGCTCATAAACCAACCGCTTTGCATTGCCGACGGCGCTTTTTGCAGTTCACTACGAAACCACGTTTCCACGGTATTGACAAACTCTTTAACATCTTGATAGCAGGTAGTGAAAGAAAAATTCGACTTAAATTCTATTACTATAACTTTTACTAATGGAAGAAATGCGTGCATTACCGAAGAATTCGTTATCGAATAATCAAACAATATCAACGAAATGTCAACATCAACCTGCTGCTTCACAACCAAAATGATGATTTTTTGAGAAATGATTATTTATATAATAGAAAAGATGTACCAATTAATACATGAATTCCGTGGAATCTAGTAGCTATAAAAAAGTAGATCGATATACAGAATCTGCAATTGTAAAAGGAGCTTCAACGTATTCATATGCTTGTAATATAGTAAAGTAGATACCTAATAATACAGTGAAAAATAATCCTTGGGTTGCTTGGGAGAGATTTCTTTCTATTAAATTATGATGAACACAAGTTGCGGAGATTCCTGATGTTAATAAGATAATAATATTTAATAAAGGAATTTGAAAAGGATTAAAAGGTATATTTCCTAAGGGAGGTCATATTGCTCCAAATTCAATTGAAGAGGATAAACTACTGTGGAAAAATGCTCAAAAAAATGATACAAAAAATAGAATTTCTGATAAAATAAATAAAATTATACCTCATCTGATCTTCCTCTAGTTCAACTTGGTGTAAGGTTCTTCTTCTAGTTCAACTTGGTGTAAGGATCTTCTTCTTGTTCAACTTATTAACCTCCTCATCAATAAATCGAAATATATAGAAATAATCAAACAATATCAACATAATATCAATAAGGGGGGTCCTTGCTGGCAAGTAAGACCACGTTTTGCCAGATTTGTTCGAATTGATTATAAAAAGCGAATTATTTCGAAGCATGTGCGGCAGCGCGTAGGTCTGAGTGTTATTGATTTTATTTATCCGCATACGTGACATCCTCTCCGATATCACGGGTAAAAATTGAGCGTCAGCTATAGTTTTGAACTGGGCAACTGGTATATTTGAATGCAATTTACTTTCAACGCGTAAAGGTAACATTTGTTCTCTTTTTCTTATGTCAACAATGCCATTGTAGACACACTAACAGTTTTTCTTCTCGCGGACGTTGCTGCCTTTGTGTTTCAACTTAGAAATGATTACAGAATTGCGGTTACAAACCCAACTACAATAGATGAAAGGAAATAGCAAAAGGTTAAATGTATAAGACAAAGTGAAAAGCACGATTGTAAAGCTTTCTCAATCTGGCGGGATTAAAAACTCAAGCTTTTCAAAGGCTGAGCCAAACATTTTTTCCTCTTTTTTTGTTTGTTGTATCTCTTAATTTGTTTTTTTTTTTTGGCACTTGAACCTATATGTTCAGGAAAAAAATGCATTAATTAAGAGAAATTGGAAAAGGATATATTTCGTAGTAGAAACCTCGGGAAATTCAGGAAAACATTGCTCGTTTAATAGAAGAGCACGAACCTTATCAATCAATTGCAAGCGTCCTTCTTTAGGTAAATTCTGGCATAAGTCATTGTAAATGCCATTTAGAAAACGAACTCTTTGAGTACGCAGCAAATCCAAATTTTTCTCCCTTGGCATTAAGTTTTAATTGCGGAACTGGAATAGATGCACTTGTATCGAGTTTATCATCAACGGTTGCCGTTCCCCGTTTTGCTTCGAACAGTTTAATATCATACCGCTCATCTTAGTTAAACGGTTCAGGTACCGTTATAGGCGCGTTGTCAATTGTTTTAAATGGCTGGGTCCTATGTAGGCTTACTTTAAAATTATAATATATTTATATAATACTTATACCTATACAATAATAATAAATAAATCTAAGCCCCATGAACACATAATATACATAAATAATACATGAATACATAGAAAATATATATCGACAATCCCTGCTGTGCGGCTTTTCTAACATCTTCATATCTGCAAAGGTAAATTAATGTAATTACTGAATTTATAAATAAAGATTACTCTTACGGAAGTGTCGCACGTTATTATACTTCGATTGAACACGTTAGTGATGTTTGTTAACATCGCATAGATTTTCAATACGCGCTCGGCCATGTCCCCCATGTTTTCTTCGATTGCCGCCTGGAGTGACGCTGGTGTTATGTCACTGCAAAATAGTGCCATTTCAGTGGGAGTACGTGGAGATGACACACTTTGCACGACGTTCCTCCGCCATCATAAATAAGATATCGGCTTGCTTCTGGCGGAAACTTTTGCTTGTAAGGTGAAGTCTATCGTTTCGTCATCGTGTGTTTTCCTTTCGAATGCTTTCAGTAGGTGAGGGTAGTCGTATAGTAGCAAAATTTTTTTGCCGTCTGCTTGTTCTCTTTTGTATACGCCGTTTGAAAAAGTCATTGCTCCTGTCTTTTTTGGGCGCCAATCTATCGCAGACGACAATCATCAAAGTTAAAAATTAAGTTTGATTTTGTTTTAAAAAAAAACAGTATGTTTATGCGAAATTAATCAGAGTTTTTTCTACTATAATATTTTTTGTTCAAACTATGCACTTACTTACTTACTAGTATAATATTTTTTATTCAAATTATTTCAAGAATTGTGCAGTTACTTACTTAAATAATAAATAATAAATTTCGTCGTATTCATATATAAAAATTGTTTCAATTACTCTTCCTTTTCTTCACTATACCCCCTGTCTAAAAAAAAAAAATTTTTGTGTATGCAATATGAATGAATGAAGATAATTAATTAATTATTTTACTTCTATCGTATTTTCATTTTATTTGTTAATAAAAATAAACTTTAATAAATAAAATTTAGCAAATATACGTAAGCGCACATTTAAGCAAAAATAGGAAGAGCAAATATAAATAAGCGGACATTTAAGCAAATAAGTTAAAGAAGTCAGTCCAAGTTGTAAATTTATATTTAGAGGATACGCCTTGGTCATACAATTACAACTCACCAATGGATCTTTCGGCGTATCATTTCTACACTTTGAACGCTTTATTTTTAAGTGCAACTTTTTTAAGGCTAAAAGCGCCTATTCGACGATAATGATGAAAGCTTTGAAGCTTTAAGCTTATTGAAATTTGCTTAGAAAAAATGAAATTTTTCTATGTACAATCTGCATGCAATAATGTGTGTAGTAATATGTAGTCTATATGTATGCGGCGCACATATTTGTTGTTGTTGTATGCCGCGAATACGATTGCAGGTGTTCAATAAGCATAGTTTTTTTTTTTTTGCACTGCTTGGATATAAGAATTTTTTTTTACTAGGCTCATGAAAATATGATATTATGATATTTAAAGGATTTTTAAAAAAGTTATCAAAGTAGTGAATGTATATGTAAGGTTTTGCAAACTTCTGACCATATTCTACTCCATTCTATTCTAATAAAACTGCGGCAGGATCTGATACTGATTTTATACTACGCCATATAGAAATCAAATTATTTGTATTGAATAATACTAAGTTATAGTATTTAAAGTGCGTGATAGTTTCAAGGAGATTACAATGCCTACTGTCTTCAACCTGGTGGAAATTTGATATACCGACATGGTACGGCCCAGGGATGAACGCTATTGAAAATGATTCGAATCAAATCACTTTTTCGATCACTTCGCGCATAATGTCTTATTTTGGGAAACTCGTTATATGAATAACTGTATTAAGCGAATTTGTAACAGGGGGCCATGGCAACCTTGTTTCGATTATATCTTCTTGGGCGAATTTAAAGGACGGCAAAGAGAACAAAATCTTCGTTTCGCCTCTTTTATATCACTTTTTAACTTACGTTAAAAAAGTTTCTCATAACTTGCGTTAAGTTCGTGAGGATTCTAATAATTGATTCTTTCCTAAACAATATGTTTCGCCTATAAAGCCTTTTTAGCATATTCTGCGTTGAGTTGAATCCATTTTTTTCGGATCATTTCTGCATCCCACTATAATATTTTCATTTGTTTCTTAATGAGATTAATGAATTAAGCTGAAAAAGCTACGCACTTTGTATTTCACGCGAATTTGGGTATTTTCAATGGTAAGAACGCCTACGACCTTTGGCACACGCTATTGAAGTTTGACGAAGGTATCACAAAAATTGTGATAGAGATCTGTTCGTGCACTTATTTCTTTTCGTAAGAAATGCATGCAGGTTTGCGATAGGATAATAGGTGAAAGTCAAAGCCGTTCGGATCAGGCAAAGATGATGAAAGAAAAAAAAAATCTCTTGGGCCAGTTTATGGTTTTCTCTGCCGATAGTAGCCTAACAGCAATTATTTTACCGAAAGACTTTTTAAGTTGACGACAATTGTAAACTGTTTACCCGTTACAATGAGTCCATAATCCACAGATATAGGTTACTACAAACCAACCACTGTCGTTTCTGCAAAAGCCGATGCTCATAACCAATCAAAGCAAGATTTTATAAATCCCAATAGGAATGCGAAGATTTGGAATCACTTTAGTTTGTAAGAATTTTTTCTTTCATTTTTAAGAAAAGTTCACTGATCTCTAGCCCACTTATTAAATTGTTGATAATCGATATTAACAGTGCATTGCAATAAATTCTAGATATTTAATTTAATCCATTTTTAAATGCTAATTTGTGCGGACGTCCCGTTAAAAAGTTCATAAACGGATAGAAATTATTTCGAATTATTTGCTATCACTTCAGAGTACAAAAAGGCGCCATGGATTTGTTGGTTAAAAGGCAACTCCATCCAGCAAGGATTCGCTCAATTTCCATATGTTCTTAAGGATCGTTTCAAAAAAATTTACAGAATTCATTTTTGAAAATAATCCAACAGCAGTTGGAACAAATAAATAATAAAGTCCACTCTATAAGAACTCCACTTACTAGTTACTGCACAATTTTCTTTCATAAATTTTTTTTTTAAATACACATTAACAATTTCTTACACTTTTTTAAATATATATATTTTGTAACTATAATTTTATTTAATAATTTTATCTAAAAAATTTTTTTTTTTTAAAATACACTAAAAAATTTTTTTTAAATTTTGGGTTTGTTTTTGGTTAGATTTTGATGTTTGTTGGAGCGTTTGCGAATTGGTTTTAATTTCACAAAAATTAAATAAATTCGATTTACAGATATTAACCACACTAAACAGATTTACAGATATTAACCACACAGCTTCCATTTACCACATAGCTTCCATTTACCACATAGCTTCCATTTACCACACAGCTTCCATTTACCACACAGCTTCCATTTACCGCTCTAGCTTCTACACAGCTTCCGTTTGCCTCTATAGCTTCCATTGCCAATATTGACCAGCTTCTAACAACCATCCATAAAATATTCGGAGCAACAAATCTAATCAAACTGAAAAAAATGTTTGGTAAGTTTTATTGAAAAAGAGATTAAAAGAGATGCGCTCGTTTATACCAATACTTTGCCACTTCGATGACCGCATTGGCTACGATTTAAATAAAGACGATCTGTTCTTTGCGAAAGAAAAGAAACCGGATATGTTAGGTGAAATGAAATTCAAGACGTAAAAAAAAAGAAAAGGAAACATCTGAAGATCGTTCCTCTCACATTTTGATGAATACATTACTTTCTCTATTAATGAGTTTGGATGTGTGCACGTATCAGGAGTGGATATACGTTATTTCCTCAGGAAGCCGCAAAACAACAAACAAACATTTTTTGTCAAAATTGTGACGCGAACAGTGTTTTCACGCAACGACACAAAAACGATGGACGAAATCATCAATCGAATTTCAAAATTAACAAGAACAGGTGAGAATTATCATCTTCGCGTTTAATATAATGTATTTAGTTGAATTTTCTTTGGCAACAGGACAAATTACTCCTAAAAAAATGAGTTTACGACCTCGTCCCGAACTAAATTACCAATTCCCATGTTGTTTCGTCTTTCGATAAATATATGTTTAAAAAATATATATCGCACCATTTTCCATAGACACTTTAATGACGCGCAATAGAATGGCAACAGAAAATGATTGAACGCAAAAAATAAGGCACATAGAGTTATCATGGTTAAAGAGTTATGTGGCAATGGCAACTCGCAGGCAGGTAAAGAGTTAAATGATTTAAGCAACTTGAGATCCATTACGATAATATCTGTATCCATAAGGATTGTCAACATCATGGTCAAATGGAGACTAATGGATTTGTTGAGAACTGCTCGTTCTTATGAGAATCAAAAACGCAAATCTACGAATAAAATGGTAGATGGTTGCAATGCTTTCCTGCTTTGTGTTGGTAAAATGGTTGTAATTCTTTCCCTTGACATCAGCAAAGCCCTCTGATTGTGTCAACTTGTTTAAGCTTGGTAGAATTCTCTTAAACTTTTCAATTTCTCTTCAAATACGTCTGTGAATACTAAATTTTTTATCGAAGCGCGTTTTGGTAATGGGTACAGAAAAAGTTGAAATATGTGGTGGTATTCCACAAGGCAGTCGTTTGAGCCCCTCTTCAATCTGTGCACAGTTATTTTTTATAATCTTCAAGACGACAAAACTCAAGTTTTTCAATATGCAGAACATTTTATCTTCAGATATCACAATTTCGATAGTACTTGGAAATTCTTTCTCTCTCTTTCTTCTTACTATTCCTTATATTCCTTATATACAATGTTGCTTCATTCGAAGTTTGCAACATTATTCTCACATCACTATACGGCTACTACTAAATAGTTTCTCTGTTAAAGAGATAATCTGTTCAAGTTTCTCTGTTAAAAAGATAATCTGCTTAATATACTTAACACAGACTTGTTTACAAATCAAAGAGAGGTATAGCGAAATCAAAAGGAGGTGTAGCGAAATCAAAGGGAGATATAGCGAATTCAAAAAAAACATATGAAAAATTTTTTCCTTCAAGATTTTTGCAAAGTTTTTTTAAAAATTGAAAAACTGAAAGTGAAGAAAAGGAAGAGTAATTGAGACAGAATTGGACTATAGTTTCTATAGAAGTACGAAAGCCAAAAGATGAAATTACGCCATTGCTGCCTTATTAGGAGTTAAATTAAAAATGCCACTAAAAATATTTAAACATTTTCAAGTATTTTCAGCTTTAAATTGCAAGGCGAAAAATACATACCTAGCTGCCCTTGCTTATAGCGCCCGCACACGCTCATCCCTATCCACATAGAAATTACGCCAGGCAGCATTAAATCTGCTCCATTGCTAAGCCTAGGCAATCCTTCGGGTTGTGTAGTCAAATAAGGTAATAAATTGCTCATCTGATCATTTATCAAAATAAATCATTTAACGTTTAATGAATAGCGTGAATGAATAGCACACCTGCACTGTGGGTGCCAAACGTCCGCCTTCAATTTCAAAAAACATGGGTTTTCGTAAAATTCTATTTCGAGACATTGGTGTGAAAGTTTGACAGTTAATGCCAGATGTGTATAAATACATAGTGAGTGGAAGGCGTGGAAATTAACAGTTATAAACAAAATAATAGCTGACAGGCAAAGTAAGGTGAAAAATTGTTGTTTTTTTTTAACATTTTTCTTATTTATTGCATGCAACTCTGTGTTGTGCAAATTCTGTATAGATGTTATTTTTTTTATAAAGCATGTAAAAGGAAAAACCAGCTAACGGCTTTCTGTGAAATTTCACTATTGGAAAAAAGAAGTTGTGTTTGGCAAAATTGGCGAAATAATAGAAAATTTAAAAGAAATTAGGAAAAAAATTGAAAAGAAATTTGGAAATTAATTAAAACTAAGAGTAGTCCATTACAATAATCTTTTAACTGTGACCTTTAAATTGGTTGGTAAGTGTATTCTACAATTTCCTATATTTTATTTATTGCCGAGGAGACCATTCAGAAATTCATATAGTTTTCCTGGGAATCTCGTTGGTGTTTTTGTATGAAATAGCAATCCATGGATAAAATTAATAAATTGAATTTATATTGGCGGCATAAATAACGTGTGCGCCCCCATATTAATGATGTTATATTTTTATTTATAACCAACAATATCTAATTGTGTGCATATAACGCATTTTCAAAAAAAGCAATGGCTGATATAACAACAACAAGCATGTACAAGAATAGAAGTATGGCGACGCACATACTTGTTGTTGTATGCCGCCAATATGAATGCAGGTGTATTATGTATATATTTTTTATTTTAATATATTTTATTATTGATTGAATAATGGAATTTTAACAAAGGTGAAAACAGTACTCATACCCGAATTAACAAAAATTTGATGGTCATTGTTCATTCGAAAAAACTCATAAACTGCAATAAAAATTTGCGTATTGGCTAATCTTCCACCTCCAGCTTTATTTTGGTGAAAAAAGATCCTACAAGCATATATTTCTGGTCAATCTTGCTAGTGTCATTTTCTGCAGATGACTTATAAAAAAATAATTGTCAGGGCCTTTGACTCCACATGAAATTCCACCGACACCTAAATAGCACAGTTTATTCTCACCTCCATTGGTTAATTAGTGCAATTTTAGCTATAGTCAACAAATATAACGTGAACAGCTGATCTGGACGAATAACGTAACGACATAACAAGATAGGGTTGTGGGTGTTCCCCTTTTTTGCGACTGGTCAGCAATGAGCTCAATACTATACTCAATTATATCAACATCAAGCATGCAGTCTATTGAATGCTTATATAAATCTTGCCTAAACAAGAGGGACTCGGAGCCCGATCGATTCATGACGTGCAGGTCTCGTGGGCATAACGGCGGATGCTGCCGTAGATAGGTTGAAAAGGCTGCGTTTGCGAGTGCAAACGGAAGGACATTGATTTCTATAAGCTGTTTGCTCAAAAAAAGATAGGGTTTGCCGGAGCGCAAAAGGTGCTGGTGATGGATAAATTTAGTAGTTGTCAAGAAGCGTTTGAAGATTGTACTTTTGTATGGGTCTCAGTTATAGCATATGAGTTGCCCATCCCCTGCAAAGTCTGTGAGACGCAAAATGTTGCGTGTGGACCTTTATCGGATACTGGTATATGTCGCGAAGTAGGGCAACTGGGAGTGCCGTCCGTAGATCTGGTGGATTTGTCCTCACCGAATCCTGCTTTGCAATCGTCTCCTTCTTGTCATAGGAGTGGTAAACATACTGTGAAACAGGATCTATTGAAAGAAAAGATGGTGAAGAATATGCGGAGTCCGCCAAGGGGCAAGGGGGGTGCGACGACGGTAAAGAATTCAGTGAGTATAACCTCAACATTGTCGCTTAGTTCTAATAAGGCCATACTCCCAGTACCTCATAGTTCTCTGCATTCTAATCAGGTTATAGATCTCTCATCTAAGGCAAATGCAGAAGCTCAGGCTACAGATCTGTCATCCACTAGTCTTTAAGGTGAGTTAGCTATTGGTAGTGCGTCGCGGAATGCATCGCTGCTTACTGGTAGGCGCGAGCTAATTTCTGTGCCACCTAGGAAATCGGTTTTTATTTCAAGATTGGCCTTTTGTACAAATATAGAAGTTGTCAGATCTGATATTTAGATGAAAATTACAACTCTTAATCCCAAGAGAGTATTTATATTTAAGATAAAAGCAACTCAAAATAGAAGTATAGTATGGCTTCTTGAAAGCAAGATCAGCTGTTACGAATCTCTTGCCATGTTTTCAAAGCTTCTTCTAGTGGCTCGCGCACGAATGTCGCATATACTGATTTTAGTGAAGCGTTTGGTTTGGTTAACCACAACTTACCGATCTTCAAACTCCAGGCCTCTGGCTTCCCTTTGTACTTAGTGAAATGGATAGGCTCTTATCTGCAAAACAGATCATTCAGGGCTCTGTTTAACTTCGTCGCCTGGGATGAATTTTCCGTGACGTCAGGCGTCCCTTAGGGCAGCTATTTAAGTGCCCTTTTATTTAATATATACATTGATGATCTTCCCTCGGTGATTAAATTCAGTCAGGTCTTAATGTACGCTGACGATGCTAAATTGTTTTCTCCATGCTCCTTGGAATCGCAATCATATCACCTTCAAATTGACTTAAATAGTTTGGTTACATGGTGCTCATTAAATTTTATGAAATTAAATCTAAAAAAATGCATGAAACTTTCTTTCCTAACAACGAAATCATTTAATGCTGAGTATTTTATTGATTCACTTAAGTTGGAAAACGTTGATTCGTTCATCGATTTAGGGGTTCTATTCGACCAAAGATCACGTTTTAATTTGCACATTGTGCTCCCTTTAAGTAAAGCTAGTTCCGCGCTTGGTTTCATTAAAAGGTGGTCCAAAGATATGAAGTTTCCTTACTTTACAAAAGGGCTATGCGGTTGGTTATACCAATGCTTGAGTATGCGTCTGTTGTGTGGTCTCCTCCCTATAGGCATTATGCAGATTCGGTTGAATCCGTTCAAACGTCATTCTTGCTGTTTGTCCTTAGGAATTTGGGTTGGGACCCGCTTGTCTCTCTTCCTTCTTATGAAAATAGGTGGCTTTTGTTATCCTTACCGCCGCTTAAGAAACGTACATTTGTTCTTGGTGTTTCCTTCTTACTTAAGTTAATTAATGGTACTATCGATTCCTCCACATTCTTTGGTGAAATAAGCGTTAATGTCCCTAATCGCTTCCCTGGCCACTTTATTTTCATTAAGCTGAGTTAATGTAAATATAATTATGAGCTGTTTAATCCGTTCAGAGTTCTTTGCGGAAAGCTAAATGATATCTGTCACTTAATCTCAATACTGGATTCTGTAAAGTATGTTAAAACCACATTGCTTAATACGCGCGATTTGCCTATGTTGTATTCAAACTACCATGCAATGTTAACATCTCATTATGATACGATTTTTTTTACTGTTATCAGTTGGCAAGCGTTTGTGTGTTTACAATGGTTTAGCATAACACTTGCAATTTGTTTCTGTACCGGTTGTGGTAAGCTGTGTATTTGTCTTTTTTGTTTTATCTTTTCTTTCCATTTCCTTATATACTTTACATTAGTTATTAAATGTGAATAATATAAGATTTACTTCTAAGAATTAATTGAATTCGACTGTCAATTTATTTTAGTTGAGTTTCTGTGTAAGTAAAACTGAAAAAATAAATACAAGTTAATAATCTTACTTTTTTAAGTTATAGCAATACTATTAGAGGTCTGGAAAAAAAGTTCTAATTAACTTTCTTCCCTAAAACTCTTACAACTCTTAAAAATAATAATTCTACTATTATTTTTAATATATTTAACAGTATCCTTCATTTTCTATGTTTTAAACAATTTAAAGAAAGGAAAAACTAACCAAAAAGCATAAGCTACTTCACTTGATCCTAATAAAATTCGATGTTGCTGATAATAGAATTACAAAAAATAATATGCTTTTTTAATCTATCGAAGAAATAATATACTTTTTCAATCTATCATATATTCATACGTTCTTTTCTATAACAAATTACCTCAGAAGACATTATTAGTGCAAAATAACCTTATTGCCTATGCATACTCTCGGTTTTGCTTTGGTTTGACGAAATAGACGCAACGTAACAATGTAATAATTCGCGGATGGTTTTTTCTTTTTTAAAACCAGTGTATTAGGGTGATCAAATATATACTTGCAAATACTATATATATATACATCTGGTCACCTTAATTGCAAGTATTGCGCGGATAGTTTGAACGCCATCATTAAAAATGGAGTAAGTTGCCAATCCATTTTCAGCCACTATTTTGACGTTTGTTAATATATCAGCATTTTTTATAAATTTATAAATTTTTTTGTTAATAATTAATAATTTTTTTAACAACATCAAATTATTCAAAAAATCAAAAAATGAATGGGGTAAGTCAATCAAAAGATGGATATAAAAAAAAAGAAAAAGAGTGAAAGTATTATCGGATTATTTTATTTATTTTTGATTTATTATTTTCCAGGTTTAACAACACTGCAATATTTAGAATAGCGGCGGTAGTGGTAGTAGCGGTTGTAGTGGAAGTGAAGGTGGTGGCTGTGATCGTGTGGAGAAGGACACGTGAGTTTGTAATCAATTAATTTTTGTTTTTTTTTTTATTTAATATTCTGTATATGTATAAACATATAATTATTATAAAAAGTTACAATTATATAAATTCTCTTCTTTTTAGTGCGACGGGCGATCGAAAGAGCGGGAAATCAGTCCACGAATTTATACTTGCAACGAGCAAAAGAGATGCAACAACAATCATGATCAAAGCAGCAAGCGCTACACACGCAGAAATCGCGTAAATTTATATTTTTTCTATTTATTATTGTTTTATTTTATTCAATTATATAATCTTATTTATTTATATAATTTTGGTTCTTTTGAGTGACACGGGCGATCGAAAGATCGGAACATTTTCACAGGGATTTATACTTTAACGAGTGCAAGAGGTGCAACAACAATCGCAAACACAACTGCGACAACAACCACAAGCTTAACAACAACAATAAGCGCAATAATTATACTGCAAGAATGAATTATTTGCATTCAATGCGACTGATATTATTATACTTATTACTTAGATTGTAAATTGAAATACAACTGAAATTGAAAATGTGAATTACTCTTCAAATTTAATTTAATATTAAATATTCAATTTAAACATAATTATTCATTTAACGTGATTAAATTATAAATTAATTTATTAAATTAATTTTATGTTATTATTATTTTTTAAAATGTATTATTATTATTATTATTATTATTATATTTTTAGACTAATGAAGTAAATTCTTAGACTTCGTCCGCCGCTGAAATATATCAAGTTTTCAATTAAATCTGATTCCATTTCAATCCAGTTTTTGTTGTTAATTGGCCGATTTCCGCTTTCTTTGTGGAAAACGTTTAATATTTTCCTCGCAAAGTATTCTTTTGCTTCCAATACTTCAAATGTTTGTGTATTTTTAAAAGTACCATGTTCGCCCGTCGAGTTTAAATTGGGCCAAGTTGCTCGCTAAAAATAATAAATGGATTTAGCGGGCGTGAAAATCTTATATCAAAATGTCGCTTTTTCAGTATGATCGAAATGCCCGAATGTTCTTCGTTCTCGACAAACTCTTTAAACAAAACGAGAATCAAGCATTCAAATATTTCGAAAGAAATATCTTCCATAAGCAACTCAATATATATAGTCATATAAGGCAGGGATATCACATTACTTAGCATTTTTAAGGGTTTTAATATTTTTTTTTATATCGAGGTACGCTTGATTACGGACAATACCTACGGCTTTTAGTCCAATTGACTCTGCAAATTTTATACTATAAGCTATTTGATAAGTCATTTCATATGTATTTTTTGCTCTCATTGGAAAATTACACAGAAGCATGTTGAAATTGGCTTCCGGCTATACTCGTGATGGTTTGGCTACTGCTGTTATTATTTTGATTTCTTCTTCATAGGCGCAGCCTTTCTCGCAACCCTTTCTTTATTATAATCTATTCTTGCGCTAACGAACGTATCGTCAACGTTTATTATTATTATTCTTTTTTCATCTCTTAATTTGGATGCAGTATACCGTCTATTTTTTTGCTGTACGGATATTTACCAGAAACGATGGTTCTAAAAAAGACTAAATGCCCTGCCGTAAAATTGTAGCATTTATGAGAATGCATATATATCTGTTGGCAGATGGTTTTCTCAGTCTCCGAGTAGGCGGAGAACTCATAAGTCCCCTAATAAGTTTCAAGAAGACCTTACCATGTTTGCTGTCGGAGCGATGTTATAGTCAGCTGATAATTTTTTTATTAAATCTATATTTTCTTTTTTAACGTTTTCGTTTTCTTTATGAAAACGTCCGTTTTCTCTTCTTAAAATTACAATATCATTTTCACCTTCACTACTTGCAACTGTATTTTCTCAATTATTGTGAAGTGATTTTGATTTTTCGCTAAAAGCCGTTAGCTGGTTTCTTCCTTTACATGGTTTATAAAAAAAAAAGTACCAAGTGTTGAGAATAGAGAGAGAACAGAGTTGCTTTCTATAAATGGTGGAAAAACATCGTAGCAATTCTGTTAAATGAGAATAAGTGGTGGTAAAAAACACAATCAATTCTGTCAAATGAGAATTTGGTACATGTTGTAAGCTTCTATTCTGAAACTAAAAAGATATTCGAAAATAGTCGTTTGATGCCTTTTATCGGAGAAAAGCGAAGTTAGATTAAAATTGAATAAAGATGCAATTTTAATGACCCTTTTCTTAATTTATAGCAATCGGGAGAAGCTACATGAAGCCCTTAAAAGATTATTTGCTTGCAAATCTTTAGGCTAGACTGTAAATTGTTTTCGTTTATTCTGTTCTCATCTGCATTTTTTTTTCAAATATGCGTTGGGCTGGCAATTACATATGCCTAAGCTTTCTCCTTTTATTTCCCCTTTGTTTACGGAGTCGAATTGTCATTTTTATTTTTTTTTTTTCTCTACCCAACAAACAAAAAAAAAAAAAAAGAATAATTTTTAACTTATTTACCACACGGTCCTCCACACGACTGTGTCGATAAACAGAAAAATTGAAGCAAATGAACAACGTGCCGAAAATATAGATGAGGAGGTGAAGGCATAAAAGTTATTTGAAGTGTAAAGTTTATTTTTTTTTTTTATTTTGTTGTTCTACTAAAAAAACTTAAAATATATGATTCATAAATTGTAGATGTCGGAAGAAGGTGGAGAGTCCGCGTTGCGAGTTGATGTCAAGCCGAGTTTAGAAGATAATGTATTTTCTCCAGGGTATTTATAGTTTACTTGGACTGAGAAGCGAAATCATCCCCATTATAAAGCCGCTAAAAAAGCTATAAAGCACGTTTTTAAAGTGGAACCGACATCATTGGCCGATAGCCAACAGTCCATTGAATCTTTCGGGCTCAGGGAATCCTTGCTGGAGTAATTTCTATTATCCGAATTCCTTCCCGCCGCAGGTTCTAATGAACTGATATAGCTTCACAGTTCATGTGTATGTAAGATGAACAGAATATAGCTCCCCCTTTGTATCTATTTGAACGCCAACATTCGGCTTTAAAAAGTTCTGTCCCTTTTTTGGAAAGATTAATTAACGGAATCAAAAACATTATTTTTAATTATATCCCAAATAGAGTGTATACGTACATGTATTTCAGCTTGACTTCATACAAAAAGCAATAAGGGATCAACCATTCATAGCCGTCTTAAACACTTTGTATGTTGGATCGGTTGAATTGTCACAGCTAGCATTTTCATATTTATTCAAAAGCGTCAAACGCATATTTATAGCAATTTACGTTTGAAAAACCATCTTTTCAAAATTGGTGAGCTAACCAGGCTAGACAGTATTTCAGGTATTTCAAATATTTCAGCCTTAACAGCCTTAAAAGAGCCTTTTAGATTTAAAATGTTTTATAGCTTCAGTAAGTTACTGGCAGACAGCATGTGGAGTGTGGTCACAGATCTTTTTTCATAATTTTCAAAATATGACAATGTAAATCTATGGAAAGTTGAGGACAATGTAGACGATAGTTTTTAAAACGTAAACGAATTCTCTGTTATATAAATAAAATAAAATTACATTATCATATTAGCATCGAAAATGTCAAAAACGTTAAGATTCAAATTATTTTGATTAATTTTACATTCTCTTTAATGTATATTTTTCTTATTATATTATTTAAATTAAGTTTAAGATTAAGATTCTATTTACTTTGCTTATGAAACGTGTTTTTTGACTTTTCTGCGACTTTTGACTTTCTGTCTTTATTGGTGGCTTGGCCCCTTATACCACGGAGGAAAATTTAAAAGAATTTTATAACCAATGGGGTAAAGTGGTTGATGCTGTTGTTATGCGCGATAACATGACTAAACGGTCTCGAGATTTTGGGTTTATAACCTACACTAAGTCGTATAATATGCCACAGCAGAAAGCACATCCAATAAAATTTAAGAGGCAAATATTCTCGCGCAAAGCGCCTAAAAAGCCAGCAAAACTAACCACAAATATGACCATCCCCGCAATCATCATGACTAGAGATATATTCAATACCACATCGTGCACGGTCTCTAAACGTACCCAAACAGATTCCCATTTGTCCATGAAAGCATAAAGGATATTTTTAAAGGATTTAAAGGATACGGTTGTACGCGGGATATTTTAAACAAAATAAATTGGAATAATTTTATTATTTTATGTTTTAAAAAATAAAAAAAACACATTAACTTTTATGAGAAAATGATAAAATGATATTTTTTATTTACTAATGTTAAAGGTTGAATATTGAGGCCAAAAGTAACTTAATTATCTTGATTGTTGACTGTCCCCTCAGCCAGCTTTGTTGGTTCAGACAACGTTGCGGGCAAATCACAACCGAGGTAGGCATCATTATCAACGCAGAAAACTATCAACATTTCGTATGTAGCACGCGAAAGAATTCTCTCCAGAAATGAAAGCAAAAACCCGCGTTCAAGAGCATATTTGTTTATAACGACTGCCTGCAATTGATGGGGATCTCCAGCAAGGATTACGTGGCCACAGTCTTTTTGAGACTTGCGCAACAGCAATCGTAATTTCAGTTTCTGTGCACTGGCCGGCTTCATCAATTAGCACATGCGTAAAATGATTGGGTGGAAAATCCATTTGCAAAAAATTGCGTAGCGCAATTGGGTAGCGCAAGTACCAATCGTTACTCGATGGCGTCCTAAATACTTAATTTGACGTTTTAGCTTGAGTCCGGACTCAGTCACCATCACGCCTTAGCTCTTAGATTATATTGCGTCGCAATTTCTCTTTTTGGTAGCCCATCGAACTCAATTTCTGACCGGCTTCTACAAGATTCTCTTTCGAATAATCATATCGCGTATTTTGCATGCCAAAAAATTCTTTGTCTTCATTAAGCCAGAATCTTTGCTTTCCGAACGTACTTTATTAATCTGGTTTTCTTTTTTTTATTAATTTCTAATTGCATATACAAACAATTTCTATTACACCAAGAATGAGTGCTTACTCTATTGAACCAAGAATGAACCCTAATTCATTTCATATTGCATATACACACAAACAAATTCTTTAACATCAAGAAATTTTCTTCAAAGAGAGGTATAGCGAAGAAAAGGAAGAGTAATCGAATTTTTATATATGTATACAAGGAGATTTATTATTTATTATTTAAGTAAGTAAGTGCATTTTTTCTTGTAATAATTTGAATATAAAAAATGTTACTAACCTTTTTAATGTCTGGAAAAATTCTTCTTTTTTTTTGTGACAAAACGAAAGAAAAATGCTTTTACTTATGTTAAAAACTAATTGTTTATATTATTTCCTTTTGTTTTAAGTAGTTCAACGCTAATAAACTAATTTGAAAAATTGTACGAAAACACTTGGACCTTCAAATTACATTCCTTCTTATTCCGAACGCATCATTTTCCTTTTTTGAAATTTGCAAATTTTAGACAATTTTTTAAACATTGTGACAAAATGTACTACAACTCCTGGCAGTATCGCCAAGTTATAATGGAAAGTTTTTTTATTTTCGCTTTTTATCAAATTTCGATTTTATTTTCCCATGTTTTCTTTCTAAATTCACAAAATACAATATTTGCTTCAATATCACTATTTGCCGCAATTATAATTTAGAAAGTCTGTACAGTAAAATAATAACGTAATAACAATATTAATAATAATAATAGTTGTAATATTAACAATAATAGTAACAATGAAGTACACTACACATACATACAACAACAAAAATCAAGACTCGAAAATAGAACCTCTTTGCCGCCATACACAATCAATGCCCAGGTGATTTACTGAGTTAAGTAAAAGAGATTCAATCTGAACACGAAGATCTTTGTTTGAATCTAAATGTAGATATATATATTTGCATTTATATTTTGCATGTTATGACGTCCCCCACGCAAGTTTCAATTCATTTTATTATTTTATATTATTTTCTCGATTTTCTATGCGATATGTTCCGTAATTTTATTTATTTTCCAAGTAATTTCGGGATAATACAGCGCAAAGTGAATATCGCAAGGTATCTTATAAAAGAGCTGAAGTGTTGTGAAAGTAAAACCGTATGTGAAGATGTAGTTTCATAGTTTCCCTGTGAACATGTATATATTCTGATGAGAAGATTCAAAGAAAGACAAGTTAGCGGTGTAAGCTACCAAATTATGTGAGTGCAAAATCTTAAAAACACTGCGATTTTGAATACCACATGCAGACAATTTGCAAAACGTGCAATGGCGAATTGATGTGGCTACACTCGATATGTTAATTTTGTACAAATGGTAATTGCATCTCGTGTGGTTAAACACCAGCTTGTCAATGAGGCAAATAATGTCCCCTCTCAGGCTACAATAAGTAAAGCATGTTGTTGTATTTATTCCCGGAGATAAAGTGTATAAATCAAGATCATGAATTGAATTATTCCAGTGCTGTTGCTGAGAAAAGACTGAGTACTTCCGTCGATTGCCCTCNTTCTATTATAACGAGCTTAAATATGTGCATCCACTTTTCTTATTAACACTCGGATATTTCATTCGGGATCCGTGGGCAATTTGAAACCAACCATGTCAGCAGTCTCCTTTACACTACGTTCGCCTCTTCCGCGATACTCCTTATGCAGTTCATTATATTTTCTAAGGCTGGACAAATAAGTGAGGTAAGTTTGACCCAAGAATAAGGCTTCATCGCGAGTGCATAATTCTTGTAATACTGTAAGTAACTGCATAATTTGAATAAATTATACTAGAAAAACTCCGATTACTTTCGCATACATATACTGATTTTTTTTTAAACAAAATCAAACTTAATTTTTAACTTTGATGACTGTTCATTATAAAGAATGGTTATGTTCTCCTTTTCGATAAGCTTCTACTAACAGCAACTGACCCATTAGATATATGAGATATATTTATATGTAAATGTAAAACACCTGAAACCAAGAAAAAGAAGCATTCGTGAGGAGTTCTACAACATGCTTGAAAAAATTCATTATACTAACTATATCCAGGCTATACTCCAGGCTTCTTCATATATATATATATATGAAACTAAAATGGTATAAATAAAAGTAATTCTCTTTCTTGTCATTATTATTTGTTCGAACTAGGGCGAGGACGTCTTAAGCCCAAGTATTTCCTCTTGCATGGTGTACTTGTTTCAGCATTTTTAACAAACTCCCCTAATTCGGATGTCGTAGTCTCGGTTTGTATTTAATTTCTATTGGGTGTCTCACAGAGTTCATTGGGTGACCTCCTATTGTGTTCCTCTCTGTCAGGACTTGATTTGGATTTGGATCGTTTCCCTTTTTCAGGATTTGATTTCAATTTTGATCATTTTCTTTTTTCAGGATTTGATTTAAATTTCGATCCTTTCCCTCTTTCAGGATTTCATTTGAATTTTCTGGTTTATTTACGCTAATATAATCCAAGATTCTTCTTAACTTTTTTGATTTTGGCGGGATATCGTCGTCGTCCAGTTCCATTTCTTTCACTTTTTTTTAATGGGCTATTTCTTTTAGAAATGCCCAGATGGAACGCTGGGACGGCATATGCAGTGAAGAGTACTACGATCTGTATATTTTATAATTTGTTGTAAAAAGCGCTTATCGCAAGTGTAATTGTTTTTTTTTTTCATTTGAAGCGTAAATAAGCCAATTCTGTAATTTATTGGCAGGGATTTGAAACACACATCTGTTTTCAACATAAATAAATAATTAAGTTGTTATTATATTTTTCAACTTTTCGCGCTTATGGAAAAATAATAGAAATTTGCTTGAACATATGTTTAAGAATCAGGTGTTTCAATTGTATTATTGCAGGTATGTTTTGTTTCTTCTTCTTCTTTTACTATTCAACAATTTGACAACCAAGATTTTAATGCCAGCTCTGTGTTTTGGTTAGCCGCCAACAATTAGTTCTTTAGTTTGGAAGAAGCCAGAAGCCAACAGCAATTCGGAGGGAAAAGTTGTGTCTTTTTCTTAATCGCCTTCATATTTTTGTATACATTTTACAAATTAAATTTAAAATTGAAATTCTACGTTTCCTTGCGTTCTTAAAGATTTTTCACTTATTCTTTCACAATAAAGTCCAGTTTATAAACCGAAGTATACACATTACAAATACAGTGTATAATAAGACAACAAAAGTTGGGCGTTCTTGTTATTGAGTCTGAAAATTAATTAAAGTGCATTTGTAACAAAAAAAAAAAAACGCCATTTGTTTTTTATTTAGAAAAAAAGAGGAAAATAAAAGAAGCGTGTTATTTACGTAAATTAATAAAACGCGTTTATATACAATTTGAAAAAACACAGAAACAAAATGATGAGCTTTGAAGGTGTTGATGACAACAAACCATCGAGCAAGTAAGTAAAAGTAAATTCAAAAAGACAAGATTTTCTGCCAAGGATTTAAGGTTCTCCATTTTTTTTGTGATTGGTTGCCTTCTCGATTGTTCTTTGTCCAAAAACATAAAGAATAATTCTTACGTCCTTGCCATAGATTTCGACATAAGCACTTTCTTTCATAAAATTTATCTTCATTCGGAGTTGCAACAAATAAAAAATTTGCCCTACGCTTTGCTGTTGTGTCATGTGTTTGATTAAAAACAAAAGTTTAAAATAGTGCAGTAAGGCGAAAAGCAATTATGTTGGACGCGTTTTTTTCTTTTGTAGTATTTCCTGTGTATTATCTGTTGAATCATAATAAATACTTAATTGAATGCTTTAACTTATAGAAAATGAAGAAAACTGTTTTTTTTTTTTTACAATCCAACGAAAAAGGCACACTTGGTTCTCTAAGCACGTGCGATTTTGCTTAGCCGACAATAAGAAGTTATTCTGCTCGATTTGTTGAAAAACAGTTTCCTCTGTACATTTGACATGAGTCATAGGCAAAGCCGAAAGTATTTGTGTAAGAAGAAAAATGACATGGTTTTCCTTAATTTTCTTTAATTTCGCACTTTTGCGTCACATTTTCCCTACTTGTTTAAAGAACATTCGCAATCTATTTCGAATTTTTGTTTTTTTATTCCAAGTCATGTCTAAATAATTTATAGAAACTCAACCAACACGAGTCTTTCTTTCTCAAGTTGTTCAGCTGCTTAAATCTACATGTATATACATATATATATATTATAATGGATTTATGGTAAAAACATTCGCATATGCAAAAACATATGTACCATTTTTAAATCGGTGCAATAGGATAGTGATAATGTTTAAAACTTTATATTAGGAGGAATTGTTACTTATTTTAAAGCAAATTTTATTCAATCTTCATCTAAACTCAATCGCTGAACCAGTTTAGGTATTATTTGTGTATAAATGCAAAACCGATGAAAACATCCAATCGTAAAGTTGCATTTGCAGCATTGATTGACCAGATTCGAGTCGTATCTGCGTATTATCTATCTATCATTCTGCTAGATTTTATAAATTTTATCGCAAACATTGGTACCAGTGCAATTTGACGTATAAGATCCTTTTTGCAGGTATGCAGATCGCTCATGGGACAAACCATACGCTAAATTTTTTTCCACGTTTTACCGTTTGTTATTGGAATTTTTTCAGTTTCAAGAACAAAGATTTAAAATTAGTGATGACTAAAAATAGTGATTAGTGATGAAAGATTTAAAATTAGTGATGAATTTTTCAAATTTTACTTTTATGGATAATTTAATGTTTAATTTACTATAAAAGACATTGATTTTGAAATACTTTATTAAAAAAAGTGGGTTATTAAGGTCTCCAAAATATTTCTAAACTGCTTCAATTTACCTATTGCTGATTATCTAGAATATCTTTGAAGGCACTGCCCTTCATTCTTACACAAGTGTGCTGATAAAAATTTTAATGAATATTTTTGAATAATTTATGAAACGTCCAAGTTCAGAACAAGTACAAAAGTAGTACATGAAGATATAGATTACATTACCCTACAACGTGGGTTTTTATAAGACGGATTTATATAACACGGAGGGAAAATTCTGACCATGGTCGTGATACCGGGTTTTATTAAGTAGTATAACTCCGCATAGAACAAGAATAGATGTTGGAGAAGTATTATAAGTACAATAATAATTTTTTTTGTGCTTAAAGGGTCATCATCAATTACCGAATTGCCAATGTTTTTCCAAATGAGTAATGGTTACACTTGTCTACTATGTCAGGCAGTTTTTTTTTCTGCGCGTTGGTATTCTAATTTGGATTAGGCGTAAAGGCAAGTGCAAAGTGGGATTGTAGATGATTATTTAAGAGTTTTCAAAGAAATATGTTTACAAATTAGACAAAGGGGCCAAATATTTCACATCTTTGCAAATTCCGCTTGCTAATGTTAAAATAATTCTGTTTTGTTCAGAGGAAATTTGTAAACTATTAGAATCACTTGGTAATGTCAGATTATTTGCAACAGCTGCCTACGTTACTTGGTACGCTGAAGTTCACATTTCGAACTTCTTTTAAATAAATACAAGGAATAAAGAATTGGTTTCGAATAATATTTCAATAATATTTTATGCACAAAAAAAAGCTGCAAGAGTTCCGGGGAAATGATATGTTATTAAAAGCCAGAACATAGTGAAAATGTTGTTACGGTTACAAGTATTCTTTGCTGTGATCGCTCATCAACTAGGTCCAATTAAGTAAACATCAAATAAAATGGTTTCTACGCCAGAGGCAACTCAGGTCGTAAAAAAGTACCATTAAAAACGTTGCAGAATGTGTTGTTACCAAATTACGCAGGTTTATTTAGAAAAGCCTAAGTTTTCTTGTCTAAACTATTATTGTGAATAAGAGACAGAATTTGAGTTGGAATGGCTCGACATGCTTTGGCTGAGACATCTTTCTAAACGACGATCAGAGTCGATTAACACTATAAAAGGACGTTGGAAGAAAAAAGTCAATGGAAGTCAAATTAGAAAAGCAAGGGCGCTCAAACGAAGACTATTCGCAATAACATTAGCTAAATAATAGGATTATATTTTAACGATTCCAATATTCTTTTTAGGCAAATATCAGAAAGGGTCTCGTTTAATAAGTAACACAACGCTCAATAATTTCGTAGGATGACATGCAGATGTAGGATAAGTGTTGAAGAATTCATATGATATTTAGACAGTAGCAACATTCAAGCGAAATACGTCGACGTTTGATGACTTTCCGACCGTTAGTTTACAAGTTTACAGTGGTTTTCTTGAAGCTATACACGAAATGCGTCGCTTTTCCCATTGTGCTATAACAACAAAAGTAAAGACCGTAAAACAATTGTAACTTGTGACTTAACGATCGGAATGTCATAAAATTTAGATATATTTAGATATTGAAGGTTGGCACTATTTAAAAGTCATATGGATTTGTCATGCAGTGGCGACATCTCTATGTCATCGTACAAACTTATTAAGTGATATTTTACTTCATTCTTTAAAAATTGCTATGCGAGTATTAATACTTATTGCAAAATATGATTGAACAAGCAACTCCTTTTGTTTCCTATCTACTTATTTGCAAAATTTTGGCTGAAAAAATTGTTGTGTGAGTCATGGAAATGTAAAAGAAAAGTAAAACGAAATTATTGTTAAAATTTTTTCACACTTCGGTAATTAAGTAGAGTTCATAAGCAACTGCAAAAAGTTTAGTTTAAAAATAAAAGAAACAATAAATAAAAGATAAAATAACTGTTTCCATTGCAATACCGTTAATGAAAACGATTTTCTGACTTTCTAGGCGTCTTCTCTTTCCAGCCATAAAAATTGGCAAAAAACGTGTGCGTGCATTTGGTTTTTTACAGTTCCACTTTAGCAAACATAGACGGCGTCAGAAGGACGCCACTATAATTTTCTGCTCACTCTTCAGCTCATTCATAGAAGAGCTGTCAATAAATGCGCCTTTGTAAGCAAGAGTGTATAAAATTTTTACATACAAAGAGAACCACAGAGAAGAGTGGTCAGGCAGTTAAGAGGATAGATTGTTATTGTCTATATTGTTATTATATATATACATACATATATATATATATATATATATATGCACTGTCTATATAAATTGGTATTACTTATGTATATATGTACATATTACTCTATTATTTTGATTTGTATAGGTCCGATTCCTGTACACGTAGATTAAATTACCAACGAAGGAGTCTAATGTAAGCATAAAATGATGTGTATTCGAGCTTCTTAAGCATTTTTGTTCGTAAATGAGTCAGGTGCCAATGACATTCATTTCCTTGAAGCAAAAAAAATAAAAGAAGAAGCTATTTGCACACCCTTATGTATATTAAAAGATGGAAACCACTCCTTTACCTGACTTAAAGAAATTTTCTTTTCATTAATAAGTGGAAAATTTTCAATTTCAAGTCAATGAAGCCTGAGTTGATCTTGATTCGATTAAAAGTTAAGAGCTTGACTTATAAAAAAATTAAATAAAATTTTTATTAATTTTTATATCTTACGCTTGATGGTTAATCAAATAACAGGGGGCTTCAAATAGTCTTCAGACTTTGTGTAATAGGTGTTCAATATTAGTGTTTTTTCGTGTACATCAGTTAGAGGATTTGTTGTGATTTACTAAGTTAGATTTTCTAATCATAGAATTTTCCGTCATAGAATTTTATATTCTTTTGATGTCTGTTTCTTACTTCAAGAATGCTTGAGTAGAAAGATAATAGGAACGGAATTATAGAAAGAGGGATATAAATGGAAAACAAGAGAAAATTTTTGAAAACTTATTAATTTACAAATACAACAAATAAGAAATAAGAAAGTTACAAACTCTCCCCACGGCTCTTCGTGGATCAAAGAACAAATCGAAAAAAATTAAATTCGATCCTTTACAATATTGGTTGGGCGTAGCAGGTTTTTTCTATTTTTGCACAGATGCTGTAGAATCGCCCATAGAATACAGAACAACTGTTTATTGCTGCAAGAGTTAATGAGTAATGAACAAGAAATCCTCTCGAAGACTCTAGCCGTTATTACCATTTATTCGATCAGGAATTACGTATACTACAGGATGGATAAACATGCTTAGCTTGATTCAGCATTTGATGGTGATCAAGAACATAGACATGTAGGTCTCCTGAAGTTTCTTTCTGAATATTGCCAATGTTGTGAAGAAATGACTAGAACTGCTCGTTTTGTGACATCCCTGTGATTTTGCTCGGTGTACGGTTGCTAATTTTGGGCAACTGAAGTTAAAGCAAGCATACCTAATATAACTTAAACTTAAACATATAATGAATGGTTTACAAAAAGATCTGCACATCAGAAGAATTTTCGAACCGAGAAGCTCTCATAAATAATATATAAACGACGAAGAGATCTTTTGAATCAATCTTTGGTCGTGGGCGTAAAAGTGACAGATAGTCAGGCGCACTCAGCAATGAAAAATTAGAAAGTGGCGAGTGCTGTGTTCACGTTTGAAGCTGTAGTTTGACTTTCGTTGCGTTTAATTTCTAACAAAGAAGAAATTGTCGACAAACTTAAAATCCACTTAAATAATAGTAGGGTTAGTCTTTTTCTTTACGTCATGGCTTCGGCTTCGGTTAAAACGTCTAATATGTGCCCATATGGTCATTGAAATTTCAGTAAAATTATCTAACAACTGGTTAGCTTGTGCCAAAAAAAAGTCTTTTTCTCCGTTATTTTAATTATTATCTAACAATTATATTACATATTGGTTGGCATATACCGAACGAATGCCGCGAAACCTGTATAATTTAATAGCTTTAGTTGGCATACATGTGTCGACATTAAACAAACTCCCAAGTATTATATTGCAACCCCATTAAGTCGTTTTCAAAAACAAAAACAACATAGACAAACCGTAATATATGCTTGTACTTGATTGGAAATTGTAAACTAATACATATGTCGGAAGCCTTAAATAGCTTCTCTTTAGGGTTGCTTATCATGCATATACATGGATTACATATTGTGTCAGTATTATCAGCTGTCATCGTCCACTATTTAAGTTAATGCGAATGAACGCATTTGCATGCACCCTTAGCTGAAAATGTGTATTGTCTTACGTTAACAGTCTCAATATATGGTTTTAAAAAAACATAGAGTGCACTCGGCTAGGATTACTCAACAACCGGCAAAAAGATCCCATTCGCTTTGAGGTTTGCTATCAAGGCTCCACTCGAAGGGGCGGGATAGTGAGTAATAGAGAAAAAGTTTTGCTATATTTAGTTATACGTTCAGGTGCTACGAAAACGGTCTCTACAAGTTCTTTTACGATAGGCTCTTGGACTACAGACGACGTTGCTCTTAAGACGCCTTCATATCTGTATTTATCTGTATATATTTTTGATTGAGTTAACGTTGTAAGCCAATGGTCAGCACACTTGTTTTCTCGTTAAATATGTTATTAATATTTATTTTTAGGCAGAAGCCCTTTATAAAAAAATATTTTTCGCAATCGAAACAAAAATCGCGTAGTTTAATCTTGGAAAGAAACGTGATTTGAAAGTATTTTCAAATACACACATAGAGAATTACGAAGAGTACAAGAAATATTACAGCAAGACTCAACAATTACGTCTAATCCAATAGAAAGGAAAAAGAAAGTTGACCTTCCTTTCTATGCCAAAAACATTATATATCAGGACTATTGAGTTAATAGTTTAGCGGCTTGTCTGTGTTTTTAAAGTTCATGAATGAATATTTACGAAACTATCTTTGGTCCATCAGGACACACATATCTGTAACAATTTTCCTTAAGTTTGGGTGGAACTCGAAATTTTCATATTTCCTAACAATATGTACACATTGGCGCTAGGATTAAAGAGGGACGAAAAATGGAGAGAATATGTATGTATGTCGCTCAGGCTATAGGTACGGTCAACAGAGAAGGGCAACCTGCAAAAATTTTGAATATTCTTTCATTTAAAATTTTTTTGAAGTTTGCAAAAGGATCATTTAATTTTTGTAAGTTTCTCAGATACGTGATAGTAAACATAAAAGTTTTTAGGAGTTTTAAGCTTAAACTATATGACTTATATAATATATCACGACCAAATACCTTGATGGCAAACCTAAAACGATGATACTCGTAATAATAAAAATGACAGGCAGGAAAGTTATAATCGGCTGTAATCGAACCTTTTATATCCGCGATCTTTATTTTAACAAAAAAAAAAACAAAGAAAAGTGCGAAATTTTTATTATGTACATGTTGCAGACTATGAGTAGTATGCAAAAAAACCAAGAACTTCTCAGTTTACACTACACTCCAGACGTGTTCATTGACCAATTTGGCCCATTTTCAATGTCAGTGTGTGTGTAAGGACTTCGAATGTCATTTTTACAATCGGGAGAATGTTTATCACTGGAAACTGGACGGAGGGCCTGAATTTTGTAGTGATCAAGAATATGCTTATTTTAGTCTCTGACGCTGCCTTTTATGGAATACAAACGCTTTTACAAGAGAACTAAATTTTATTAACACTAAACCTACCGACATTCCATGTATACCTATTTCTACCATGAGCGATCAAATGACAGCATATGTAAAAACATATGTATCTTAGTAAAGTAGATAGTAAATAAAATATTTTTCTGATGCTACAATGAAAACTCGTTCCCCGCTTTTCGATGTTGTATGTTTTATTTACTTTCATGCATTTTCAACACAGTTTTTACAAATTACAACATTTTGTATTGCACATTTTCCACATACGTATTTTTGACATTCTATACAAATTTTGTTTGTTTTATTGACTTTACAATATCTTACTTGACAAGATCTCTGTTCAGAAGAAACAGTATTTTTATTTATTATTGTTTTCGATGAGCATTCTTTGCTTATCTGTTTCTTTTGCTGATATTCGGTCCCAAGTTGATCGGTTACATCTACACCGAATTTTGTGCTATTGTAAAATCTAATTGTCTCTGGTAGACGGGTGGCATTTTTTTCAATTTCAACGGATGAATGCATTGAACTAAGTATCAATACTTTTTTATTGGGCTTGGCTTTATAAATTGTAAGAATCTTTCGATTTGTATAATATTGTTGAGAAGTGTACCTTTGCCTGTCTCGCTAATTTTGGCAGCTCTCTTTTATTTCTTCGGATAGTTCTAACAAGCGTCGTTCTTTTTGTTAGAAGTTTACTCGCTAGTGACGCACTTGTAAAAAAATTGTCAACTGTTATATTTCTCCCATGGCCCGTATATGGTTCTGCTAATTTCAAAGTTACAAACTCTCCAAATGGGATTGATGATTCTCTCCCTTCATCTTTTCCCAAATATGGAAAGCCGTTTACTATATATTTACTACTTACATCGAAAGCTAACCAGAATTTTATGCCCAATCTGTCCGGTTTGTTGGGCATGTATTGAGTAAATCTACAACGTGCTTTTGTAGGGAACAATTGTTCATCTATAGCAAGATATGCTCCTGGTTTATAACAGTTTTGACTGTTTTCGATAAATTTATACCAGACTTCAGAAATCAATGCGAACTTATCGTTTTGTAAGCGTTGGCTTCGTTGATTTTTGTTGTCAAATCGAATAAATCTCATGATTTCTGCGAAGTCATTTCGACCCATAGTTGTCGAGAAAAATGACGGACCCCATTTCGTGTTCCATAAATATGATAAATTCATATTTTTAGCCGCATCTGCGCCGCGTGCATACAGAAGTCCAATAAATGCATATAATTTTGCAATAGTAAATTCCATTTCGTTTTCAACACTCGAAATGCCTCTGATTCCGTATACTCTCTTACATGTTCAATCATTTTATGATCAATAATCAAAGAAAATGCTGATTTAACTCTGCCCTTCATAATATTTCGTTTAGCGTATCCTGTCGGTCCTGATACTTCCTTGAAAATATTATAAATCGATGTTTTTCCACTGTTAGACCCTTCTTTTATTTTTTTCCAAACACTTCCGTCGATAGCAGTTTCAATCTCTTCCTCATTTTCACCTTCGGAACTAACTATAAATCTCTTTCTTTTTTGTCCTCTTTGTATATTCAAAATATTCTCTTCGTCCGTATCGCTGTCAAATGAGTCACAATAATTTTCTGCAGCATCATCATCAATATCGTAAACTTCTTGATCATCTTCCGAACAATCCTCGTCGATATTATTTATTTTCGGAAAGTTTCGGAAAGTACACAATAAAAAAAGTTGTAAATAGTGAAAAATAGTTTGTATGCATATTTTAGGAAAACTAAATAAGCTACATGATGATACAGTAACGTCGTATGCGAAAAATTTTAAACGAAACTTTAAAAACGGTCATTTGACCGCGCATGGTAGGTTTAGTGTTAATTAATTTTACTTTATATAATTAGGTGGGTGTGGCAAATATTTGAGCTAATTTTTCCATTATCGGATCGTCCATGGAATAAATGTAGAAACTTTTGTCGTTCCATCTTGTGCAGTTTATGAGTGATGAACAAAAACTCTTTTTACCTCCTTTGAAAGTAGAAGTATTCTCAGTTTACGCCGTGCTGTAGGTGCATCCTTGCCCCGAATTGGTTCATTTTCAATACATAAAGTCGGATCTTTGCCACAGATTTGAGAACTTGCTCAAGTCAATTCAGGATTTCTAAGGTCTTTGGTCTTCCATCTGTTGCAAACATTTTCACAAAATAAATATATTGAGATCCTTTGGTCACGGCCATAATAAATAGGATGACGCCTTCAATTTAAGCAAATTTTCAATATACCATAAATGGTAAGGAACGCATGTAATATTTAAATATTATATTACTTCATATGCATAAATGATATGCAACCATGTTGTGCACCTTACATTGCGTTGCATTTACATGCGATAATTATCGATAGCTTTTAAAATTACTTAAAAGTGATTATCTACACAATTTATGAAACTGGGTCAAAACATTACTTTTGTAATATTGTTATGATCATATTATACAACGTATAAAAGTCTTAGCATGTAATTAATTTTAATAAAAATATTAAAAAAATTATAAATTTACTAATATGGTAACAAATATTTTGGTAAACTTTTTTTTATTTTTTTTAGTGCTAAAATTATAAATATTGTCTATAAAAGAAATTATAAATTGGATCGCTTCATACGTTTGGGCCAGTAAATGCAGATGATACAGATTGGGGAATGAAATGGGGACTGCATGTTGAATAAAGTATCACTGTAACCACCTTTAGGTCAGTAAAGTATCAATGTACACCTTTTTCCATGCGCAGGGTGTAGTCGGTATATTTACCAGAAAATGTTTGAATGATTAAATCATTCTGATTAAGGAATTCTTTTTAAGAATCTAACAAAAAAACATTGGGATGCATAGAGTGTATGATTTCTCTTTAGTGGCAATCCTGAGAAAAATTTGTCTTTAACAACACGTTGCGTTGTTGGAATTATACGTTGAGCACATCAGATTTTAAAAATCTGAATGAAATAAAAGTCGCCGTTGAGAGTTTTTGTGGTAATTTAAATTCTTTTATTTATGTGAAAGACTATAAAGGAATAAAAATCGTTTCGAGTAATAAAATACAATAATCGAATATTTTCTTATCTAAAAATTCCAAAGAAAAAGGTTATTTGGATTTTACAGATGAAAGTGTTTATTTTCAACACTTCCCCTCAATTTCATTATTCCTAAGGATTCAATGCATTCAATGTCTTTTGGTGAAGAAAAAAGTTTGGTTAATATATCAGTTGGCATTTCGTCCGTAGAAAGATACTCAATTCGGGTATCGTGTCTTTCAACAACTTTACGAACAAAATGGCTTACGTCCACAGGTTTAGTTCGTTTGTGGAAAACGGGATTTTTACTTAGTTGGTTTGTACCCTGATTGCCGTTGGATATTGTTGTAGTTCCCATTTTGCCCAGGATTTCGCTTACATAACTTCGAAGATGAATAACTTCTTTTGTTGATTCGAAAAGGGACGTATATTCTGCTCCAGTGCTACACATAGTAACAGTTTGCTGTTTTCGACGTTCCCAACATACAGCCGCGTTCCCAAACACGAACGCATATCCCGTGAAGGACCTTCTGTCGCCCCATTCGACTTTATCAGAATCGACCAAATCGTCATCTCCTGTACAGCTGAAGATTAAACCTACATGTTCAGTGCCTTTAAGATAGCCTCATACACGATTCGGACCTAGCTAACGTTTTAATCTAAAGCTAGAGTTGCATTGGCTAACATGCTAACGGGGTGAGCTATCTTGGGACGTGTGGATACATCCAAATACATGAAGGGTCCAATGAGGTTCTGATACGGAATATTTTATACTTCTTCCATTTCCGACTGAGTTTCCCGGCTCATTTCATTTGAAAATTTTTCACTTGGGCTTATTGGTGTAAGTACTGGTTTACAATTCGTCATGTTGAATCTGAGTTCGTGTTTATTTTGTTGAAATTCTATGTCCAAATAGTACGCGAAATTTTCTAAATCCCTCATTTCAACAGTTTTCGGAAGGTTGTCGTTTTTTTTGTTATTTGAGACAACTGTAATCTCATCAACATAGATTGATACCAATATTGTGGTTGTTCTGTTTTTCTTCACGTAAATACAGGGACGAGCGTCTACGGGTTTCAAACTTAATTGTTCTAGCTTCTCGTCGAGTTTCTTATACCATTGACGCCTTCCTCGTTTGAGACCGAAGAGCTTTCTGCACAAGACATACTTTCCCTCTCTTCAATTCGTCTGCTTCTTTTTCATCTATTATTCCATACCTAGCTTCTAAAGGTTATCGCCCTCTAGATAAGCACTTGTGAAGTCTAGCTGATATACGTCCAGTTTTAATTCAACGGCTAATGCCATTGGGGTTTTTATTGATCTCATTCTAGCAACCGGTACGAACGTGTCATTAAAATCAAGTCCATTGTTTTCAGCGTTTTCGCTTGGAGTTCGTTATGGGTGGTTTCAATTTCTATTTCGATTTCTTGATTTGGAGATTGTGTCCTTTTCTATTTCTGTTTAAGATCCGTGTCAAGTCTGGAGCAATGGCTGAGTTAGCATCTTCGTTTTTCTTGTTGAGAAATTCTTCGTATTCGCTTTCCGATCGATAGGAATCGAAAAACTTGAAGTCTCTGCTGAATAATATTTTGTGTCTTTCGGGGTCCCACAATCGATACGCCTTCGCTTTTATAGAGTAGCCTACAAATATGGATTTTTTCGATTTTGCGCCAAGGTTTCTCCTTTTTTTAACCTTGTCAAGCATGCACGCAATTGTGCCGAATTTGCGGAAATATCTCACCATTGGGCTTCTGTTCGTCCACAATTTAAAAGTTATCTCACCGTTAAGCCTTTGCGATGGGTATCCGTTTCGAACGTGACTTTTGCCCAAAGTCCTACGGATAGATTCGATTGGATCAACATACAAAACATACAAAATGTCCAGTAGCTTCTTATTCTTCTCCTCCGACCCGCCATTTTATCCGGGGGTGTATTCAGCACATGTTATATGTCTTGCTGTTTTAAATAATATTCGAATTTGTTATTCGTGAGCTCAGCACCATTATGCGATCTGAGTGTTTTAATTTCCTGACGGGTCCTCTTTTCCACCAGGCGTTGGTATGCTTGAAATACTTCGCACCACTTTGTTGCTTCATCGATAAATGTCAAAAAATAACGTGAGCCTCCAAGGGAACTAACTTGAATGAGTTCACATACGTCTGTGTGTACCAACTCTAGTATTGGAATTTGATTTGGGAAATGGAAGAGACTGCTTTCGCTTAATAGAGACAGAGAGACTGCTTTCGCTTAATAGAGATTTTCTTTGGAGGCGCTTTTTCAGACAAGTTCAATCTCATTCCAAACACCTTCTTCTCTTGAACGATATTCTTTAGAGCTTGTTCGTTAAGATAACCATATCGTTCGTGCTAGTCTTGTAATGCACTAACTAATTTGCAATTCTCCTTTACTTCTTGTACATAGTGGAGATCCTTATATCGATAAACTACCATTAGGTTTTCGTTAGTTTTAAGCTGCTTCACAAACCCTTTACCATGGGTAAACATTATTGTTCAGCTGGGTTCGGTAATTTTTGCAACTAAAAGTAGATTAAATCGAACATTTATTACGTATAGTTTTTTAATTGCACAGTTTTTTTGATCGGACTTATTAGTCATCCTTATCGTTAATCATAAAAAAAAAGAAGTGAAGTTAATATATTTCAACTTTAGAGGATGTTCCAAAATTCACGGAAGGAGTAATTTTGATAGCAAGCAGGCACATAATTAAATATTTCATTCTTTTTATTACTCCGTTAACTATACATTGAACGATTAATACTTAAGATAAATGGTCTTCTGGGCTTTGCTGGCACATGCGTATTATGATTGCATCGAAAGATCAGCGACCACTTGTTTCGTTATCCATTCAATGAACTCTTAATTAGTTCTGCGCGTGGTTAGTAGGGTTCACTTCTTGAGTCGCTTGAATATTTTAACTATAAAAGTGCTAATCTTTCGTGAGAAAGTTATAGAGAGCTGTAGAGAGCTCCTTGAAACGTTCAATTAGTAGAAACGCTCTCATGAATTGCCCCGATATTTAGTGCACAAGATTTATCATCTACTATTTGACGGAACGCTTATGGAGGATCTCTTAAGCTATCGTACTAGATTAATATAAAATTCGGAGTTAGTGCAGCAGGTAAGGCGTGAGCCCGCTCGCCGTCTCTTTTTGAATCGTTCAAAATTGTGAAAATAAAAACTAAACACGGTATCTTGGCGCATATAGCTAGTGGGCGTAAGCGTAATTCAGAAATGGATTGCAACATGGCCGCAATAGGCTGCTGTCGTTAATTATGGCGTTCGGCATGTATTGCTGTTGATAATAATATTTGTCATCTCAGTGTAAAAATAGAACCTTGTGATTAATTGTTCTGGCCATAATTAAGGAATGCAATTTTTTCGGCTTCACTGTAACGACTTTTCTATTTCTTTCATAAAGTTGTTCCTGACTATCGAAGGAACGGTGAAACTTCTGTTTAACAAAATGTAGACGAACTACTTTAGGCGTCTTAAAGGAAGTAGGCTTCGCTGCCCTTGCAACAGTTGCCGGACAACAACAAAATATTGAGGGATACAAAAAAAAAAAACTTGATTGGTGTGATAAGACTAAACAAACATTTCTGACGGATGTATAAGTACTTGCATACTATACATAGTATGCTCCATGAACGAAATGGAAATTGTAACTTAACAAATGTTCATTCATATGTGTTGGAATCAACGCATAAAAAGTGCAACGACGTTGCAAAAAACCCATAGGAAACCGAAAGAGACCTTTTACAACAACAAATGAATGAAATTGCATTTAAATTCAGCTTTTAATCGAGTCGATACACACACAGTACGTACAGTATGGATTTATTGAATGAACTGAGCTTACAATGAATTGAATCATAATGATTGGCACAAGTCAATCTACCTACACGGGAAAATTTGCAAACACCAAACTTTAGAAATGACTTATGCACCTATGGAGGCTTCCTTTTACTTACGTAGTAAATGGAAGAAAAATTTTTTATAATTGACTGATTATAATATTCCTTTTGCGTAGGTTTCTTCTTACTACAAATCCCAACATAAACCTAAATGTTATATATGTTTGTTAAAGTTTCCTTTTTTCCTCTTTCTCTCTCTCTCTCTGTCACTGCCTCTTATATACTCGTGGTAGATCTCTTTTTTTGAGAAAACAAGAGAAATTTAATGACGGTAGGAAGTGACAAACAAGCACATTGAGGAGGCTTTCGCGCGTGCGCATATAAATATTAATCGGGATAACAAGATTTTTAAGGTGTGTAACCCATTTCTCTTAACGTTGATCCAATGCAAATAAAATTAATGATGTCTTTTCGTTAAATGAAAAAAAAAAAAAAAAGAAAACATATGAACACCAAACCAACACTGAGGCTTATGTAGGTGTTGTGTTAAATTTATAACAAAACAGAAGAAAGGCAAGTTTACACTTTAAACGAACAATGAAAAAGTTTCAAGAACGAACAAATTGCACTTAACTTTGATACAAGTATAAAGGCAAAGAAAAACCGCAACAACAAAGAAATAAATAAATAAATTGTTAGGTCATTAAACTGTAGTATGCTTGTAAGTATTGTTGCGATTATACTAATAGCATTGACGTGCTATAATCTGCTGTTTGGTGCCTAGAAAGATGATACATGTACGTTTAGCACATTCGCTCCTACTTACAATGAATTTTGTCCGGCATGCCCGTCATCCCAAGCAAATACACAAAAATCGAAAAATTTTCTGTTGGTTGCAAGTGTACGAACTGCCCGATCAGAACTATTGTCCCACCGAACCCACTCGTAACACATTTTGTTGCAGATTACAACCTTAATATGAAAGTATTTTACTTCCTTAATAAGCCTGCAGATGTCATTTTGTTTTCAATTTTTGCAATCGTGGTAGAGCTGTCGCTGATCAACAATACATAAGCTAAGAAGTTTCCGAAACTAATTTATTTGCTTTCCAGTGAGTACCCTTATCCTCGCACTTGAAAATCAGAATATCTGCATTTCGTATTTCTAAGTTTCTAAATGGAAATGAGAATACTGGTATATCCCGATTGTTCCCAACCGGCAAGGAATGCACAGGTCATTTGATTAAATTAGCTTAGAATCTTGATTAACTACAATGTCTTACACGCGGATCTACGCGGCTATTCAACGGAGGGATAGAAAACGTGCTCAAACACCTGCGTATCTTATGTCGATGCCCATTGCCCATTCAGCATTGCATTGCAGAATGGCAATGCTGAACTGGAATACACATATGTCGGGCTTGACTAGACAGGCAGGTTGTAGCTGAGTCAATGGGAATAGGGATTACGACGATCAAGATATACTTTTCTTGGTGTTACCAGAGCAATCTCAAAATTAATATACCACTATTTTTAGACGATAGCTATAATAATTATAATATCGCGTGACCATTATGGTCAATTTTTATTTACATTAGGAAAACGTTTTTTACATGTTTTTTTTTAAACCATGGAAACGGGTTTAGCTACATGTACGAGTTCAATGCTCTATATCCTTAATACTTCTCTGTTATTATTATGCAAAAGTAGATAATAATGTTCCCAATTAGCTTCTTTTTGTGTAGAAAGAGCCTATCATTTCTTTTGTAATATTCCAAAGTACAATTCAAAACATACTGCGTGAGAGTTTATTCATCTTCACCCGGACATATAAAGGTATTTGATTACTGGTGATATTGTCAAAATTGCACAAAATAACATAAATAACTAAAACTTTGACTCAAATGGCCTTCAGGGAGTTTTTGCAAAATCACTTTTAAAATATGCATCTCCGCGATGTTCACAAAAATCTAAAAGGAAGTAAACAACTAACAAATTATATTCGACTGCGACCCAATCTTTTATAACTGCCAACATTAGTCTAACAAAGACTACAAAAAAAAAAAAATAGTAAATTTCTATACTCTATGATGTTGGGCGGGTAGGGCTGATTTTTTCTACTTTTTCTGTCGTTTCTTGTTGTAGTAATGGGTAAAAACTGCAGAAAAATGACGTGTTTTCAATTCATATTGTGCTGTGAGCGCATTCTTGGGCCAATTTGGCCTATTTTCAATACCTACCAGCGTGTAATGATTTCCAATGTTTCTGTCCGACTTGAAGCAGGTATCTCCGATTTTGCAACCATGAGTACATTTAGCGCGATATTTAGTAGATAGATGGACAAATGGATTGATAAATACGTTTACGACGATTCAGCTTTGATACCCATCAATAATATGTGGACTTTATAAAGTATCTTAAGCTTCTGTCTGGATGGCGCAAACGTTTAAAAAAAAATGAAATTTTAATATTTTATAATATTTTTTCCGTATTTGTACGGATACTGCAGTACCGCCCATAGAATGTAAATGAAAAGATTTAGTGTGCGCTGGTTTATAAGTAACGAATAATAAACAAACATTTTCTGTTTTTGAAAAATGAGGTGGTCTCAAGTTGTGTTATATTGCAGGAGTGCACTTTGGTCCATTTGGCCCAATTTTAATGCCGGCTGGCGTGCTAGAAATTCTAATGTTTCTACCAAATTTCAAATCGACAGCTTCCTTTTTTGCGACCAGGAGAATGTTTATTACAAATATTACACAGCTAGAAAGACAGACAGGCGGAGGGGTAGACGAATATACTGAAATTGTTTTAGAATTTGATTCTGATCAAGAATGAAGTCTCTGAAGCTTCTTTGTGGGTGTTGCAAATATTTGGTATAATGATTTTACCCCTCATCTTTCTCTAATAGGTATAAAAAGGTTATATTTAGTTTGAGACGAGTAACGTACTACATTGAATAAATGCGGTATGAGAGTTGTATACAGTTTATATGCTCTCCTCAAACGTGACAGCAGCTTACATTTTGAACATTTTCACTTTTAGATTTAATTGCTTACAAGTAATACACAATTGTTCAGGTTTAGATTGGTGTGGATCTATATGTCCTTCCGGTGATCGGTAGATGCGGAAATTGCAAAATATTTTATTGATCAAGTGCATACAATAAGATTCCGCCCAATATTAAGTATTTTTTTCTTGCGTCCGATTTTTCAATATGATCTGAATTCGTTAGCGAAGAACGTATATAGCTATTTCTTCTTTTGTTACTGCGAGAGTCATAGGAGCGTTAGTTGAGCGATATGGTGAACCTGAATGCAATCATGGCTTACAATCCCTAAATTTTCGTAGGAATACTTAAAGATGTGATGTGTAACAACAAACAATTTCCTTAGGAATTACAAAAAGTGATTTTAATGTCGGAAAACAGTCCTCATTTTCGGTCTTTGCGTTCGCTGTCTGGGTTCGGTTAGGCTGAGCTATATTTGGACTCTTATTCTCCCAAAATAAATAAAAAAGCCAATATCTTGTGTTCGAAAGACTGTTTTTCAAATTTGATCTTCGTGAAAGAGGTGTCGTCGCAAGCCGACAGATCGCGAACGTAAATATAAGTGAGCGTTTTACATTACATATGCAAACATGGCAGCACATGGCGGAAATTAATTAAAACTATGAACAATCGGAGTGTTAGTAGCAGAAAGGAATAACGAGAGCATATACTGAATCAAAAAATCAATCTCAACCGCGCGCGCATCTACCCGTTTCCCGCATCCGTCAAAATTGTATGAGTTCAAGTTCAAATTGCTACCTTACACATCGTTTTCTCCAGACCTAACCCCTAGTACCGTTTTGTTCTTCTCAAAACTATGCTCCAGGGAAAAAAGTTTCGAACCGATTTGCCCATACTGTAAGCCAGCAAACGCTAACTGTTTTATGTTTTATGTGTCCGAGCAGCCTTTCATTTATGAAGGGTAAAGAGGGCGTACATTTTTGCACTAGCTTCCAAGTCCCCGCGACTGTATCTTTCACGTCCAAGAATAGTTGCATTTTTTCCTTCATCAACATCGCTAAGAACTAAGAATAAGTAGGGAAGGATCAGATTTAGTGAAATTCTTGGCAGCAATCAATGTAATTTTATTAAACGCTTAACGCTTTGAAGAGATTATCTTCTGAACAAAGGTCAAAGTCTTTGCACTTTCCAATCAAATGATGACGTGAAACAACTTCACTTACTTTGATATTGACAAAAACCTGTATTGTGTTATTGAATGCCACTTACACTAATCTGATGTAGACTATAAATTTTAAAGATTTCTCGAACATGATGTGTAAAAAAAAATTGATTTTGATTTTAAGTAATAGCGACAACAATAACAACGCGATATCAGTATGTGCGAACACAAGTAAGGAAGCTTCCCAGTCCAAAAATACGCTGTTCTTTACATTACACAGACAACACTTAAACACGTGATGCAGCAGGGAACCAAGAATGAAAGAAGAAGGAAAACAACGAAAAAACAAATACTTAAAAGCTTCTGTGTTTGTTTGCCAACAAGAAAATACAAAATTCTGATAATGTCACTCACACGCAGGGCGAAATAACGCCTCTCGAGGGGCCATAGACTCACGGCACCATATGAAAGCTGCATTAGCCTTGAACCGAATTTCAAATACCCATCATTTTAGGAAGAACATAAGTAAATCGCAAATGTGTTTTTGGCTAATTCTCAGCAGGCCAAGGGCTAATGTACGCTTAATACTTACATAATATCTTTCATAAATAGTTTTGCCTGATATTGGCCACAGATTGGCCACAACGAAAAGAACTATCTTGACATTAACGATTATTTTTGAGGCCTTTTGTAAACTGCAATTTGTACGTTGCCACGTTCTAATTTTTTATGTCCATTTTCAAGCTTTGAAATTGCGGCCCGGACGTGACTATATAGTCACAAAATTTTACATCATCTATAATGCGTATGTAGATACTTTTGCGGTACGGTTACCATCCGGGTAAAGAAATGAATATGCCATGTTCTCGCGTGATGGTGAGTATAGTAAAAGTGAAAGTCTTACGCATACAGCAAACGCACTGTTAGTCTGAGATTCTCGCGTAATTAAAGGTTACGCGTAATAGTGAACGTATGCATAAAGGTGAATAAACCGTTAGGAATTTCATATATAGAAATCCAACTACAAACAATTGCAACAACAATAATGAAAGTGCTATTTAACATTTGTAAATGTTTTGTTGTTGTTGTTGGTGCTATTAATTATGTTGATTAGAGGGTAATAGGAAACAATAGCTCGTAAATATAGAAGAAAGCATACAGATTGCGAACGTATTACAATTACTTATAAGTTATTTGTGTTTATTAGAGAAGAATGTGGATATGTTTTCTCTCTTAATCGCCAGTCATTTCTTTAAATATTTGCACGCAAAGCAAAAAAGACAAATTATTACTAAACAGTTATTTGAAGCTCTCGTCATAATAAATACTTCGAGGGAGAGTGAGAGACATTAGAAATATGTGTGTTTTGAAATGTGTTTAGGAGAAGCACATGCTTTGATGAAGGGAAAATTAATTACATTCCATATAAGAAAAACAAGATTAAAGATAAATGCAAAAAACATTAACATACCCAATTTTACAAAAAATAGTTGTGTGTCTACAAAGCTTTTTACTTTCATTTTCTCACTTCATATTGCATCTATTTGCTATATCCTCCTAATGTACTTACAACAGCACAAAGCTATTAAGTGCATAAACATATGCATTGCTAGGATGACATTACAGTAAATAAAATCCATAAATAGTGCGCTTTATTTTTATTACCGTGACGGAAAGAAGGAAACAGGTATACTGAATTTAGTTTTGTGTTTGTATTACCCACGAGCAGAGGCATAATGGTCTTACGATTGGGAAAAAACAGGTCAGAAAGTTACGATCATCTAAGGCCGAATCTTCTATACCCACCATTTTTATCTTGGAAAAAACTAGAAGAAGTTGGAATTTCGACTTTCCCAATTTTGTGCAAGTAGCGTAGGGTAATCTATCAAATATACGCCGAAATTTCATTTCCTATTATTCACTGTGACTGGTGGCCTTTATAAAGAAAAAGATGAAAAAGCTGAAAATTATTGCTTTTGAAAACAAAGGTGTTCTCAGTTTATGCTACACTGTAGGGGTGTCCTTCGAACGATCTGGATTGTGGTCAATATCAACTTGTGTACAAGAATTTTTAGTACTTTGGCAAAATTCGTAGCCGATTTCTTAATTTTTACCCAGAAACGAGTCCTTACAGCGCATAGATGTGCAGAAGGACGGATGGACACAAATGTCAACGTCTATTGTGAAGTTGATACTGATTGAGAATATATATGTCTTTCGAAGCGTCATGCTATATTTCGGAAACATTTTGAAAAAATGAGTATATCGCCAATCGCTGATTGCTGGGTAGCAAGTATTAAACCCCGCCCAAACAGTCTATTTTCAGACGGGGCGGGTGAGAAATACCTTAGTCTTGTTAAACCAATAATCTTGCGTTAATTGAAAGCTGCATGCAAACCTTGAAATTCATCTTGTGGTTAAAATCCTAATTTTGTCCTAAACTAGCTGACTAATGTTGTATTTAAGGCACTTAAAGCTACAGTTTTAGGAAATGAAATAATCCCTTTCCCTACTTTTAGACAAAATTTCTTGCCGTTTTGATTTTGCGACTTTTATTATAATCCCTAATAAAGATATTTCTTAATATTTACTTCACTTTTGCTAATTTTTGTCGATATATTTTTGCAACTTGAGTTTATCTACCAAGTGGGTTCTTTTAATAGCTTTATAAATTTAAAACACGGAATTGGGAGGGTAGAATTACAAGGATAAATGTGTGCAACCGTATTGCAAAATTACGGACTCATATTTTTCACTTGAAAATTATATATGTATGCGACACGAATTATGAGAAACATTCGATTTGACAAAGAAGTCTCAGTAGATTTTCCAAAAAAAATCTCCATTTTCTAAAATAGCCCCCTTGCAGTTCGTAGAAAGATTGGATATAAAATCGTGTTATTGAAGTTTAAGAGGTCGTTACTTTGGAAAGGATTTAGATCAAAGTTTTCGTGAAGAAAACCATTAGATCTGTCTAGCGATCCGGCGCGATTCAGAAAAAACTATACATTCTTTAGGACGCAAGGAAAGGTGTGGTAGGTTGAAATCACTAAGCCCGACCATAATATTTGATAATTTCGTGCTCTCAAATGCTTCGCGAATACGAAGACCATATGAAACTAAAGGGTGTGAAGTTATATTTAAATATAACTAGCAAAGAGAGTTCTGTTAAGGTGTTAACAGAATTCCGTTAAACGAAGTCTCGGGAGAATTTAAATCAAAATATAGGTAAAATAGAATTTTCGATTATTTAAAAAAAAAAAAATGAACAAAGCATGTCTTCATGTTATTTAATTGAAGTTTGGTATGAAAAAGTTTTTGTATTAAGTCAAAAATGAGGTTGAAAAAGCGAAAGTTTGTTTAGCTACTAAGGCTAAACCATGCCCTGCGAAAAACTGCTGCAAGCAAATTTGAATGCATCTTCCACTACTTACGCAGATATATCCAATTGTTAGACATGCGTTCAATTCTGTGGCACTCAAAAAGAAAAAGCGTTAAGATGCAGAGAGAATTTTATTTCAACTTTCTCGTGGCAAAGCTATTAAGTACAGTAAGTTTAAGGTAAGCGTGCGCAAGTGAGAAAAAAAAAACTAGGATTAAGTAGGAGGAAGGCTTGTACGGAAACCACTTACGTTGTCATTGATATTGGATCTCTTTACGTGTGCATATCCTCCATACATATTTACATAAAATCACATTGCGTGCGGTACTGCATTAATTGAAAAGGCGTTTGCCTTTTTTTGGCATAAGTAATCAAATGCTTTTAATTGCAGTAATAAAAACACATCCACGCTTTTTGTAAAGTCGCATTGATAGTGCGCCATAGGAGATATGCTTTTACCTCTAAATCAGAGACAAGACAAATTGCAAAGACAAATTACGAAAGTAGGCGGAGGATAGAGAAGATAAAAAAAATGAACATTAGACGATTAGAAGATTTTGCTTGCGGTTTGCTTACGGATGAGAGAGAAAGAAAGCAGAAAGTTTCAAAATTAAAACCAAACGGTCCAGTGGGACTACTGGGACTTCTGTTCCAGAATTTTGGAGTCTTCAATAATTCTAAACTTTTTGCTAAACTGTGGCTGTGACCATACAATAATCTAACAATGCATTAATTGACAATAAACGTCGCGTTATCCTCTTTGAAAAATCAAGAAAACAATCGGACGGTGACTACATAATGACAAATGATGCTCGCTTCAATTTTGCAATGCTTTAGCACGACGTGTCAATGGATTTACAATTCTGCGTAATATACACATATATACCTATGGATGACTGGTCTAATGTATTAGTAGAACACGTGTTCAGTCGCTTGTTGTTTGCTAAATAATCCGTTTGATATAAAAGATGTAATAAGTTATAGAAAAACTATCGAAAGTGTTTATTAGTTTATTAACGGTAAAGAAAATCCACAAAGAACTAGCAATAACGTGTAATTGTGAATTCACATAATATACATTTTTTCATATCAACTGGGAGTTGGTAAAAAGCCGAACGTTTTTGTGCTTATCAAGTAGCGATAGTAGCTAAGGCGGTGGTGGTGGCGGTTGTTGTTACATTGGCTATACTAATCATCATCACCTTTTTCGTATCCACTCCTTTTCTAAGATCACTAGGCGGAGAAGCATTTAATGAATTCATTTAGAAATAAGCAGACAAGATCACTAGTCTATAATGGAGCCAACAACTAATCTACGCTCATCTCTCTTTTAATTGCACATGATGTGTGGAATGCTTTATTCGCCACACTATTAAGTTCTTTTAAATTAATTGAAGTTGTTTTTCTCTTCTTTTCTTTTTTTTTCTTATGCGCTTATGAATGCATAAAATATTACAGGAAAGTCCGGCTCTCAAGTACTTTTTAAACAAAGAGTTCTTTCTTTTAGAACATTTTGCATAGCCAGGAAACGTTAGAGAGAGAGAGGGAGCGAGAGCGAGAGCGAGAGCCAGAGCGGTTCAATAAACCCATCAAAATAACAAGTACTTATACGTCAAAGAGCAACTGCTATAACTGCTTAATAAAATGAGTTTCATGGATATCTGCCGAATCATTTAAGGAAAATTTTATATTTATATGTATCTCTTAAATTGTTTTAATGTTTATGTCTGCCTCTATTTTTAGATATCTTCTAGAAAATATGTATATCTACCACTCAACATTATTATGATTAAGTTATAGTCGCTATCCATATGTAAATAATTGAGAGATGATAAAAAAATTGCAATCACGTTTTTGTCACCAATTGCAGTGTGGTAGCAGAAAAGCTCTCATCAGAATTCATAACCTGTTATTTTTTATAGAAATGCAAATTGTCACTTTATGTAAATTTCGTTTTGTTCCCTTCTTGTTGTGATACTTTAAGAATCATGGAGGTACCATAAATGGTGCTTCGAGTAGAAATAAAAATTCATTCAAGTATTTACAGGCACTCGAAAATGTGGCATTAAAAATTGATTGAGAAGAATTCCCCTAAACTCTTTCAGTCAATCAAAAAATCTTTAGGAAATGATCTGCTGCATAGCCATAATTTAGGGATTGATGGTGCTTCTGTTTTTTTTTTCGGACTCCAGCAAATGAGTGTAAAAACGAGATATCATTATAAATATTAAGAAAGAAGAAGAAATTTCATCGATTAAAATTAAAAAGTTCGTCTATCATTACCTGAAAACCATATATCAAGTTTGAAAATGTCTAGAATTACTTTTAAAAATAAAAAAAAAATAATGAAAAGGAAATTCGTTAATGTTAATTTTTTCAATCACACAAAATATATTAAAATACAAGAGGATTGTATAGGTTTATAGATGCGATGTGAAAATGGGAAATAGTGTTTGCGGCCAAAGGTCTGCCTTGCTTGATGAAGGCTTTCCAAAAAATTCGATTTCTATTTAAGACTGAAAGAGATTTTTGCTTAAAGCAATGGCAGCACAAAACCGTACTTTATTTATAGGATGACCTTTCAGGTATCTAATATTTCATTCCAAACTCGGCTTTAAATATTTTTATAAATTTTTGTATATATGTGGGAACAGCTAAACCACAGTTTTTTAATAGGTTATTCAAGTCAAACAATAACAAAGAGAACATAAATCAACCAATATTATTCATTGTCTTTAATTTAATAAAAAAAAAAAAAATTTTTTTTTTCTTTTCGTTTTTACTTAAACTGTCAATTTAAGCATTGATATTTTTCGCATACATAAAAAATCTCATTTATTTCTTCCTACTTCAATTAAACCAAGACTTCAAGATAAGAAGTTACAAGATACAAGCTCTCATCAGAAACCTTAACTGATTCAAAAGCAGCGGAAGAAAAAAGTCCATCATTTTACAAATGAGACATGTATAAATGTGTGTGCGTAAGCGACTGGTATGTAATGCATCTTTGCCCTTACGAAATAGCGAATTTCAAGAGAGTTTTATCATATCGTTGGGAACATCTAAGTACAACCCAGACGGTCTATAATGGTTCTTGTATTAAGATTACCAGTGACTAACGTGGCTTTATGTCCTCAATACCGCCAAAATTTTAAGATTTAAAAGGAAAGCTCGTACCTCCGCAGCAGCTAAAAAAGTTTTTAAATTTCGTGGTCTGCGTATCACCATAATCCACACAACGGATGCTCACATTAACTGCCAATTTGAAACTGAAAATCTAAGGCAAATGTCCTACGAAATTCGCCATATTATATATGTACTTAGGATAGTGTAATATGTCGATGAAAACTTTCTAAAACTTTGTTCTTGTCAGCTCAGTAAGAAATGCTCTCGATGCAAGAAAAAAAAAAACTAAGCGATATTTTCTGTTTAGCATATAATGGAGAGAATGTTTAAAGCATATAATGTTTCCCTTGCGTTGCACTTATATTGCGATGGCTTTCGGTTCGTTAGTTTTGAAATTGCGCAGCTTTAAAGACTTTACGCAACTTTTATTATTGCGGATCAGACCATCAGAGCGCAACTCTGAATGTAACCTACCTGTTCGCATGTCAAATATGAATGTGGTAGCTATCTCTCTAACAAGACTCGCTGAACAATCAAAGGTTCGCAATTTACAGTCGATATTAAATATTATGTCCCAAGCAGTTTAATCCATATAGGCGATCGGTTGACTCAACAATAAATACGTTAGAGCCGCTCGAGTCCAATAAGCCGAGCGACCACTGTCGATGCAAATGCTGCCTTAACAAGTTGATTTTGAGATTTTCATATATAAAGGTGAAGAGTATCCAAAATTCAGCGAGCATATCTTTATTACCTATTATTTTTTATCGATCCTCTTGTGACTTGCGCAATTGGTGTATGACTTGCAAAAATAATAACCATTGTACAGTCAAATCAGTCGTCAATCATCGACAGGCACAAAATGTGCAGCTGTAAGTAATCGTTATATTCAGTAGTTGTTTGTAATAGTATTGATGCAATGGTAATAGTTAATAAAATCCTACGCATCATTAAACTACCACTAAACGACGCTATAAGAATGATTTGATAGCACTACAAGTTTTTTTGATATGCTTTTTTCATTCTTGATGAATAGATGAGAAAAAATGTTATTCTTATGCTTAGTGCATATGTCGTATAACGACTAACTGATCAAACATGATATACGGACCTATATGCACGAGCATGCCTATCAATTTTATGTTTCTTGCAATTTGTAATAAAACTATTTATGATTTCGTGTTTAGGTGTAGGTGTTATTAGTCAATGGGACGATATTAGTGATATTACTTGGTTGTGGTGTAGTTGTAGTTGCTTCTTGTGGTCGTCTAACTGCAGTCAACATATTTAAAACCAACAACCGACTAACAGGCAGACTAAAAATTGTCGTGAGCTTTTTTTTTTTTTCTAAAAGTATATCACGCTGGGTTAGCGTTTTGTTTTAGTAAAAAAAAGAAAAGAAAAAAGCGGAAAAAAGGAAGAAGAGTGAGATGCCTATCATCAACTCATGTTTTTTGCATATGTTTGCCTTGTACATAAACGCATTTTTTTAAGGGTGTGTATTGCATGCAGCAAGTGAGCTGCTTATTTCTGACAATAACGTTACAGTACGGTGCCATAACAACAACAATAGCAATAATCGGATGAAAAACCAGATTTAATTTTGATACCTAAAATTTTGTGAAATGCTCATTGAATTTGGTTGAATGTGTTATGAGACATATTTCCTGCTTATATTGATTGGATGTGTATTTAGGTGTGGTTTAAAACCAAAAAGTACGAAATGAAAGAGTCTGACAATCCCATCACGGAAGCTTGGGGTATATTCCTTCTGTCAAAGCGTTCGTACCACTCTGGACGAAGCTTCAGAGCTCCTACGAGGTCTATAAAAAGGCTCTTTCTCAGTATCATCAATTTCCTAATCAATTAAGGTATGTCCGCCTGTTTGTCCGTCCGTCTTTGTAAATGTTGCAAAAGCAGTTATAAATTGGGTAAAAGCGTTGAGGATTCTGCGCGCAGCCTCGGGTAAAGTTGACAGTGAGCTAAATCGAGCAATTCAAACTAAGAAAACCTCTACTTTCAAAACCAAAACAAGTTGGTTTTTTGCCCATAAATTGTAGTAGAGATAACAGCAAAAAATTCTTTGTATATTCCATATATGATCTTGTAGCACACCTACCGAAAAAAAAAAAAAATGAAAAAAATCGCTCGCGCCCATCCAGTGTTATAGAGTATTAGTATTTTATTTCTTTGAGTTTTCTTCTAGCAGAAAGGTGGGTGTATGGTGGGCAAAGAAGATTCGGCCGTAACCGAATTTTCATATTTTAGTAAATTTTAGCAATAATTAGCCGAACAGATGTAGATATGCCCGTGTCAATACACTGCGATTGTATCATAACATTGTGTGTGTGTGTATCATAACATTGTTTTTGATTTGCCTAAAATGATACCTCTTAGGTGGTAGTGTAAAAACGGTACAATAAACGGAATATAGGCCTCCAGTATGATAACCTTTTTTCTCCTTTCCGGGACCCATATCGTATTTCGTTAGGATTAATAATATATTACTATAGTTTATGCAAATCCGCCCGTTTTTCTCAAAAGATTATGGGGATCGAGACGTCTCTCTAGACATTTTTAGTAGGCGCATTACAAATGATTGTTCTACAAGCCGTCAAAATCTATATCGTGCGTCTAACTTTTTCTAGGAAATGCACATCAGTTTGCTTGATATTACTTCAAAATGGAAAAAGTTTTTTTGGACATCTGGTAATTTTGTATGTATTAATATCGCTATTCACTTTCTGAATTATGTCTTTCAATCGATGTTTACTCTAATTGACACAAGATCCAATTACGATATACATTTTTCCACCACTAAGCATGTAACGGTTTTGGTTTATTACCTTCTGTACATAGATAGACATGCGTTCACCTTTGCCGGCGGAAGAATTCACTTTAGGTTGATTTCCACTGTCCATTGAAATCATTAGACATGATCAAGCACAATTGAGGTTCTGTTTGGACCTTCAATAAAGTGTTGAAAGGAATCTTGTCGAAAGGCATGTCATCGTCCAAAAATGCTGACGAATTAATTTAATTTGACCGAGATATAATTTTCGTCTCAAAGGAGAACTAAGCAAACCTCAAAGCTTATGATGGAAAACTCAGTCCCATCTTTGGTTTAAGAAAATTTTATGCGAGATATATGAAGTTTGTAGTAGAAAAGAAACTGAGTCGTATAATTGAAGGAGAAAGAAATTGTAGTAAAACACATTAGCTTGATATGATACGGTTGTCTGTATTTTTCTGGGAATCGTCAGTCTGTGTAATGTCTGCTGTAAATATCCTCCTGGCTGCAAAAATGGAGTTATCGACTTGAAATTTCGCAGAAACATTGGAAGTTCTCGCACGCGAATCTGCATTAAAAATGAGCCAAATCGATCGAAGGACTACAACACGTGAAACAGCCTTTCAAATGGAATAAAAAATTGGCTTTTTGCTCATTACTCGAAATCTACAGAGGATAAACGTGCAAGAATTTGCACGTATGTTCTATGGATGATGCGGTAGTATCTGCACAAACCTGAGCAAAATTGACGACGCCTACCCAATATTATAGCGTACTAATATTTAATTTCTTTTTCAATGCCCTTATAACGCGTAGAGGCAAACTTCAAAATCTCCATTATGCACATAAATATTTTCCCGTTTGCACAGTCGGAATGCACCTAAGCATGTCGGCGTGTTCGTCTGCCCATCTGCCAAACTGCTTAGTATCTGTGATACACAATCTTCCGCTTCCGAGAAAGAAGATATCGCCTACAAATGTTGCAAAAATATATCCTTAAAATAATTCACTCAAATATTAATAATCTCCTAACTTTTCTTCTATCCAAAAAAATGGTCAAGAAAAAAGTATATTTTTAGCCTGTTATCTTGGCGTTACCTCTCAATCCATACGCGGAATTTAAATTTTTCTCTCCTTTTAGAAGTAAAAAGAGCAAAGTCATTAAAATCAATGTAATTCCTAATTAGTTGAAGTGGTCGACGTCCCTTGAGAATTAACGCTAAAAAAAATCACTTACACTAGCATCGACGGAAGACCCATTCGAAATAAGTCTGAAAATTGTTTCGATGCCATATTCATAAAATTAAATTTTCAGCCAGTGTTAGGTCAGAGAAATGTTTGCATCGATTTTCTCATTAGAAGGCTTTAGAGTTTCGTCACTTTAGCGATATTAATTCTATCAAACTAGAGCCAATAGAGTATGTGAAAGGTGACAGTCTATGGACAATTAAAAGAAACATTCTGCCATTACGGCTGCCTACTAACTATTATTTTCTACATTTTTCTATATTTTACTTCGACCGAGGTGACAACACTTTCTGAAGAAATTCATGCCGCAGCCAAAAAGCTTACTTGTTCCCGCCATGAAAGTTTCAATGTTAAAGACCTGCTACATACGTATATGAATTTTGGTGAAACAGTGCCGAAAACATTTCACTTTGTACCGCTTAGGAACAATATCACTACTGCAACGGCTTTTGATTTAACTGCTGCTTCAACGACATCACCTAAAGCGCGGAAAGCATCAGGAGTTGTTTATTTCTAGTGTTGTTTTATTAATAGCTACATTTGCTGTTTGTTGGTAATTTTTCGTAGTGGTATCCTTCGTAGGGGTGTAGCCGCGTTCACTTCTCGCTTCCTTTTGCAAGCACATATTGGCTTTAGGTTATTCTACCTAAAATGTTCAAACAAACCGTACACCCTGTGCAACAGATTTTTTACGCCTACATAGCATATTATCGTTAATAGTGTTAACACATACTCCAGTTCAAGTAGATTTTTTTCTTTTCTTCTGCCAAGTGTTGTTTATAACGCAAAACAATACCAGTGTTAGACAGCGATAGGAGGAAATCGCGTATAATGCACTTTTTGTTCTTTTTAAAATCTTTAAAAGCTAGTTTACATCGTCTGCTTTGGAGTATATATCTATCATGGTCTCCGGCATACAATTGATGTGTTTTTTAAAAACAAAGAAAAGCGGTTTTCTCAAACCACAAATCACAATGCTATGGAAAGAAGGAAAAAACCAAAGTAAACCAATAAAGAGAATGATTTATAACAAATACATGTTAGAATCAACTTTGTTCTATGATTACTTAAGAAAGATATGACCAGAGGAAAATATGAACAAAATTGATATAAACTATAACAGCGAGGAGAAATAGATTTAAAATCCCTGAAACCACATATATACGCATATATGTATATATATGATAATGTATATATATACATAATACATAGACGCATACATACATAGGCACACAAAAGATGATTACCCACTAATCTTGTCCATGAATCATGAACTTCAAGAAAATTTATATATAAAATAACTGACTCTCTAACTGACGGTTGCTGAGTATACTTATGTATGTATGTACATCAACTATGAAATATGTAATAAACATCTATTAAGAAAAAAAAAGAGAAAAGATAAGTAATGTAAAGGATAAACTGCAACCACCCATAAACATAACCTTGAAAGAAATATGAAGAGAGTTGTGGTTTTAGTGTTTATACATAATGCATACTTTTTTTTTTCTGCAAGAAAAGTCACTGAGTCAGGGAAGACACAAACGTGTGCATATAAATGTTTTTGCATTAAAGTTTTATATTCTGAGAACTTAATTAAATATGTGAATTTTTGTTGGACTCTTTTTGTTGCTGCTATTAAATACCATAAATCAACTCTTAATGCCGGGACAGGAAAAACAAAAAGTTGACAATTGTTTTATGCTTACGTGGACACTTTACATTTTGAATTTGAATTCTATGACAATACAGTAACAGGGTTAAAACTCAGTTTGTCTCTTTTCCCTCGATATAAAACTGGCATGCAGTAATGAAAACGCTACAAAATTTGATGTACAGTAAGACCTCTTTCAAAGAAACATCAAATCAACAAATTTCCATTGTTGAAATTACTTTCATGGACGCTTCGTAAAAATATGTGTGAATTCTATCATAACTTTGTAGAAATCGTTGTGACTTAAGTAAATTTGCCGATTTATTATTGCCTTGCGCTAGTCTTCTCTGCGAGTTTCTTTCTTATTGAGTATTGAGTTCCTATAAGATGGCGCAGTGTTTCGCAAAGGCCGCTCAAAATATTATTATTTTTGAACTATTAGCCGCTATATCTTAAATTGTCCCCCTTAAGCATGTCTTCACTGTGATTATATGAGACTTTGTTTTTATTATTTGCTGTATTAAAACAACCCTTTGACTGACGGGTGGTTCCGTTTCAAATGTCTCAACTGGCAAATATTTCGATGAGACATATAACAGAAAAGTACATTTTACTTTTTATGCTTCTGCTGCCTACGTACTTTGGAGTAGTTTGGTAGCAGCCGCTTGCATAAATTTCTATGTAAACAATAAAAACATTTTATTTACTTTCGTGTATAGTATGTTTTTTTCGCTTATACCTACACTTACTCCCTTAAGGCTTTCTTTCTGTAATGCCTGTTTAATGCATGCAATAATCTCTTCTGAATTATGTTTTTGCTGTACATGCACCAGCCAGTCAGAGGAAAGGCGAACAAGGGTCCGGTGGTGGTATATGTCTGGTTAATGATGTTTCATTTGAAACGTGCAAAATCTTACATTTTTTTTTTTTTTTGTAACTTCTTGCCGTAGGGTGGTCTTGCTTCGTTTTGCGACAAACAATAATGCAGTAAGTCACGCAATGCTACTCGAAAAGCTTTAAAGGCTATAAATTCCATTTGCCGGTAAAATAAAAAAAAAAAAATAAAAATTTGATTTGTTTTTTTTTTTTACCTTATAATTCGACTATCATGAAACAAGGGGAGAGACGAGACAGTAGGAACATTGTCGTTTGCTATCTGAGGACATAAAGTGACGGAAATTACATGTTAAGTGTTAAAAAAGAGAGGAGATTAATTTATCATTCTAATAAAATCTAAATTACACACGTGTCAAGATTTTTTCTTAAAAGTTCCACTAATCCTTTTGGCAAAAATAATTACGTCGTCATGAGAAGAGAAAAATTGACTAATTAATAGTAATCTTTAATGAACTTGAAAAAATGTACTTGATATTTATTTTACAGTTTGCTAAGATCACATCAGACATCACTGCCTAGTTAGATAAATAATACATAAACAGTGTCTTTCAACTGCAAACTTGGTTTTATTATCCACTTGTTCGATCATTTCTATTTAAGTAGATAATCGCGCGCGGTAGTTGCTGAATATAAGACAAGCAACGTTGATCATATCCGTTCGTGGGAGTACAAGGTGCGTTGAATATAACTTTTAGGCGTGAAGTGAAGAAGCACTGTTGCCGTCACCGAAAAATTGCCGCATTGATCACATGTGACAAATGTCCTCAAAAAATACCGGGAATTTGTTGCATTGTTAAATATTAGGCTTAAATCAATCAATAGAAATCGGCAAAAGTAATTTTTTTGCAGCCGCTATACCGGGTGTGCTCGAGTTTGTATTTCGATTTGCGCGACGGACAAACAATTATAGTTAAAATAAACTGCATAGAAGGAAAATGATTGAATAATTTATTCGTCTGGCCTCTGTCACCCATCAAGGTCATCGAATGAGAAAGTGTCGATGAAATGAAAATAATTTTTGGTAACACAATAGTTCCAGCTTGAGGTAGATATCTATAAATATTCCCAAACCGTTTTATTGTTTATTTATTTATTCATTTAGTCGAATTAAGATTAAAGGATTAAGTTATGACTTTGTAGAGAATATCAGCGACCCAAAGCACAGCAAACTTGAAAGTAAACAGTTTTTTACAATATTTTTAGGGTTGAAGCACTAGGAAGTGAACGTAACTAAATGACAAGATGTTGCAATATTTTGATCAAAACTTAAACTAGGAGATCATAGCGGACTTTTCGCGCCTGCTTTGTAAATAATAGTAGTCGCGCTTTTAATTAGTAGCTGGTTGGCCGCTTGCTCTTTCATCCCCGGCGTCACATCCGCTCAATCGATTGCATAGCACGCGCGTATATAAACGTCGACCTTTTAACACGGTTGGTTGGTAACGTGCTGTATTGAAATAGCGTTACATGAAACTTGTTGGTTTTTTATTGAAGTTAAAATATACAGAATAATATAATATAAACTTAGGTATAATATAGGGCAGTGGTTTCCAACCTTTTTGTACGGGCGCCCCCTTTTTAAAAAAAAAAAATGCGCCTCCCATTAAAAAACAAATTGTTGAAAGCGAGATATTTCGATTCGAAGAGGAGTATGAATGGGAAGTTTTAGCATTTGTACACCAAAAATCCGCGGCGAGGATTGTGGATTACGTATACTGCTGACTCATTTTTTTGACACCTATTTGACTTTTTTGGTTAGTATTTGAAAATGATATTTTGGAAACAGCTACATGACCTCCTTGCAACAGTATCGCGCCCCCTAGGGCGGTTGGTAACCACTGATATAGGGTGTCCTAAAATCTACGAAAGATTTCAATTTGGCGGCACTCGTGCGATATAAAGTGTTGGCAACCCAAAAAAAAAAGACAAATAGTTTGACAGCTGACAGTGTAATGATGCAGCCCGTGAACCAATGCAATTACTGCATGAGACATTCCCTGGTCCAGTACTCCAACGTTTCGGTGATCAGAATTTCGATAAAAGCGCGAGCAAAGCCGTGGAGGCCATTTGCCGGATGTGCTATTTCACACATAACAAACATTTAAAAAAAAAAAAAAATCCGTTTCCTATCCAATTCAAATCTTGCATAAATTTTGGAACAGCCTATGTAAGCCAAAAAATTGTACCCTGCTATGTCGAGAATTTATTCGTGTTGTAGCGAGAGCGTGTCGTAAGATCGTATAAATGCGTGCCGTGTTGTATCGAGTGTAAAATTTTATGATGAAAACTTTATCATGAAATTGCGTCCCGAATGTATTAGGTAGTCTGGATATTTTTGCGGTTTCTCCTGATACCAGGTTAAAATAATTTTTTTCAATAATTAGCTAGACGGATAATTGGGGTTAAACGTGTGTATAGTTACGCAGAGCACGCTTAAGTTTTTTTTTGTAAAAAACTTTTCAAAGCCTAGGACTGTGTTATAGTGGTGAGATGTGAGTGAGATCTGGAAGACCAATGTGAGCACAATAAGACATATTTTAGTTTCTTAATTCAAGAAGCGAAGAAGAGCTGCAGATGCACGAAGGGAACTATGTGCTGGTGGTGGAACTAATGCTGTAGCAAAACGCTTTTGACAAAATTGATTTGCGAAATTTCGTTCTCTACCGCGTTCTGGTAGACCAAATACCGTTGATAACGACCAACTAAAGCTTCTGATTGAAGCTGATCGACACATAACGATTCGTGAGATTGCAGAAAAACTTAATTCATCTAAACGATAATTTTATTCTTTATATAAAAAAAATAATTTTATGTCATAGTGAAAGACCGCGGAGATCCCCGGACTATCGGAAACATATAAATGAAAAAGTATGTTAACTTCAGGTTTTCATTAAAAATAAATAAGTTTATGAAATTCAACATCATGATGAAATACGAATTCATAAAATAATTCATAAAGGATCACAAAATGAATTTGCGTCAAAAATTGCAGCCAACTTAGTTTTCCTCAAAGTTGTTAATGGTAGAATAAAGATAAAAGCAAACATAAAGGGAGGGAAATATATTGTTACGAAAATCCCAAATCCAGTTAATGCTCACTAATCGATTTTCGTAAGTAATAAAGTCCCTAGTGCATATTCGCGGCGCCTCATGCAGCTGCCGGCCGAGGAAAACGATTAGCAGAAAAGCAGGTTAACGGATTAAAAATAAAGCCATGAAGTTAGGTGATCGTAACATGCTGGTAAAAAGAAGACTATTTGCGGAAGGCAGTTTTTAGTCGGAAGCATCGAGTCGTACGAGAATACTTGAGTCGTAAGAGAACATTCAAGTAAAGAATAATAATGGTTGTGTTGAGCAGTCAAAAAGTAGCCTTGAAGAATAAATTGTAAATAATCCTACATTTAGGAACATAATAAAACTTTGAAGTGCATTTTCTTTTCAATATCCACGATCTGTTACTACGAACCATGTCAAGGAGCGGAAATTCGTAACAATACATTCCATTTTTTTGAAAACGTTTTGTATCAAAACCGTGTTTTAATATTCGCAAGATTTTGTGCAGTGTTTTGCAAGCATTTTGCTAAAAGGAGGACGCCTGCATATACGCAGTGTGGTCGCGGTTCTTATGCCCTCAGCTGAATTAGTAGCCCGGTCTATGTTTTAGAGAAAAGACTTGTTTATGTTCGAGTTACTTCAAATCTTGTGTTGTCACAAAACTTATTCCGCGCACTGATTGCAAAAGTGCGTTGCTTGGTATAACTGTATTTTTCCAGAAGAAAGCTATCTTGAAAAAGTTTATGTTATGCTTAATAATATTTAAAAATGAACTAAAAACCGTAAGAAATAGTAAGATTTGGATTTTATATAATTTGGAGGTTTTTTGCCATCATTCTCGTATTCTCGGGGATAAATGCTTTTGTTAAAGCTGTATGCATAATGTAATAAAACGCAGTGCGCTAAGACGCTGCCAATGGTTTGATCAGATTAACCACCTGAAATCGCTTAGTTGCGTTCGCAGGTGCATTGTGCATTTTGCTATGAGAATACGCTACTGGTGTATAGGGAATGTTACGTAAAAAAGAGAGTGCGCAAGTCTGCCATCTCGACTGCATCTCCTTTATTGCATAAGGAAGGAAGAATGAAGGAAAGGAGGAATGGTACGATGAAGATAAAGTAAAAAAACAGTAGGATAATCTTCTTCTGCAAGAGCATGGAATGATGTTTCAAAATTCAAAATTATTTTAGTCGGGATTTTAAGTGAAATTTTACTAACGTATAAAATTCTCTGGCTCACACTCTTAACTAGTAATTGTTAGTTAGGCTGTTGTGATTGATTTTTGATCTGCTGTGAGTCGTTATTTTCTCAGTAGTTTTTTCTTATTTGTCCTGGCAGTTTGTCGTTAACTGGGCAAATTACAGTTGCAGTTACATTCAAATATCAGTTAAAGAGTAACTAAATGTGAAAAACCTTTCCGCTAACTGTTAAATAGACATCTTTTTTCGGTCATTTTCCTACTACTTTACATTGATTTAATTTCCTGTTATCAAGTATCAAGTAATGCTATTGGCTCATACATACGCCATAGCATTGCTCGCATAAGGTTTTGAATTTTTTTTTTTTCGCGCACTTACAACACGCTGCAGTGAGTTAAATTGAAAGATCATTGACCACAAATGACAGAAAGAAGAACACATTTGTATTGATACTATTGGGTTTGAAGTGGTATAGGTTTCAATTTCGAATATTTTGAACTATTACTGCTGCCGATATTGGTGTTTTATTTGTCGTTTTTGTTGTTGTATAGTGCATTCGCATGCAATTAATGCTAAATATGGTAAATGAAGCTACTAAACAATGTTGTTGTTCTTATGTTTTTATTGCTTCTCGTTTGCCTTCACGATGCGTCAGGCAACGGCAGCAACCAACTTTGCATAATAATTTGATTTCAATTTTGCTATAAGCATGTGCATGCATTTGATTGTAAGTGCAGCTAAATGTTGTGTTGGAAAAATCAGAAGGCAAGCAAAACGATGACAACATGTACTCTTCGTTTTGTCTTTTTTTTTCTTTTCAGTAATAGCATTAAGTTGTCTTTTCTGGATTGTCTTCTAATTGTAATTTAATATTATGCTTAGATTAGTAGTTGTGTTTGTGCTCCACAATGCTATGATGCAACAACAATAGTGGTTTTTGGTTTATGCCTGCTTGTATCGCATGTTTAACAATGTCGAAAGGAGCGGCTGGTTGGCAATAGTTTAGAATTTTTCTTTTTTTTTTTTCTGGGCTCTATTGTTTCTTCAACCGCACATATAATCATCAGATATGATCGTTCTTTATAAACAAGCATATAAATATGTTTATCGTATATATATTTAATTTTATTAGAATTTTTTCCTTTCTTTATCAACTCGTAGTTTTCTGTGCCTAATCGCTTTATATGTTTGTAATATTATTTTGTGATTATATACTTACATATATACATATGGTGGGCTATATGTGATTAGCACGAAGTTTTAAAGAAATTCTGTTTTTGCGTCGTTGACAATACAACAAAGATAGTATTGGTACATAAGAAGCAGCATTACTACGTCTTATGCAAGTCTTGCAAAAACGAAGCATAAAAGAAAGAAAGTGCTACTGGAAACTAGAGTATACCAATTTTATCCTCCCGTTTGCAATGCTCAATAAGAAGATACCGTAAATATGCACATCGTTGACTACCAGTCGTAGACTCCAGGCGTTTCTCTCCATCTCCTCTTTTGTTGGCTCGCTTATTTGCCTGAACGTTACAATGCGTTATTACAGGTGCAATAGAGTGAAAGAAGACAACGTGGAAGATGCATTTATAGATTAGTATGGGGAAAACAGGCCGAACACAATTCGCGTTGCCAGTCTCGCTTTTTATATATCTGACCAGCAACACAGGTGATATTGCCTATACATATGGGCGCGGTAGTCGTCGCGAAAGAGTATTATACTCTTTATTACCTTCTCCTGCTTCCTGCTTCCTGCTTTTCCTTGTCCTTTACTTACTTCGTTGAGAATTTCTTTTCCAACAGATGGTGCCCGCTTTATTTCTGTTTCACCTCTTTCTTTTCCTTCTACTTCTCGCTTTTTATTTTCTTCTCTTTTTCTTCTTTCCTTTTCTCGTCCTTCTGCTGCTCCTCTTTTCTCTTCTATTCGTTGAAATGTTGCTTCTATTACTATTTACTTCCGTTCTGTTGCAGCACGGGAGACTAAAATTTCTCTATTATTGGTCGTACTTGTCTTTTTATTCGTCGTTGCTTCCTTTGTTTCTTCTTCTTCTTCCACCATTGCTGCGCCTTATTTTCCACGCCTCCTTTTTTGCACTTCTTTTTGGTTCTTAAAAATGAACCCAATAATAGAGAATTTCAAAAAGTAATATTACAAGAGATTAGTGTCCACCTAATGATTCGCATATGCATCAAATTGTCGTAGCACGGTTTGTTGAAAAGAAGTACTTAAAAAAAAAAAGGAAATTAAAGAAAGATAAAATAGTTCAAAGTACGCAAATGAAGTTTGTAACTTTGTTAAGCAAGTCCATATTAGCCAAAAGATTGGACATATATATATATATATATATACTTTTATAAATAATTTTACTCGTAATTTACAAATCATTAGAAAATGCTTACGACTCTATGGTATTTAGTACAAGTATTAGCAACGAACACAAATACGACGTGTATTTGTTGTGCACACAAGATTCGTTTCAAATTTATTTGTTTGTTTGTTCTTTACTAAGCTTTTCGTGCGATTTTCCTTGTATGTGAATATATTTCTTTTGCTTTTTTCTTTCTGTTACTTTTTCTTTTGTTTTTTGATTTTATTTGGTTATGTAAGGGTTCTAAAATCAATACTGGGTTTACTTAAGTGCAAGTAAACTTGCACATATATGTTGAACTAAGGGCATTTAGTGTAAGATTAGATATATGAAACTGTGTTATATCTTACAAGTTAAAGCAAACTTTTACGGAATCTCTAAGCTCTGTGCCCCTAACTTGATGTCTAATAAAATAAATTTCACTATTAGGCGACAAGTAAATTTGATATAAGCGATGATAGTTAGTAACATTAATCATAATGGCAGTAAAATGCTCCATTAAATGAAAAAATACAGCTGTTGAGAAAAAATTAACTATATATAGTTAGATCGTCTTGCTTGGAGAAAGGGGAAATAGAGTGTTATCTACAATTTAAAAGTCGAATTCGAAGCATTAAAGAGTAGGCCGCGAAATAGAGATGAAGCGGAAATACTGCCAAAAACAATGTTCAATAATTACTCCTATTGACAACAACTAGTCTAAGAGGAACACAACTCGATTTCAGGACAATTTAGCATTCGATATACGGCATCAGTCAATTGGACGGGTTTTCTGATCTTAAGCTTAAAAGTTCTATATAGGGAAGCACAAATATCTAGATGTTGTATATTGCTATCATATAATGCCGCAATATATACTATGTTCACTCTTTTTTTCTAGAACATGTCAGTTTTGTTATTTGTAGACGTCTTGTATGTACACCCGTTTCTACGAAAACCAGTCGATTTGTCGAGTCGAGCAATTTTTGTAAATCGTCGCATTTGCGAAAATGGACGTAAAAAAAGTTCATAATTCTAGCATTAATTGTGTTCGTCAGTTCGCTTGCTTCGTGGCCATTTCGGCTAATACACCTGCCACTAGAGGATGAGAACTATATACATTCTGTCAAAACGTTTGCAACGCCCAGAGGCAAGCTTCAGAGGTGCTACAAAGTGTATATATTCTTAATCAACATCAAGTTCTGAACCGCTTTAACCACGTCCGTCTGTCAGTCTATGTAATGCTTGTTGCAAACATTCTCTTGCCCGCAAAAATGAAGCTGTCGACTGCAAATATGGCATTGGAAATTCTTGCAAGCAGGTTGGTATTGAAAATGGGGACAGCTTACAGTACTACGTAAACTAAGAACTCCTTTGTCTTTTTAGAGGAATACAAAATGTGTTTTTTGTTCATTACTCATAGACTATAGCATATAAATGTATAAAAATTCGAGCGTATATTCTATGGGCTATGCTGTGCATCTATAAAAATGGAAAAAATCGGCCATGCCTATTCAATTTTATGGTGCGCCATAATTTCTTTTCTTTCAAAACTTTTATAGCGCATAAAAGCAAGCTTCAAAAACCTCTTCAAGTATATCTTGGCCATTTTCGAATTCGGAATACACCTAAACACGTCCGTCCATTCATCTGTCCATCTGTCCATCTGCGCAACTGTGTAGTATCTGTGGTAAACATTCGCCCCTTAGCGAAAATGAAGATATTGCCTACAAATTTGCAAAAGAATTTGGAAGTAACCTAAATCTTTTAAAGGAGGTAACGCCTACACGCTCTATGACAATAACTTTTATTCTGAAAATAGAAAAAATCAGCCGCACCTGTTCCATATTATAGAGCATGAAAATTTAGTCCCTTTACTTATTTTGTCTTTTTTAGGGTAACGGCGATGGGTATAAAAGAAGAAAAGAAGAATATAATTTTCTTACATGTTTTTTTGTGGGAACTTTTACAAGGGAGAGAGTTTTATAAAAGTTGTGCTCCAAAATTCATGAAAACAGTTCAAAATCTGTGATCTTTTCGCACAAAACTAGATGACCGAGTCTTCAGGCGGACGGTCATGTCGAAATTGAGTCAAATAATGATTTATATAATAATAGTTGAGCTTCTCTCAAATTTTTCATTCAATTCAAATATGTTGCGCACGTCCACCCTATATGAATGTAAAATTCACATTATTGTGAGAATAAACCTTCGTTCAGCTAAAAAGCACGGCTGGCTAAAATGGTTATGAGGCTCCTCGATAATTTACAGTGTTTTAGAATCTTTGACGGCTGAGCATATATACGTAGTCGTTCAAACGACGTTGCATAAACTCTTCGAGTGGGCCTTCTCAATATCTTCTCTTTGTTTATACTTGCTTCCAGGTAATTATTTTGCTATATTTAACTAAGTCAGCCTTCGTTAGTATCGCATTTCCCTAATCAATCCAAAGCATTGCATTAATTTACCTCTTGTTACTTTTCATATGTTGATTGATATGATGATTTCTTTATTTTTACTTCTGAGACCATATGTTAGTTATTTATATTTACATAGATTTCCTTATTTTTGTTTATCAAATAGTAATCGGAACGCGGACGAGTGCAGTGTTTCATTGGTTTAACTGTTTGCTCCTTCCGTTTCCTCTCTACGCCTTCTGAATAACTATTTTTTTGAGAATTGTTAACAAATATGGCAGCACCGTACATACCGTCAATACTAATTTTTTTTTTTTTATCTTTCCAGGTATGTGACATGAAATGTTTTACAAAATAATAAAGAATCTGGCTAAGTATTTATTATTTACAAAAACCGTAGAATCAAACCGGCTTAGCCTCTTAATAGTAGTTATATGGCTACCGCATGTCGTCCAAGTAGTTAAAAAGTGTGATTATTACGTCGGCATACTAAGGATCAGTTCCAAGTGCTGCATGCTGTGATGCGTGCTCCGTCGTTGAAGGCGTAGTACTGGCTGATTGGGCACAAACTTCATATTAGACGGGCGCGACTCTTTCCCTTTATCTTTCTTCTTTTTGATTATTAACATTTTGCGCTTGTAAAGGACATACAGAAGGGGATTGGCGATTGTGTAATTTTATTGACGACGAGATTGAAAACGAGATCGATAAGTAGAAAATAAAAAATCCATTGAATTCTCTGCAGCAATTTTTATTCAATTCATTACCACATCTGAACTGTTTCTTAATAATTAATTAAAAATCTCAATGTTCCCTTTTCATATAAATGAATTTTTAAGATATTTTGTTCGCTCATAAATTTACATTTTATTTAACGGGAAACCATCACCGCCGCCAGACTCCATTCCGCTGTATTGCAAACGAAACAATCACGACTATTGTACTTATTTCATATAACAAAATACTGTATCTTCATGACCCTTTTTTAAAAATAAGTTGCGACTGACGTGGCATTGCTTATCACTGACCACATTTAAGGAATTAAAAACAAAAGAAGAGAACATGTGTACAATGTTCGTTCGGGTAAGCAATAAATCACACTTTTGTTACACACAAATTAAAAATTAATTTTTTTATCTAAAAACTTTATATCCCACAATAACCGATCAAATAAATTTAAATAAATAACATTGAAAAGCCAGAAGTTTCCTCCCACATTTCCTGCACCTGTTGAAGTGAGCTGAATCCTTTCGCTCCTTTCGCCTTTTCAAGCTATCCAGAAATGCACCCATTTTTTGCGTGTGCCATAAGAAACAAAATCATTAAATCGGAGCTCGAGCCGATAAACAAGAGATCATTGGTTTAAACCTGAAAAATGTGCCTACCTCTTCGTATATTGCACGTGCTTTCCTTTTGACGTTCAGTCGAACTTCGTTAGTGGTTGATATATGGTAGTGATGGTTTAGTTCGGATGTAGCAAGTTCTGATACACTATACAAACCTGATCCCTTTCCAATGGCGGCGCTGCGTATATTCGATTTTATCGTTCGTGTTAAGGCTCGCCTAGCCAGCATAGTAATTAGCTGCGCTTTATGATAACGATCCCCTTTTGTTCATAACCTGTTGCGATTCAGCTGCACTATCTTTCGAAGTAAGAAGATAAAGTGGGAAAGGATTTATTTTTTCGAATATTTTTGATAAAAAAATTTAAATCTTTGCATATAAAATAGTCAATTATTTCGCATATTGATCTGGTAAGCTAAACATTCGTTTGGTGAGGCAGACGAAATTCGAATCTGCGGTCATGTCGGCCCGCATATTAGTCCAAAATCAGCTGAGAAAGCATAATTTTTTCTTTCTTTGGTCATTAGATCGGCAATTGCACGTCCACGTTTCGATTTCAAGCAGATTTTTGTTCGCATAGAACACAAAAGAGCTAAACAGCTGTTCACTTATCGTTGTTACGCTAAACTTAAGTTTTTTTGGACGAAGAACGTTTCACGCGCATTTGTCAATCTGTGCGCACTAAAAAGGCGATTAGGTTGCCCTCTTAAAACCTTGCTCATGTGTTCTTAGCCAGTAGCCTTGAACAAAGTTTGAAAACGAGCGTAATCCGCCGACAATAGCGGAAAACCTATTATTGTTAATAACTGATGAGCGATGCCTTATAGCGGCCTGAAATTGAATTGAAAGAAAATGAGTCCGGTCAACTAGACATGGCCACTACGCCTGCAATTAATGGGACAATTTTGTAATTAATGAAATGCCTGAACCTATAAAATTCCTCTTAAAGCTATCTTATGATTATTTCCATGCTTTTTTCATTAATTAAAATTCGCATATTGAAATTCTTTTTGCGAGTCTTTATTAAAATAAATTTCATATTTAATCAAATATTTATTAGTTTTTGACCTACGGCATCATCTTTACTTATATGAAGCACTCATAAATATGTACATGTGTCGTTGCAAAAAGAATAAACTGATTCTGATCCATTAATGTTGTACCCATATACGTCCATAAACATGCCAGGCTGCCAAATGTTGTAAATTTTTAAAGCATTTACACGCTCACTAGCTGCCATCACATAAAAGTTCAACGAAACTCGTAATTTGTGAAAAAAAAAAGAAAAGAAAACTTAAACTGGGTTGATTCTTATGTATGTTGTATGCTGTATTAAAATATGTTGTGTGTATTTTAAGAACTCGTCTGTGGTGTTTTATGTATTTTATTATAATAATAATGATCATATACGAGATTGTTACCTACCTATCCATCCCCCCTTTCATTATAAGCTTATGCGCGTACACACACGAATAGAATTTTTTGTTTTTGGATTTTTTTTAGGTTAACCTGTTATTCTTCTTTTATTTCGCTTATATTGTTATTAATAATCTGAGCTAATATGACAGATTATGTATGCAAAAAAAAAAAAAAAAAAAAAAAAAAACAGATATAAACGTTAGCTTACACATGCACACACATATATAAAACTATATAGATCGCATGGAAAGAACATGCTGAGCAGCAATAACTTAAGTGTTTGTACGTAATGGAGCAAACGCAGCATTAGTTACAAAATCTTCTTCGCTCTCTTAAGGCTTTATTATGCTTTGCTGAAATCAATATTTTCTTGCCAAACTGTTGGGATTTTAATGCCGTTTATTTTATTCGTTGCACTTGTTGTTGTTGTCGAGGTTGCATTTGTTTTGATAACGAAATGTTCAGGTAACAGGTTTACAGAAGTTTTTACACTTATTTACTCATTTGCAACTTTAGATAAAAAAAAAAACAAAAATGCAATGTTGTTGGTGGCAGGGAGAAATACTACCTAAACATTTCTTTTCATTATCCTTCGAAATTTTGGTCTGTGTTGTCAGCACATGGCTTAAATGACTTATACTGCACAAACAGGCGTATGATGAATCCTAACTGTAAGTGTCTGCAACTTTTAAAAGGAGGCAGACATGCCTTCCAATCCAAAATCACTTTCGATTTGATCGAGTGACACAGATATGCTTACTTACTACAACTGCCTTCAACCAAACCTCATTGGACGTCCTTGTATTGCGTTCTATAAAAATGAAATCAAAAGATGTTTTATAACAAACAAAATTTTACTCAGAACAAAGTGAACAAATTATATTTACCTAAGAACAGACCTTTCTTAGACAGGTTTACCTTGTCAATGAAGATTATTGGTCACGTGTGTTATATAATTGGCTATTGTATGTTAAAAGCTATTGAACTGAAGGTGTTTGGGTGATTTTAAAGTTACCTGAACTGCTTAGTCACTAGATAGCGGCAGCGGGTCACTTCTTAACCTGCTTCTTTTTTTTTAACAGTAAAGATATCTTTGCGAAATTTTTGATTTTCACTACAAGCCTTGCGGATTAGGGAATGCTAGGAAGAGAAAAGTGGGCAGACAGGTCTTTTTAATTCGTTTCAAAATGTCGATGTATAACGTATAACGTCTTGACTCTATAGAGTCGGTGAAACAAATTTCAGGATATTACACATGCAATGAAAAGTTCGGCTGCGGATGGATGATAAGCAGTTTCGTCAAAGCCTATGTTGCACGCTTGGGCTAAAATCCATTCTGCTGTGCGTGGGTTACAAAAAAAGTATTAATCCATAACGATTATAAACTTTATGCCTTTTAAAACATTGTCTTTCGCTGAACGCAACATGAGAGCAAATGAATTTTTCCGAAACTTTTGAAACGATTAAGCCAAACATCAATCAGAAAAGGCACTATCTTGTAAAAAAGTAAGGTGAATATTGTAGGCCTTCCATTCAATCGAAGAAAGCATTTTGGTTAACATTCATGGACTATGTTAATATAGAGACTAAAGCCTTTCCTAGGTAAGCAATACGCACAGACATTATCAAATTCCTATTCCTTTGTTTCGAAACTTATTCTTAAAAAGGGCGTTGCTGTCAAGTTTGCTCCTAAAAGAGACTATCGCCCATACATATTCTATATCACAAATAGAAACAAAGCGTAAAACATAACAGTACAAATAATATAAGAAAGAACAGCAGACAACGAAAAATACACTGGTTTTTATGTCGCTTTTATGGATTCCAGAAGCTTGGCAAAACTTTGTTATATTATACTGTGGACGGAGTTTGATGTGAGCACTTCGTTTTTACTTTGATGTGTAGGGAAACAAATATATTATTAATTCGCGCAAAAGTTCAAACTACGAACGAAGTAGGTGAACTTTATGTAATGGCTTACGCAAGAAATATGAAATCTCTTCGTTTAGCTTGTGCTGTTTGTTTAACGCGAGCTCATTCGACAATTCCTGCAAATCATCATTTCCAAGCCTTTCGTAATTTGCTCTTAAATCCAAAATCGATGTTTTCCATCTGCCTAATAAAATCGAAACCGTTGGCTTGGACAGCTAACACTTCGGAGAAGCTATTTTAGTCAACCAGTGCAACATTTTAAAAAAAAACACAAAATATACTGGGGGGCCTGCTAATATTAATTAGAACTTGGTGCCTGCACTTTAGGAACCGTTATTTGGAATTGGGAGTTAAGAGCAAGTCAACCATGAAATAAAATAAAATGCACAACGGAAGAAATTAATTTAAAAACCGTCACATAGGCATAGAGTTAGAGTGTTTTTGTTCGTCGGGATAGTTTCCGGGATAGACTAAGTTTTACAATTTTTTATCTCTCCTAAATTGCGCACAGAATGCATCAAGGTATTATGCTAGCTTAGGCAGGGTATCGAAAAATCTCTCATTAACGCCTATATTTATCTACCATGTTGTCTTTGTTGGTTTTGCATTGGCATCGCAAAGTCTTTAAATTATATTTGTGATGAGAGTTAAGCGCAGAAGGACAGATATTTTCGAAAAAAAAATGCATGAGTTTGGTTTTCTTGTTTTATTCTTCAATTTCTGTGTCATGAAAATAACAACTCAAGTAAAAAAACAACGAATATTGAGAAAAACACCGGCTGCTGCTTGTTGTGCAGTCACGATGCCAAAGAGAACGTTTTTAGTTCGAAATTTTCGCAAACCATACTTACAGATTTATTGGCATGGCTTGGCTGCTTAGCTTAACTTGACTTTGCTGAACCACCAAAACAACTGCGTCATTGTGTCAGTGGCCGTTCCAACTAGCCATTCCATCCTAAGTTAGCTTCTTTAAGATAACAGCAATTTGTGTTAACTTTTATTCTTCTTTTTCTTTTTCTTAAAACTTTGAATCAACACTACAAGAAGTAGCAGCAGCAGCAGCGACAACAACCGCAAGGCGTTATAAAGGCCACTTCGCTGGCTAAGAAAAACAGGTTCAATCAACGTTTTTTGTTTTACTGTTCATTTTGTTTAGCTTTTTGTTAAGCTGAGAAAAGAATTTTAAAGTCTTTACAGCGACGCAAAAAAAGGAAATCGAAAAAAAAAAAGATTTCTTCATAATGCATGTGCCTCTGTAAACTTCACCTTTCTCTTCCCAAGCAGCCCCTTCCAAACATCACCTCACATCACATCTTTGTATAAGGCACCTTCTTCAGTGTTATTGTTGTTGGCAAACATTTTAATCGTTTACAACTTATTGTTGTTAATAATAGAGTTTGATTGAATAGCATATGAACTCCGTACATATATATATACATATACATATACATATACGTATGCGTCTAGCAACGGGTGGCCCCAACCATCTAAGCGTTGCGGTTAAAATTTAAAATAGTTTGTTATCTTTTCAGCAACGTTTCATCATCATTGGTCCACGCTCATCTGTCTGTCACTCTGTCACTCTGTCAGGCGGTCAGTTCAGCCGTTTGGTCATTCAGTTTGTTTGGCTTATTGCAAGACTGGTGTCCTCCATTGATCGCGAATGATCATCATAAACGATAATGATGACAATGATGTTGTAATAGAACAATTTATTATGTTTTTTCTTCGTTCATGTTCATAAATTTTTAAGAACTTTATAAAACTTTATACCGGTTTTCTCTGCAATTTTTATACTCATTTATTTTGCGTTTTTAAATGAATGAATTATAATTTCCATTAACGAAAGCAGCGGAGATTTACTTTATTATAAATATATTACAAAAAATTAATTTATTTGATGTCAAAAAACAAAGAAAAGGAAAAAATGGAAAAAAGAATTGGGAACGCGAAATACTTATCTAAATACTGCAAGACTCAGCGAGGAATTTAGTTTAAAAATTTGAATTAATTAACAACCAATATTCACCTTGAAAATATTCACCCTAGGGCGAATTCTTCTTCCCACCTACTATGTTAAGCCAATGTATTAAAATTGCAAAATATTATTATACATCGTACCAGTCAGACAATGGAAATTTTTGTCATTGGACTTTTAGCTGGCTTTAAGAAATATTTGTATTGACTTTTAAATAAATAGCTCCTGGAAGTTTTAATCGACTGTTGTGGGCGGATCACCTTTATTTATACCCCGGCAAGTGTCTCTCAACCGAGAGCGTGTACGTCACGTTTCAATTTTCTATTTAAATAATTGCGGCAGTGAGTGTGCTAACAACTGAGAGACGAAACCGATTCAGATTACAGAGCAAAGAAGAACACGCATACGTAGCTTATATAGATGTCTATATATAAATAGTAGAAAGACAATACCAGTGAACCACGAACGTCAACCTGCGCCATACGAGATGTCTGCGTCAAATTTCAATTCAATACTTTTTACATTATTTATGGTAAACTAACGTTCTTCACCCATTGAGAGCGAATTTGGGTTGTGCCCTTTTCTACACTGAGGTTTTAGATGCAGTATCGCATGGGCTAGAACGTGTTGGTTTTTGGTGCATAAACTTAATCTAAACTTAAGTTTTCCATATATTATTTTTAGTGCCGTTGGAATAACGCACGAAAAAGAGACGAACTCATAGTCAGATCTAACGCTTAATGCATACACAGGGGTTCCTTATGTGTATTTGTTTAATGGGCGGAAGGAGAAACGCACTGCAGCCCTAACGGTTTTCGCGATCTCTTCAATTTTTGACTTACTGTTGACAAATAATAAGCAAATTTGCAAAATTTTGGATCAAAAATGTGAATGCAAAGCCTTTTCTCTTTTAACTTTTTGTTTTTAAAAAATAATAATGGAGATAATCGAAGGATGAGTTATTTCAATAGGAAACAAATGCACTCAAACCCGTTTTTGTGCGTAAGGCAGTTTTGTTCATCTTACGACGAATTTTTGATATGCAACCTTAACTATTTAAAGCTTGCCAAATGTTGAAAATATTTGTACCAATTTCTAGATCAATAGTTTTTGCAGGTCGTGAACATATACTACATACATATACTACCTATATTTTTGATCTGAGCTTCTGGGTGGTCTTGCTACATTTTCGGTTGAACATTTTTGGAGTTAAAGTATTAGCAAAGTAAACTAAGTGTTAAAACTGCGACATTATATATCAAAGAGTATTAATCAGAACAGCAAGCAGGACAGGTAAAGTAAACAGTCTGCAATATTGTAAACGTTGAAGTATTGAAAGCAAGCATAACCATGTGGAACTATGTTATGTAATTACTTAGAACGTATGGTCTACACTACTGAGATTCCAGCCCGCGATTACCGGCCTGCGCCAGTCCACTGGCATATGTGGATAAATTTTCACTTTCAAACCTGATTTTTGACTCTCAATCTATCAAAAGGATTCACCAAACTGCAGCCTTCTGTCTCAACTTTTTATTATTTTCTAACAGGCAGATGCACAGATAAACAGACAGGCAGACTGTCATAGGTCCAACGGGCTTGGAAGAATCAATAAAGTGCGTAAAGATAACTTTTTCAAACCACATTCGAAATAGTACGATATGTTGCCTGAATTAAAATTCATTCTTCGCCGCTGTTCTGTTAAACTGCCAAGAAGCAGAATTGTTGTGTTGTAATCCACGGTATGCTGTTTTACGTCGTCGTAGAAATGGGCTGAACATTGAAATAACTTCATCTAATTTTTACTAGCCCTCTATTAGTTGATCGAAAAAGTTTACGGTGACGAACCTTTATATCACAACACTGTTCGCGAGCGCTACGCGTGTTTTGTGTATGATAATAAAGACGCAAAAAAAAGACATCGTTCGTAATAGAAATTCGTGGTAACCCACGATGTGAACTCGCCATTGACCGACCTACCATTTAAATCTCTAAAGGGCACGTCTAAGGTAAAAAGCTCATCACTCGGCATTTGAGACAATTTTTTTCTCTAGAAAATCACTTTTTTGATCCTTAATGACAGGCCGTGTTCCACTGACTCCGCCCCGCGCAATTATTAGCCATTTGTAAAAATGTATTTTCCCGTGAAAGCAAAGCCTTACGTCGTGTAGAAGACATTCAGCAGTTCGCAAAGGTATGTCCAATGGCATCTGTAAAGCCAACCACAACTATTCCTGCGGCATTCTTCTTCATCGTGGATATTCTTGTCTGAAGAAAACTGTTCAGATTGAGCTGTTTGAGCGGACGACTAACGAGTGTATAGAATCTTTGATGAAAGCTCATATGCACACGCAAATCATCAATAAATTTAAGAGACTCTTACGGCAGATATAAAGATTGCAGAGACAGGCTGTTAAGTGAATCAAGAACAAGTGTTTTTCGCATATTACAACCATTCGGTTATTATAGCTAAAATTGTAAAGGTTTGTGCCTCCACTAGACGCAATGAATTCACTATAAAAAAATGTCTGTCGTAGACATAAACCTTGCTGGTTGATAACTGCAATGTTTAAAAGAGTAGGCAATGACTAATATGTAAAAACGTAGTATGATTAAAAGAGTATAACGGCGTTTATTTGAAATGTTTATGAAATTCGAACTCTAGGATATAGCAATAAATTTGATCTTGTTTTATATTTGTTTATGTTGTGCTGCCTTTTTCGATGAGAATTTCGTAGTATCTGTTAACTCTCCATACCGCATACATAATAATAGTGATTTTTAAAGTAAAAGACAGGACGAATGAATGGCAATGTGTTAACAACTGCATAATTAACGATTGTCGTAACTAAGAAATGACAGTTTCAGCTTCATGTAAGTGTATATAACGGGTCCATAGCGATCCTTCGGCTAAATGCTACAGCTATTAAATAATTTTTGCAAAATCATTCAGTATGTTTAAGTGCTGGTCTACCTCGGTGTAGGCTTGTGTGTTTTATAATTGAAATTGAAAGTGACAAATGTGCCAAATCATTGTCAACGCCAAACTGCTAACACAATGACAGTAATAAGTTTTTATTTATTTATTTATATTTCAATTCATCCAAAACAAAGTCCACATACAACGAAACTTTGTTGTTTGGTTTGTCTCACTGCCATACTTAATAATCACAATGCAATCTTCCGCAATAAATTATTTTACAACATTAAGCTAAAATAGAAAAAATAAAAAGCAAATAAATAAAAAATAATTTATGAAATGTTAAATAGCAAACACTAACAAGTTTTACGACAATAACGACGGTGACGGCGTTTGCGAGGAGATGGAGAATAAAACGCACAAACCGATTCAAACGTAATCCATCAAAATCTGTGCATGGATTTGCACATATATTTAAATAAACGTCTGCGTGCTGCGTAACTATTTAGCTGCAATATAATTTAAAAAGTCTTTCTTCGCTGTCTTATCGAAGAAAAGACGGCAGGCCGTAAAGCAAATAGCTGTGACTGGCAAATGGTCACCATCATCATCATCATCATTATCATCAACATCAGCATCAGCACAGGAGTAATAAATGAATGCATCATTCATGCATTTTTGTGCAGTAAAGTAGCCCGTCCGATTTCTGGCATTATAAAGTCACAGATATATGATGTTGTTGTTACAGCTACACACTTTAAAAGTATGCCTTGGAAAATGGGAAAAATACTTCATTAAAAATTAATTTTAGTTATGTTGTGCACAGACAAACCAGTTAAAGACTGTCGGCTTTTATAACCACTGCCGAGGGATTGAGGACATGTTTTGTCGAAATGTTTGCAACACCCAGAGGACTTTTCAGAGAAAGTATACATATTCTTGACCAGTTCCAAGTAGCATCCATCCATCTGGGCCTTACCTCTATTTGTGTGCCCATCTGCATGATATCTGCAGTCAACATTGTTCCGTTCGCAAAAACGGAAAACGCCTTTAAATTTGTGGAAAACATAGGAAGTTCTTGCAGGCACGTTGGTATTGAGAACGGATCAAATTAGTCAAAGGACACCTCTATAAAGCTATACAAACTGAAGACACTCTTGTTTTCTCGGTGTTTTCCTTTTTACTTATAAAGTGCTGTAGAAACACGATAAAAGGATGGACATATACTCTCGAAAAATAAAAAACATCAGCCACGCCTGTTCAATATTATAAAGTATCCAAAATTTAGTTTTTTGGGTGTTTTTTTTATAATGTTGGTCTGGGTATAAGAGATTCGACCACAGGCGTATACGATTTTCTTACTTGTTCAACATTGTCTGTCGAAATGCAAGAGTGTGTTAATCTTATCATTTCATTCGCAATCCCCACGAGCTCATCCCAGTATATCTTCTTCTTGAGCTTATTAAGATTTTGAAGCGATTTAGCCACGTTCTTCGACCGCTTTGCTCTATTATATCTCTAGTGCCGATAGAACTGGAAGGCTGGTGAATGTACTGGTCTAATACTAATGCCGTTCCAATACTTAACAAAGCGTATCAGATATTCCTTGAAGGTTACAGATTTAGTCATCTATCGGATGGTGTTGAGAACCTCTCCCCGAAAGTTAATATAAGACTTCTGAAAACTCTTTTTCAATTTATATCCCATACGTACAATCCGCTCATAAGCACGAGTCCAAAAATGTCAGAAAAATGGTAAAGTTGCTAAAACAAGTAAGAAACGCGAACTTCAAAACATAAGCATACCGTTAGCTTACAATGCACTCATAGGAAAAATAGATAACATCTACTAAATGAATGCCATCTACAAGCGTAGTGTCATCGAAAAATGTGTATTTATATATTTCCACATATGTATAGACCGTTGGACGGCGTAAGCCACTTTTAAAAACTTTAACTGGTATGTGTTCTCTAGAGGTGACAGGTATCCACAATTCGTATTCAAAGAAATACATTTTTAGTTTTTCGTTTGCTTCTTTCTCGGTCGTTGTGGTAGGCAAATAGAAAATAATTTTTATGATAAATTTTGATAAGGCAACGTTTAATGCTTGAAATATCTGCCGTTGACATTTGCCATTTAAGATAGATTTACCCATTTCGAGTTTATCATCCACTAAATGCGAAAATATAACGCCTTTCTTTCTTCTTTCGTGCTATCACTTTTTTGAAACAATTAATAAGCCACCGTTAGCTACCGTGTTTACTTCATTTGAAGTAGTGTTCAAAAGCGTTTCGTTTAATTTAAACAATGTGATGAATTTTTTTATTTATTTCATTCATTTATTCAGTCTTTCGATTTAAATCGATATTAATCTTAAAATAATCAATCATCTAATCGAACAATCACTCAATCAGTTGGAAGGCTATTAAAATATTTTATAATACTTGGAACTCTTCATTAGCATTATTTGAGCACATTGTACTGCAAACGTATATATGCGCATAATTTTCTTCTTTCTTTTTTTTTTTTTTTCTTAAATTTATGAAAACAAATAAAACAGTTATAAGCGGTCTGAAGCGAATCTTGGATACCGACCATCGTTAGCAAATATAAAAAAATCGTAAGTGTTTTCGTTAATTAAGAGGGGTCTCGTACAGATTTATGATGATAAATATTAAGTCGATGTCTGAGGTAATAATTTAGTTCAATTTCAGTTCATACTTCAAAAAGTTCACACGCATATGACACGCACAGAGTTTGGACGACATGACTTAACCGAGTCGTGACTACTGAAATCGGACTTGTCTTGAAGACCAATGTTGTCTGTTAGATTGCAAAATCCACGAATGAATAAAATTCAAAAAATATCCTCATGCGGTTTTTGCTCGCTGTTCACGAGTGTTTCAAATGAAATGAGAAAGTCAGTATACCTCTATACTTTTATTGTGCGTACAAAAATGTAGTGCAATTTATACTTTTACGGTCTTGTGATTGGCTTAATTATGTGTGCGTTGTATGGTTATAAAAAAAATTGTTTTTCGCTAACTTTGTCACCTTTTATCATCCACCTGACGTCGTATTGTGTCAAGTTGTAAATAAGTTTTTTTTTTGTTTGCGCCGTCGACGAAAACACACTTTTGATTTATTAAAATTTTAACTAAGAGAAAAGAAAGAAGGAGTAAGTATTTAAGCCTCAAGCGACCCTTGTGCCTATCAATCAAAACTATGCTGAAAACCTAGGTGCACGCTATAAAATTTTGACCTATTAACGGCTTGATAATTTCAAGGGCTTTTATTTTCGTATTTTCATATTCAGCAGATTATGCATTATAATGTGTTTGTGTTGACCATTGGCCCCCAAAAGGAGGCGATTACTTTCATGCACATACTCAAGTAACGACTTAATTTAACAAAGTGCCTTTCGCATCGCTTCGTACAATGGTTGTTGAGTTAATTCGAAAAGCCATTCTATTACCTCCGGTAAGGCAGACGTTTTGTTAATAATTAGTACACACTTTGTGTTTTCGATCTAACAGAAACGCAATAAATTAACTTTAATAACCGTTAGAAGGAAGAAAACTTTGCGAGAATTAGATACCAAGCAGCAGAGCAACGTAACCGAACGTTAATCGGCTAATTGCAATAATTTTCTGTAAAATATTTCGCGTAAATTTTGTCTTCTTGTCTGTTTTTGAAAACCGTCACAAGGTTTTTTCTTATCTAAGAGTTATTGGAGACAATCTGTGGGACTTCTACATATTTCTAAAAAGTAACCATTGAGCCTATTTTAAGAAATTTCCGGCTAAAGCTATTTGCGGACTTTTCTCCCACATTCTATGTAAATTTTAAGTCTAATTAATATTTAAAGAAAGAGCAAAGAGTAATTGGTTTTGGGGATTGTGGTTATTTAGCTCTTCTAAGAAAGTTCGCCGCAAAGAATCGAAAAAAAATTTTTGAAAGCTGAAATTTATTGGCTCTGGCCATATCACACATTATACGAAAAAGCTAACGACACCCTTGTGGGTGGAAACGATAATTAGAGAAAAACCAGTAACAATACAGTACAACTCCTCCAGTAATTTGTAGAATCTTCTGAAAGGACTGGTAACTCGCACATCGTGGTTATCCTTATCGATCTCTCCATACCAGAAAGAATTAGATGCCACAAGTATGAAAATTACAGTCGGTCGTAACCGAATCTTCTATGCCCATCACCGTGATCCTAAAAAAGAAAACAAAAGAAAAGAACTACATATTCATACCCTATAACGTCGGGTGGGCGCGGTTGATTTTTTCTATGTTTGGAGTGCACGTGTTGTATTTTACGGGCTACAAGCAAAAAACACGAAAAGCGAAGATGTTCACACTTTTTGTTGCGTGGGTGTGTTCTTTGAAAAGTTAGAGTCCTTTTCAAATTCTCTTGCTAGTGTGTTGTAGTCTTCATCTCTTTGACAGGGAGGTTGTTTACTACAGATACTGCTGGGTTGCTTAGAGAGGCATGGATAGTTGAACGGACGGATATGCATTCCGAATTTGAAATTGGCTAAGAGATAATATACTTTATGAGTTTTTGAAGCTTGCTCTTCTGTACGTTACAAACGTTTGGAAAAAAAATGATATTATGGCACGCATGATGATCAATTTTTCCTGATTTATCTGCTTTAGTTTGCGAGTAATGAGCAAACAACCAATTTTTTATTACTTTTGAATAGCAGATGTGTCCTCACTTTACGCTGCTCTATCAGCCTATCCTTTGACCGATTTGGTTCATTTTCAATACCTACGTGCGTGCAAGAGTTCGCTGTATCTCTTTGAAACGGATAACTTCATTTGTATGCTTTATGACATCGCTGAATCTTCCCTTCTGGCGTTCCAAACGTGTTGACAATATATACCGCCATCCTTAATAAAATCCTTAATAGAATAAAAAAGTAATCATTCAATGTCTAACTCTAGCCATGTTTAGAAACTTCGGATACGTTCATCCTTAGTGCTGAAATTGAAATAACATTAAGGAATAAGCTGCTTTGGTATCTAATCCTTCCAGCGGTTTAAGTGACTGTTGTCTACCCTTCTCTCTTTCTGGTGTTCACGGGTGACGAAAGTGTGCCCAGAAATCTCGACACCCTTGAGCATAAGCGTAATGTGAGCTGTGCTACGCTTATGTACAGGTACATTGAGGGTAAGTGTTCTACGGAAACGAAATTAAATCCTTTAACAGGACTACACGGCTGTCTCATCGTTCTCCTGCTATACCGTACAACACACTACCGCGGGATCGTAATCTTTTAACCACAGTGCCCGCCTTTTCAACAACCTATCGGCAGTGGTTTACCTGCCGTACCTGTAGTCTCGATTTTCAAGTCGAGCGCTCGCAAGTATCCCCTTTCTTCACCCCGCTCTTCCTATAACTTTTCCCGATCACCATCCTGCCCGCAGGTATAGTTGACATCCTCTGAGTGGTTGGTCACAGAGAAAAAACAAAAAAAGAAAAGATGAGAAAAAAGAAAAGAGTACTTCTTTTGATTCCTTAAGAGGAGAGATTGATGGTTAATGTTTGATATTACGAGTCATTACAAATTGGAGTCGAGATGTTTTTAAAAAAAGTTGACGATTTCTGCGTTTTTCTTTGTGCTTTATTTCATATTATTTTTCAGATTATCGCACATTGATAACGAAAAGAGGTAAAGCTTTTTCTTCAACTTCGTATGCCTAAGCGAGGTAAAAGTTTAAGTTAATAAATGTGTGTTGAGAGTTTTGTTGGTTAACTTGTGTTACATTTCGTGTCGCTTGTCACTGGTTTCTTTTGTAGAGATTTATAATTCTTTATGCTGAGCAGACTGTGTCTTTGTTTATTTTTATTAACGCTTTCTTTGCTTAGGAAAAACTATTTAACAAAGAAAAACGAAGAAAAATTGCGTTTGCGTATAAAGTGTATATTTTCGCTAGTTTTTGTTAGCGAAAACACTATCAAAATATTTATGTTGCTAGCAGCGTATGTTAGCAAACAGCTAGTACTCAAACATTAAATATACGTTTACGTGCACACAGTTATGGTGGCTGAAAAATTTGTGTGGCAAGTGTTAAATTTTTTCTTTCTATTGCTTTTTATATATAACACACAAGACTATTTTCCCGTTGTTGTTGTTGTTGTTGTTGTTGTCACTGTCGTGTGTTATGTTATTGCTTTATGTTATGTTTTGTTAAGCTGCTGGCATTACACTTGAAGTTATATTTCAATAATTTTCCAACTTGATGCATGGCAATAAAGGTCCATTGCATTGTTGTTGCACAATTGCCTTCAAATCGTCTGTTGCGCGTATATACGTTATAACACTTAAACAGTATACACCTTTCTTTCCTTTTTTGTCGTTTATGCGATCCCTATACACCGGTCGGTCCAATTGCAGATTACTTGCGTTTGTCGAAATTGGAAACTTGATGCATATGACTTTAACTAAAGTCGTCGTACCTAAGGTAAGAAATCAATTCGCAAACTCTTCATCGTGCAAATAATATGTGGGATTCTTCATTAGTTATCTACAAAGAGTGATGGTTTCGATCGATAGCCGGGAATGACCGCAACAAGCTAGAAGCATTAGAATGTTTGTAAATATTTGTAAAATAAATAGCGTTAGCCTTTTTATTCGACTCACCTAAACACTTAACCTAAATTTAATTCGGGGAAATGTACGGCCCGTCTGTTGACGTAGAATTAGTAGGTTGGACATCTTTATTTGATATATGCTGAATATTCAAGTTTGGTCGTAAAGTCTAACATAACTTTGTTTACTTGTAGTGTAACCAAATGTAAAACACTGCTCGTCAAGGCACAGTAGACATTCAACGTCAGGCCAAAACAGTATATATTACTTTCTAAATACTAAAATACGCTACAGAAAATTACACTTTGAATGTATTTGTACATTCCTAATACATTCTGTTTAAACATTTGTTGATAATCCCGTCAACGACAATTGAGGAGTGCCACATTTCTTTTTACTTGGTATCCGCACATCCAGGGAATCCAAAATCGAGGAAAGTGGAAAGAAGGGAGGACATGTTTAAAATATTTTCGCTACTAACTTATGTCTGACTTATGATGTACAGCAGCAAAACGAGCACAGAAAAGGCACAGTTTTCTTATAATCGTAACCTTGATCGGTCCCTTAAAACCACGGTACTCATTGAAAAAACGAATTTCGATTCACATTCTTAAAGTTTTGTGAAGTTGGCTCAAAAGTTTCTTAAACTTATTTTTTATTTAGATATTGTCTCTATCTCCCTCCCTCTTCCTCGGTCCCTTAAAACCCTTATACTCATTGAAGAAACTAATTTCGATTCACATTCTTAAAATTGTGTGAAGTTGGCTCAAAAGTTTTTTAAACTTATTTTTTATTTAGATATTGTCTCTATCTTCCTTCCTCTTCCTCGGTCCCTTAAAACCCTAATACTCATTGAAAAAACGAATTTCGATTCACATTCTTCACAGCTTTTTTACCTTATTTCTTATTTACATACCTTTATTTATATTGTCTCTATCTTCCTCCCTCTTCCTCGGTCCCTTATAACTCTTACACTCTTTGAAGAAACGTATTTCGATTCACATTCTTCACATTTTTTGGAGTTCGATGCAAAATCTTTTTTACCCTATTTCTTATTTAGATGCCTTTATTTATATTTTCTCTATCTCTCTCTCTACTTCTCTGTGGTTGCTTAGTACAATTTTACTTTATTGATTCCTTTCATGTTTTAATGTATTTTATTCCATTAAATAAAATTGTGTTGTATGTGCGCAAGTCGTCTCCTCTTAAAACTCCTAAACATATCATTTCAGCTTTTACCAAAAAAGAAATTAAGAAATTTTTTTATTTTAGAAATCTCATAAATGCATGCAAAAACACTCCTAGCATTTTGTTATTTGCTTTCGGTTGACGTTTGTAAATGCAAATATTATGTTTATATGAGTGCATGCATTTTTCTTTCTTCGCAATGGTTTATGAAAATTTCTGGTTTTTTCTGCATTTTTCACTCAATTTATTGCCATAGTATGAGTTATGTATCTTAAAGTATCTGTATGCATGCGTGTCTATTTTATGATCGTATTGATGTGTTTGTGTAGCAAGTGTCAAATGTCAGATTTACTAGTAAATAAACCATGACATTAGCGTTTATTTTGCTTTTTTGGTGTGAAGTGTATCTTTAAACTACAACAACCTAATAACAACTCCAACAACAACTACAAATTAATGTATAATTTGATTAGTAACAACCACACAAACATTTCCATTAAACGTTTTTATAGTAGAAAGTGTAATTGATCGATATTATGGATAAAAATTTTCCACTTGTTTTTCTCCTAAGATGACAACGGCAACGAAACATATGTAAACAACCACATCCTGATACAGATGTAAGAAGACATAAATTATTAAAAAAAAAAAAAAATGGAATAAATAGAATTTAATAAACTATTGAGGCTCAACACAAAATTTGCACAAAAGTTTTTATCAAATTTTTTATATTCATTTTGTAAAAACGTTTGCAACGTCCAGAAGGAAGCATCAGAGACACCACAAATTATAAAAATGTCCGTCTGTCTGTCCGACTGTCCGTCTGTGTAATTTGTGTTGTAAACATTCTCTCCTGGTCACAAAAATGAAGCTGTCGACTGCAAATATGGCATTGGAAATTCTTTCAAGCAGGTTGTTATTGAAAATGGGGCCACCCTTACAATACTACGTAACCTGAGAACTCCTTTGCTTTTTAAGTGGAATAAAAAATGTGTTTTTTGTTCGTCACTCATAGACTATAGCATATAAATGTACAAAAATTCGAGCGTATATTCTATGGGTGGTGTACAAAAATGAAAAAAGTCGATCACGCCTACCCAATATTATAGTGTGTCAAAGTTTAATTGTTTTTTCAATATCTTTATAATGCGCGGAAGCAAGCTTCAACACCCTATAAAGTGTACAAGTAAATTCTTGGCCAGTTTCAAATCTAGAATGCACCGGAACACGACCGCCTATTCGTCTGTCCATCTGTCTGCTTGTGTAACTTTGTAGTATTTGTGGTAAACATTATCCCGTTAGCGAAAATGAAGATATGGTCTAGAAATTTGCAAAAGAATTTGGAATTGACCTTAACTTTTCAATTTATACAACATGAAGGATAAGGTGAGGGGTATAAAATATTCGGCCTTGACCGAATTTAATTTTCTTACATGTTTTTATTTAATTGTTACATCAGTAAAACAAGTTGCTGTCTGCTGCTTATGGGTAAACTCGTAGTTTCACTGGCGATTGGCCCGAGCTTCATCTCTCCCTAGACTTAATACTCATTCATTTTCCTTCTGGAGTAGTTTTCTGGAAACTAATCGACTACGGTTGGAAATACATGAAAGTCGGGAATATCCACATGTGGTAAAGATGGAATACCACTATATTAGCCTAACAATAAGTAAGTAAGTAAGGGCAAGGGAAGCTACTACAATAACAACCATTAAGGAATATAACGAAATTATATATATACATGTACATGGGGACAGAAAAATAGGTGTCTGTTGTTTTATGTATTATATATATCACTATTGTATATTATATATATCACTTATTTATAATGCAGGAACATTTCAGTATTTAAAAATGGTTTTAGAATCATGCACAAATATAAACATAAACTTAAAAGACGTCAACTTCAAAAATATCGCTTGTATCCAGCTGGACGACTTTGCATTTGCAAAGACTTAAAAATAACGCAGCAGTTTGTACGTAAAATTAACCATTTTTAGAGAAACTAGTTCAGACAGACAATAGCCGATTTAAGCATCGTTGGTTTTAAGGACAGTTTAGATTTTTGTAGGCATGGATGTGGTTAATTATTGCAGGTCTCTACTGGGATATTGTGCCGTCATTTTTGAATATTTTACTCCAATTCTTTTTTGTTGCTACACGAAACATGACGCTTTACTACTCCTCCTCAAACATCCTTAAACGGACTGAGTCCGGGAGAGTAACTTGGCCATTCAATGAAACGCGTGGAGCCACTCTTTCGTCAAATTGGGTGGGTGTTGCAGTTTCCAACACGTTTTTATATGAAAATCTATGCGTATTGTTTTCTTTGACTTGTAATCGGCCGGTACTCTCTCAAGAAAACAGCCCCATATGATAAGATTTCTTCCGCCATTCTTCGCATGTTTTTTAGCACATCTAATGTGGAATCCCTTTCCTATTGACTGGAGTACACTTCATCCCGCATAATTTCCAAACAAATGTAGTTTTGTTTCGTCATTCCAAAGTACATTGGTCTACTTTTCTTCGTCTTGTGGTTTGGCCCAATTTTTATTGACAAAAGCAAATTTTTTTCTCTTCCGCAAATTAACTTTTCTGATTAAGGAAACTTTGTGAGCTATTTCTCCTGGTAGATTGGCACCTAATAAACGTCTACAGGTATTTCGGATGATGCAACATTCCCAATCTCATTGATACAGCAATCAATTTGTACGTTTTTACCTGATTTCATAGCTGACGACCTAGCCATCCTCCTTCTTGGCTGCGACGATATGCTCGGCCTGTCTAATGTCATTGTAAACATTAATCCATTTTGCATTTCCTTCTTAAGATATCCGATTTACGTTTACACCACCTTTACACCACCTTTACACCGCCTTTACAGCAAATTAGCAAATCACTTTACTTTCCACAGCTTTATAGAGGACGCACCTATTTCAGTGTCCAGCTGAAAACCCTATTGAAGCAATATAAAAGCCCACTGCAAGAACTTTTTACTGCAAGAACTAGTTCACGTGGGATTCCGGGATTCAAATTTGAACAGTGGCCACCACCAACAGTGGTTTTGTGAACCTTCCAGAATCAATCTTTTAGAATTTATATGGCGTAGAACTGGAAAGTGTACCTTGCACATGTTTTTTCTGTTCATATGTGTATGTAAACTAATTTGTTAATATACGTATATATAAATATAAACCTATGTGAAAGTAATAAGCGCAGATTATTGAAAAACCTTAAAAGTGGTTCCAATGAAGACGGTGTTCCGGGGCATCCTAAATTCGAATTACCCTTGGACATGCAGTTAGCTGAAATATTTGAATCTGAACGACAATCACTTAATCTAGTTTTGTATGTCTATAGAAGTACGAAAGGATTTTAAGAAGATTGAATTGAGTGCGAGTAGTGATTGAATGAAAACATACCATGCTCCCGGTAAAAGGGACAATCATACGATAATAGACAATCGAAAACTCTGCGTACCTCTCTTTAAAGTTTTATCTTAAAAATATTGCAATAAATTCGAAGGATGAAAATGAAAATTAATGGAGTTATCCTACATGAAAAATCATATGTTGAGGGAAACGCGTTCGAACTTCTCGCATACATTGATATCATTTTTTTGAGGCTGCAATCGCAATAATTTTTCCAAGTTCAAGTATTCTTCGTCATTCCTTTTCTGGGAGGAGTTGCGATAAGGCGTTCTCTCTCTCCAAGAATATGGATATATTTATTTTGTCAAACCTTTGCAACTTCCACAAGAGAGCTTCCAAGATCCTATGTCATATAAATAGCACTGAATAAATTCGTAGGATTCCAACGCTTCTTTATCAGTTGCACTTTTTATAGGATGATTCGTCCAATCCTGCAAAATGTCTTCCCGTTTCGGTGGTCATCTCTTCATAAGAACCCTATTGGAGCCGATGACCATTTCTTTGAGATTCGCGAAAAGATAATAAGCGCTAACGGCTGAATCTGAAAAAGAACGGTGCATATTAAAGCATTTCGAACTGAAATTCGTGTAATTTTACTATTATTGTGGTTGGCTTGCGACACGGTGCATGATCTAGAGTAAATAGAGTTTTTTTCTTCAACTAATCTAAATCAATTCGTCAGTTTGTTTTGTCATTCAAACGCACTAATAACGCTATGTATTATTCACTGGTCGATGAATACTATACCATGCGCCTCCCTAAATACTGACTCGATAATCTTGCTTTGCATTTTTGGTCGTTTCGGACGGCTTTGTCCGCTTGTCTAGTGGACTGACTGCAAAGCGCTGTATCTATGTTTCGCCCATTGCCACATATCACATGGAAATGTTGCGAAATATTTCACATAAATAGTTCCAAGCGGCGATTTAAATCATCAACAAATTGTTGCTTTGGTCAAAAGTAAGCAAAATAATAAATGCTGCCATTATAGTGTCAGCTATTCCAGGCAATTTCACTTTTCATTCTTCAACCACTGTCGAATTGGGGCGGTCAGAGTATTCCCTTTCAAAGTCGTCTCGATGGGGCAGAGCTGAAACAACACTTGCCAAGCCAGCCATTACTTTGCGTGAATGGTATTTTTCCCATTGAAAAGCAATGAACACACGTACCTACTTAAAAAGACAGCTAATAACATTTTAAAACAGTTACTTGCAACGTAGTCAAATCTTACACTAAGAATAACTCTATCTTCAAAAGCCTAAAAATTAGATTTTTCGCATAAACTGGAACACATAAAACGACAAAAATGCCACTCATATTATAAAATTTGGAAAATTAGTTTTTTTTTAGTTTCGTTCTTGCGACGAATTTTACCACGGCTAGCCTCTGTACAATTGGAGACCCGATAACCGTAAATTTTTCTACGAAAGGTTTGCCATAGAAATCCTTATACTTAAGCTCAGCACAGACAAAATTGCGCCGCTCGTTTCATAAAATTACAAAATATTTTCGATAGGTCCCTTAGCAGTTAGTCGCGAAAAGCGTTTGTAGCAATTTTGGATTAATTGTTGGAGGATATATCGTAAAGTTCTGAAGTTTCGGATGATATTCTTGAATGTTTATATCAAGTTTACTGACGATATATGCGATACATTGTAGGAGATATTTGTAGCTCTGATTAGGGGTAAATCACAGTCACTTCTTAATTTTACCTATTTTATGACGGCTGTTGGACGGTCGTGGTAGATACACGGATGTGCTGCCATGTCTAAGTCGACCTTATGCCCGTCAATAAACATAGAACAAATCTACTTAGACTTCCTTTGAGGGCCCAGGGGACCAAGTTTACGCCTTTCGTTCTATTCCAATTTATGGGCCTATCACAACGGGTCTACTTCTTTCCACAAAATCGCGCCGACTTGTTTTTTTTGTTTTAATCGCTAAAGGAGGATATAAAATGCATGTTTATGTGAGCAATGCTTAAATTTATTAAAGGCCGAGAGGAATATTGGAACATAAGTGATTATAAAGAAAAGATCCAAATATTAAATGGAACTTTTTGTTATTGTCAATTTGATGAACGCTTGCCAACAATAGTACTACTACCTCACAAAGTACTAAGCATATTCAGGTCAACACACTTGACGTTGTGTTGCAAAAAATGCATGACTATATGTGCGGACGATGCAGACATAAAAATTTTTCACTTGACTTTTAATACATTTTCTAAATATACATCAATTTTCATCACGGAGTTATGCGATCATTGCCCAGCAGCAGCTAGATGCTACTTGCTATTGCAACATACCACAACGTTAAGTGATCAAATACAGAAGCCATTTTGCTTTTAGTGAAAATTAAAAAAAAAAAAAAAAAAACAAACAAAAAAAAGAAAAAAAAAAACACTTATATCATTGACCTAAAGCTGTGCATATATAAATGTATGCAAGCGTGAGCCGTGGTCGCCTATGTCTTTTTTTTTTTTTTGATAGCGTAAAATACATAATATAGTAAAAAAACGCTTAAATGAACGAAAAATGAAAATAAGCACGAAATTATATTCGGCTGTGGACGAATCCGTTGCATCCACCATCTTTTTCTTAAAAAAGGAACAGAAGAAAGTGAAATGTTGACGTCTTGTACTATTGGGCGAGCGTGGTCGAGTTCTTTTTCCACTTTTGCGCAGACACTGTAAGGCCCATAGCATAAAATTGGAACTTTTTATCGCACAAATTTTTTTCGCTTTAAAAAAGAAAGAACAAAAGTTTGTGTTGTATTGTGGTCATGGCCGTTTTCAATACCAATCTGCGTGCGAGAACTTCTAATGCTCCTGCCAAATGTAAAGCCGGTTGCCTAATTCTTGCGCCAGCGCAGACAAATAAACAGTTAGGCGGAGAGATGGACATGCATAAATCAATTCTGAATTTGAAATTCAGCTTTCTTTATCAGATCTTTATGCGGATCCTTCTCGGTGTTGCAATCGTTTTGACAGAATGAGTATACTGTCATCCTTCGATGGTGGGTATAATAAAGAAACATATGTTAGATGGACCACATACGAGCATGTTATATATCCCAAGTTTAGTTATAAACAGATGGTGGGTATAGTTTCATTAAAAGTCTTTGTTCCTATATTTGTTATGCGTGTAATATAAATTTAATGCTCTTACCTTAAAACAAATGATTGTCATACATAAAAAATTTCGTTAATGTTGAGAGAAAGTTTCTTAGGATTATTACTAATATTAAAAAACAAAATTAAGCTTTTGTGCGATAGGAAAATCATAAAATTTTAATTAAAATGAAATTTTCCCCATATTTAACACAAAAAACGTGTTCATAATTCAGCTTAACAAGCATTTCATAATATCACTAACATCATCTAAATCTCTATCCGGGATGCATGTTTACCGAAATTTGCCAATGTTAAGAAAAGATTTTTTTCGTTAAAATGAATCTTTAAGACCCTCACTCTCTCTCTCTCTCGATAGGCGAACCTAAAATTTGTTTTTGTTTTTAAGTTTCATCATTCTTTGCACGGTTTCATCCCGTTATTGCCTCAGTCCGCTTTTTTATACGTTACTTCAGTATGGTAATGCCCTGTGTAACTTAGCCCACTATGCGTAGCACCTTTTATAAAGTCGCCCTCTATAATGTATATAAGACATTATGTATTATAATTCTGCCGTAAAAGGTACTAATTGCTAGATGTAATTGTATTTTCGCATCGTGGTTCGAGAGCATAAACCGAAACTGTAAACCACTATATATTCAATAATGATGCCATGATCCATTTATCCCATAAGAGGAAAAGTTATCTTCATCAAATTATTAAGAGGGACGAAGTTTTTTTTTTTTTTTTTATCATGCGCCACCTACTCAGGGGGCATCTCCTATACGTGCTAGCATGGTGGTAGTCGGGAGGGATTATATGTGAGGAGAAAGGAAAAAGGGGATTAGAATTTGTGTACACTTGTCCTCCATATATCTTAATATAAGCAAAGTACAAATTTTTAATAATTTAGCCGATTATTAAATTTATTAAAAAAAAAGATAAAAAAATTATTGAAAAAGTGATAAAAACATAAATATGTTAAAAGTCACTGCATAAGGCGTGCATAGATTTACTATTTCTCACAAAATAAATTAAATCGCCCTACTAAGGTAACTGATGTATATCTTGTGTCCTCAAGAGAGAGGCACATTTTACTAACAGTTTAGGAAACCTAGTGCACTGTTTCATTGTTAATATGCAAAGAAAAAACTTTGTGGTGGTCAAATATTCACTTTATACATTAGACAGTTTGTTTGTGAGATATTGATCAACCGAACGGCCGACCGACCGGCATTATGCATGCTTGCATTTTGATGCATTTGTGGCCTGCAAAAAGTGTACAACAAATTCAAAGTAATTTCTGATCTGATCAATAATATTATTATACGCGTATTTACGTAGTCATCACATTATGTTTTGGCGGTAAAGTGTTAACACACTGCTGCAATAACAATAACAATAATAACAACAATAACGACGACAACAATAACAACGGCAACAGTAATAATAACAATGAAAATTCATTTGATATGTAATCAAAAAGAAAAATCAAAAATTTCAACATAATGATTGATTGCTTTTCTCATTCATAATCATTCATCTGAAAAAAATCTATAACGTTATTGCTGTAAATCCGACACTTAAAGCAACTCTTACTTGCACAAATCTTGTTTTGCCGATAGTTTGGAGAGAAAGAAAGTATCTTTACGTTTGTTTGTGTAGAGAGATTAAAAAGAAGTGAATCATTTTTAATTAAATTATTATAAGACTATAAATAATGAAGCACTACGCAAAAAAACTAGCTGAAGTAGGCTATCGGGTTTCATTTCTCTCAAAGTCTAAATATTTTCTTGATTTCATCACGTGCCGGTTTTTCTGTTTAATTATGTTATAATCAGCAAATATTTTATGCTTTTTTTATCTTATTATTATTTTCTTTAATTTTTATATTTTTTAAAGCCATGAATATGATCTGCTTCATGTGATGATAATCGAATTCTTTATTTTTGTTGCATTAGTTCAGAACTGTTTGTTGGCTGCTCCTAATTTTAGTTTATGTTTATAAATATGGAATGGAAGACTACAATTTTGTCTGTCCGTATATTAGCAAACCGAGAGCTGGGTAATGCAGAGAAAGACTTTTAGTAAAATTTTAACGTCAATGAAGAACAGATAGCTGTATCTTTGTACATTAAGCTTTTAGAGTTCTCGCCAATTACTTACAAATTCGAAGTAAACCTACTATTAAGGATGAAGCCTAAAATAGGTGCAATTTTGACATTCTTTTCGAGATGGAAGAAAAGGAATAGAATTAAACTACTCATGGATGTTATTGGGCATAAACACATTGCAATATTAAGATTGAATGAAACATAATAATAATATATACATATTACATAATACTCACATATTAAAAGAAAAATTATTTTTGAAAAATATTCAAAAATGGCCTTTTGCTATTAAATAGAAAAATGTATACAATAGGTGTTTGCATGCATTTTGATCAGTGGCATCTATTGGTGAAAACGATAAAGTAATGCGAAGTAAAATGTAAAAAATGAATTAATTCGATGTCTACATGAAATAACACTTTTTCATTTAGCACTATTGCGTTATTCAGGGTATACAGACGCTAATCATGGAAAGCTCAAATTGCATTTTCGACGTTGATTACTTTTGTTGTTTTGCTTCCGAAGTCCATCAAACACTTTTAGAAGCTTATGGTGATGCTGCTCCATCATGCCCCAATTGTCAAAAATGCTGATTTTGGTCTAAATGACGAAGAAGAACGCCCTAGAGGACCAAGAAAGTTCAAACGCAATGAATTGCAAGACTTATTCAACAAGAGTCCAGCATAAATTCTCAAAAAACTTCCGAGCAGCTTTGCAGTTAATGAATCAATAGATTCTAGACGTGGAATGGGAAAGATCGAAAAGTAGGTAAAATGGCTACCATATGAATTGATTGAAAAAGCAATTTCGAACCGTTTCAAATTTGAAATCGATGCAACAGGGCTTAGCTGGATAATGAAAAAATAATTAGATTACATGCAAGTACATTATAATATGTAAAATCTGTAAGAATTGCCCCTTAACAGTTTGCCTTTTCTCTAATAAGTAATTTACGATTTAGATGTACCTCTTATAACCTACACCACATATGGTATAAGTGCGCTTGTATACAGCATACAAATTTTAGTTCGTGGAGGATTGTCATTGTAAAGCTTTACGACCACTTCTCATATAACGCTTGATTGCGGAAAGTTGTTATATGAATAACTGTAAGGTGGCGTATACTATTTAATTGTGGGCCGTGGCCAGTTATGCTGTTATTTGTTTTTTCCGTGTTTTATTGTGTAAACAAACTCTACGAAAATCGCTCGATCGCTCTCTTCTTACTGTCAGCAGCCTCAATGTCGAACCTTTTCTTAGAACATTTAATAAAGTATTTGCACTATACACTTGTATCAAATAATTTATGGTCATTTTTTATTAATATTTACATCAATTGTTTAGCTCAGTAACAAATTAATTTAAAATATCTTTCCAAATAAATTTAAAGACACCAACACGCTTGTTCAATATAAAAACATTTAATTGTTAATTAAAAACAACGCCAAGCCCGAATAAGTGTCACAAAAGTGAATAAATTCTACGCATCCATTGAATAAGTGAGCTAAGAACTTGTTTCTTTCTTTTGACATTCAACTTAATCAAATTTTTAATTTTTGTTAGTTGCCTTTTCTTTTTGTTTTGTTTTGTTTTAACTATGGAAAAAGGCGCATTGGAGATCATATAATATGCGATGGTTTTTTGATCAGAAACCTGGCACTAAAAAATTTGGCATAGCATGTCGAAAATCTGTTAACACTTTCCGTAGCTCCATTTTGAATTTGAACACAGGTGTTCGCAAATGTTCAGGTAAGGAAAGGCATCGCAGAAAGTGAAAAATTTGATTTATATTCTTAGATCAAGGGTAATAGATTTTATAGAAACAGTTTGAACCTCGTATCTGCTGATCTACTGATAGGTCCCAAATTAAAAGAAGTTGCCGTGTTCATACAAGCAACCAGCCCTTACTTTCCGAGTCATTTGAGGTCAATGGTGGCCATCGCTACAGTGTTTATGACACGTTTGGTCAATATGTCAGATGAATTTCCGAAAGAATATAGAACATAGTGCAGGCTTTGGAGAAAATCTAGTTGGGTAGTGTGAAATCGATCCTCTCTTCTCTCCTCATATTAGTTTACAATTTTATTTTTATTTTCATTCTCCACATGCAGGAACTCAACTAAAAACAAATGACAATCGAGTTCAAATGCCTCTTAAAGTAAATCTTAAATTAATTATTATTAAAACTAGTATAAGTATAAAACAAATTAGAAGGAAAAAAGAAGAAAAAAAAAAAAAGACAAAAGGAAAGGGAAGTACACAATTAGCACAGGGCCACACCTACAACCGGTACAGGACCAAATTGCAAATGAGCCACTAAGCTTGCCAACCAAAATAGATAACAACAATTCATTTTCGAATTAGAAAGACTTTTTAGGGATAAAGCTGGGTTAAATACGACATAGGCAGATCACGTGTGTTAAGCAATGTGGCTTTAATGGCCTTTAGGAAGTCCGATAATGAGAATAAATGATAGACGTCGTTTAGGTTCTTGTAAACAACTCTGAGCGGGTTAAACAGCTCATAATTATATTTACATTGGCTAAGCCTAACCAAGGTAAAGTGCCTAGAGAAACGGCTAGGAAGATTGAAACTTATTTCGCCAAGTAATGACGACGAGTCAATAGCACCGTTTATTACTTTGATAACGAAGAAGACCCCAAGAACAAATCTGCGTTTCTCAAGAGACGGTAAGGACAACAGAAGCAACCTATTTTCATAGGGGGAAACCATGCATATATGCATTTATTTTGTAGTGACAAACACAATTAAAGCTTCTTTTTAAATCTCTTTATTAAACCTATTAATTTTATATTTGTTTTACTTCTGACCCACCTGAAGTGTGGTCAGTAACTTATATAATAAATTATTATATGCTAACTTAAGCAATTAATATAATTAAAGTAGGTTATTACAATAATGATAAGGTAAGCAATTAATACGATTAAAGTAGGTCATTACTAGAATTACGACTCTGTGGGTTACAACTAAATTAGGCTATCTTAACTAGGTTAGGTGTCACATTATGTTGAAACTTAGCGTAAATTGTAAATCACGGGAGAGCGCGACAGATCGATAATGCTACAATTTATTTTAAGGAGTGTTGTTTCTATTTTTGTAATAAAAAAGACATGAACAAGAATTTTATTTAGAGATGACTTCATGTACATGATCGCCTCTGGGGATCTGCAAAAACCCAATCGTGGAACACGAATTTTTGCCACTTTTCCACAGAAGCCAGCTCTTATTTCACCAATGACGTGAAAAATCTTGATGAATAAGGCTATAAGGAATACATTGCTTATTGGAATAAATCAATGCTCTAACATAACACTGACTATAACAGTTTGATAGAGTTACATCGCGAGATCTTTTTGGCAACGTCACGCACAGGCCTTTTTGAGGATTACATTATCCCTGAACTTTTCTCGTAAAAAACTCATGGTGCCACGAGACGTGCGGCATGTTGCAATATTCTTTTAAAACCACACATCGTCCAAGTGAAAATCATCTAATTCGTTTCACAAACAGTTAGTAATCATGTTTTTGCAGCGTTCTGCTTTAAGGGTAACTGCAATGCAATTTTCATGTTGCAGTTGTTGAAGTTGCAAAACCTGAGATTGGGACCTGATGTAGAACCCCTGAAAGTACTGCTCCTCTATAAGCGCATTCGCAATAGCTAAAATCCAAAACAAAACCTCCGACGAAAGCCAATAGTTTCAATTTGGTATTCACAGATGCTGTGAGAGATCTGCGTAGATCTACTGTTTGGTAATGGCTCCTGCCGACCGTGTGTTACGCTCATCTTTAACGAAGAAGCCCTTCAGATGGCATATATGTAAGGTTTATTTCAAGACACATAAAGCTTTCAATTTTTTCTTTTTGTTTTTTAATCCGTAAATGCTTCTGCTTTCCCATAACTTGCAGCAAATAATTAATAAAAAATCAAGTGTTAGAAAATAAGAGAAAACAAAAGTCGCAATTACAAGTAAAACGAAATTTTGCATCATCAATATTGTTTGTAAAAGGCACAAAAGGCTATTGTTCGTCGTGTGGTGGTTAAAGCAAAGTAAAGAAGACCTGATAAAAACCTTCAATTCACTCATCGTTGTATGGTGGTGATGATGATGATGATGACGATGATGATGATTACGATGATAATGATGATGGTAATGATGGTGAGCATAATGACGATGACGATGATCATGGTATTGTTGTTATTACATTATTTTCATGGCTGGTTTATATAAAGAGGAAATGGAAAAATATATATAATTTTTTCAAGTAATGAACACTTTTGCGGACAATAACGTTTACAAGGGTACTGCATTGGATCATCGTATGTTGAGTACACAATAATACTAACAACAACTGCAGGTGTTAATTTTAAGCAATGCCATTGAAAACAGTATTGCTTTGGCTAAGCTTTACATGAGTTTATCTTAAAAGAAAAATTCATCACATAAAGACGATTTTGTGTAGAAGAAGCTTGAGCTGAGGAATCACCTTTGGGCAGGAAGGCAAGCAGCCACAACAATATTCTTGCTCAGTCATCTTTATTATCTTGTATAGCGAAAAAAATAAATAAATATATATATGTATATATATAATAAATTTATATATTATTTGTAGTATTTCTATTAAGTAGAGACATTAATCTAAGCATATATTTACTTAAATGGCCACTTCTCTCTTAAAGAAAGGCAGTGAAAAATTTTCCTTAAAATTGTCACAAAGAAAAGATTTATTTCATTCTTTTAACTTCTCTTCTTTTCATAATTAAGTTATACGAGTGTCTGTCTCCGTTAAATGTGGTTTATCCGGTCTTAATCTAAAGAGCAGCAGATTCCTATATCCATTTTTTTAATTTTTTTTTATTTTTTTTTTAATTTCTATATAATATTTTTCTTTAACTAAAGTGAAAAACCTGCTGAGTTTTCAAGCATATGTTTCCATATTTTCAACACACTATTAATTTCGAATATGCGTGTGTACGTAGCATGTATAAGTAAGTGCTTATTAAAGAGGAGTCTGGGTCGTTTGGCTACACACTTTATATAAATGTACATAGACAAGGCAAAGAGAGATTTATAAATACCACACTTTTTTTAAACCTTTTTTTCTGTAAAGAATTTTTCGTTTCACTCGGTGGAAAGTATGCTAATTTAACCAATTCGTTTGCAACCCGGGCAGTGTTTTAAGTGTGAATATTTAAAATGAAAACCACTCAAGTATGTACTTTTCTATTGAGGTCCGCCCCTCTTCGGCATAGCCAGCAACAAATATTGGGTCCAACCCCTTCTAATTACACATCAATTCTTATGGGAGAGAGGTACGTTAATAGCTGTATGCCCTCATTACGCAAGGCAGACAATAGCAGATAATGTGCGATCGAATATCACAATCCAATCCTAGAACGGATTTTCTTGATTTCTTTGTACGGATTTTTATCTTTGACAACTAAAAAAAAATATATAATCGCCTGGTGCAGTCTCAACACGCATGCCAAACTCTTCATTATAATTCCAGGCCTATTTACCATTTTTACTTACATTTCTGAGGATTTGAAATATTTTACACTAATATCTGCATCGCGTTATTAGGTCTGCTCTTTCGTTCTTCGGAATCAAAGCATGCTTTTAAATAGCAAAAGTGAATACTAATTAAAGTTTTGGAGCTTTTGAAACAGTCTTTGCATTGCAAGATGAACGTTTGGTTTTTGGGAAAGTGTTACCTGTACCCGTTTGCAGGGAGGCGTTCAAGAGGGATTATAGATTGTTAGACACCGCAAAATTACGTTTGGTTCATCCCACAGCGCCAGAAGCGGAAATGAGGGGAGTAGTATTTGTATGCATGCATTTAGCTTAGGATTACGCAGCAAATTTCGTTTACTTACGTAAGAACCATATATGAGAATGAATCTTTCGGAAGAATTTTATTTAAAGCATCCCCAGCTTGTTCAAGCATATCTAACGCCCAGTCACCGCAGATATGGCGAATGTGTTTGAAAATTTAACAATTTTTATTAATCAAATATTATCGTCACAAAAAGCGCGAAGAACTCTATATATTCTCTCATATTAAGCTAAGGTTACAGGGCATGACAATCATATATTGAAACAAAAGTTAAAGTCTGCAAGCTATGTGAACGTCAAACTCATAGATTTGAGCAAGAAAAATGAAGAAATTTGATTCTGACTAAATTCTGCTTATTTCTATGGGTTGTTTTATTTAATATCTTCCCTGTTACAAGCTCAGTGTCAGTTAAGCAAGATGGGAAATAACCTGAAAGTGATTAAGATCCCAGCAAATCCCATTTAATCTGGTAGGGTTAAACGCCCCAATTGGCGCATTTATTTGCTCTGTTTTGTTTAAATATTATAAAATCTTTGCCTGCGCTATACTCCACAGGCATTAAACATTTTCAGTCTTACATGCTTTCTCCATATAGTAGGTAACACAAAAATAATATAATATAATCAGAGAAAATACCTTATTGGGGGAACCTGAATATTGGAGGGAATACTATTGTTCTCTATAGACCTAATATGCGTAACTTTCATGCTGCTGCTATTCAAAGAAAAAAAAATGTTTTTTTTTTTACAACATTCTTTAACAGACTTAAAGACGCTCGTAGCTTTTACTTGTCATGCCTACGGATTAATATTTAACGTTTGTCCACTGCGTTCACTTACACAAACGAAGATAACATTTCTTTCAAAATAATTATGAAAGGTTTGTGCAGAAATGCAGTTACTGCAAGCAAGCAATTTTTGTTTATTTCTTATAAAACTTTCACAATCACACCTTTTGTTAATTATTATTACACCCACAACGCACGATTGGCAATGCATACAAAGCTTGCTGTAGATACCTGACCAAGTTGATAATGTCTGGAATAAGGTCTTTTTTCGAATTAATATTGACTTCTTCTTATTAGACAATGCGACTTACTGTGCAAAGTGATTGATCGAGAATGGTTCTCACAGGCAAGTAGATGCGAAAAGATTGAATTCATTATCAATCGTCATCATTACGATAAGCAAATCGTCGTCGACTAAGTGCCCGGTTATGACTTTAACCATCTTTTCTTTTTGGCGACACAGAGGGGAGAATGTCATCATCAGCTTTTCAATTATAAACTCACTTAACCTTAGGACGCTACTAATCGGATATTCATCGATATCTCCTCCTCTTCCCACATATCTTAATACAAATGCCAAACTCTGACAGATTATATATATAGCATTTTCTTCTAATCCATTGATACAACAACAGTTATTATCTTTAAACTACATGGCAAACATTTATGAATTATTCATTTTTCGATAGCCTAACAGAAGAGCTGCACTTCACAATGGATATTTTTCCTCCTTATCGTAACAATAACATTAAAAACTCTTAATTTTAACATTTATATCATATTTATATGCACATACGTTGTAATAGTGCATAGACAAAACGTTCACAATATTTATAAAGCATTCGTATCATTACCATTGCATCGCATCAACCAACTGCGACGTCTTGCTTGTCTTTGGATGATGATTCGAACGAAAGCAAAGGAGCGAATAGAAAACCAATTTCATATTGTTATTTAATAAATTATAATAGACATGTAGCCAGTCAACACTATATGCGCTGGGTGTGTTGATAGAATTGCTACTCTTTGCTCGTTAAGAAAAAAAGAAGAAGAAAGAAATGGAAAATCATGTTCATAAAGCAGATATGCAATTAAAATAAACCAGATGCACTAACAAGAGATCATCGCATTGGATCTAGCGTAAGCAAAATTATTGAAGTGATTTCTTGTCAATCGAGACTATTTTTCCGTAAAACTTTTGTATCATTTTTAAGAAGTGAAAAGGCTATGATGCTTGCCTCGAAGCGAATTTCGGACATCTGCCTGCTAAGTTATATACAAAACATCATTCTCACGTTATGTTGGCTGTTAGGAGAATAAGCCTTTAGTTCTATTAAAAATCTTTACTAATCTTAATTGCTACAGAGACTTTCTTGTAAAGCTTGCGAGTTATTGACAAAACTTTGTTAGAGAAGGTTTCATTCATAGAATGTTTTCCATCCATTCGTCTGGACATACGATGGCTAGGATGATAAAACTAGGACAACCACATATTTTAAGGGATGACAATTACTCCTGAGCCCGCGAATTATAAATATTCTGAAATGGTTCTGAATTTTTTTGATGATTTTTCTTATACGAAAGAACTTTTCAATATCTACAATCAATCTTTTTCTACCTGTTCTAGTTGTCGGTTGCAGGTAGCAGGTAGCAGGTAGCAGGTTTTCGCAAATATCTTCACGGCATCATATCATAATATAGATCAAAATACGAAAAAGTAGCGGGTGCTTTCTCGACGTTGTCCCGGCTTCTAATCTGTTGTGGGCGTGCATGTAGATGTGATCCAGCAAAGTTTGTGCTGAATTTGAAACTTTTATCTTCAGTTTCACGACTGTTGCCTTTTTTTAAAAAAAAGGGGGTCAAAGTGATCCTTATTTGTAGAAATAGGTATACACAAAACATCGGTAAACTTTGAAAACCTACTCAATCACCTTTGATTTGCACTGGAGTTTGATGAATATATTCGCACTGAACAATGTTGGTTGACTGTATGGCTCGATTTTATTTGCTTAATCTTGCTACACTACTACGTTTGAGTTTAAATGATAAGGAATAACTTAACATTTATTGAGAAAGGAATTTTCTAAATCTTGGGGGGAGTAATGAAAGCAAATGATATTTAAAACTTTACGTCATAAGAAAAACTCTCATTATAGAAGTGGGGATTAACACAGATTCTCTAGTAAGCGAATTAAATTGGAAATCCAGAACAAATCAATACAAGTGGAAGCCAACTATGTAAGAGGATTAATAAAAGCATTAATAAAAATTTAAGCAGTGGTGCGAACTTGTTTTAAGCAACATTACGTATAATAGATAATCAAAGCACTGTTACGCGAAGATGTCATTCGCTTTCTGGGCTTTCTATTGTAGTCCTCCATTTTATGTATGTCACGCGAATAAGAAAGAAGACCTAATAGGTAATAGTCGGGATAAAATGGGGGTGCAACTATTCGTCAGTCTCTCTCTGCTGTCTGTTAATGATTATGATCTTAAAAGTTTATCTGACAATCAATTTGGCTTTCAAGTTTCTCTAATTGCTCTTTCCCACCTTCAGGATTCATGATATGTACATCACATATGCCAAGAAAGAAAGCAAACTGATCCATATAAACGAACTTCTCTATTAAAAACTCGTATGCCACTTTTACAAAAAAGCGAAAGAAGAAAAAATCATTCCCATAAATAAAGGAAAGAACATAAAACCTAACGAAGATTTTCAGTTACTCCAAATATGTACGGGGTGCTTCCATATAATACGATATTAGAATAGGTAGCATTCAGTACGCAATGCATATCTAGTGAATGGGAATCAAACACTGTATATAGCCAGGGCGCGATTTGAACATATGCCTTCGTATATAACAAAGGGCTTATACCACCACGAAACTGTTGACATAATGCGCAAACGTTTGTACAAAGGATAATTGAGATGGACATTTAACTTGAAGCGACAATATTAATAGCAAGTGTTGGGTGCGCATATGGATTGCGATAAGTTCGTAGAAGACTCCATCGGGATAGTTATTGTGATACGATAAATTCATTCTTATAGATCGAAGTGTTCAAATCTTGTTCTCCTGCTTAACATATAAGTCAATGAAAGTTTAAGTTTTACTTTTGTACGTAAAAATGTAAAGTCGTTGTAAATATTGTATTTTCAGTTGTAAAAAAGCGAAAGTATATTGTCGAACATATATATCTGCATTTCAATATCAATTGTATTGAAATTTAATTTTTAAAACCATTCAACCGCAAAAACCAAACAAATATTTACACAATTCTCTTGATACCTAAAAAAGAAGATAAAAAAAATTTTTGTAAACATTTTTCTTAGTTAATAATAATAAAATTCCATTAAATTTATTGAACCGTGAGATGAAAGATTCCTCTTGAGTCTTTCTCTACATCTACCGCATAAAATCAATGATTTGAAAGAAAAGTAAAAAAATCAAATTATTATTGTTTTACAAGTTTTCTGCTTTATTTGACGGTTTTGTTATTACTTTCTTTTCATTTCCGCCATTGTAAATATCAAGGTTTTTCCAAAGAAAACTTAAAAAACTAAAACAGATATTTTTCCATTTACATCTCTTAAGTTGCCACTAATGCTTTTATTACCTTTTAGACACGTTTCGAATGTACTTACAAAGGTAATTTTTTCTTCCTTCATTTCTTTCAACTGCGTTGTAAAAGTCTCCCTGAGTTGAGTTGAGTGTTGTGCGAGAGGTTGCCTTTAAAGTGCTGTTAATGCCGGTTAATTATATTTTTTATTGACTTCATTTTCTTAACTCTGTGATACACTTGTCAGATTTTAATACCATTTTTTTCCTCTCTAATAGATTCCCCCACAAAATGTGAAAAATTTTAATTCCTTTTAAGTCAAAAATTATAATTATTTTAGAAAACATCACAGGGAGGTTTACGTTCATGGGATCGCGGTATTGCTGAAAAGAAAGGAACGTTTTTAGGCGAAAGTGTAGAAAGAAAAAGAAAAGCAAAATGTATTGTTTACCTACACCTCCTTTTTTGGTCTAGAGAAATCAACACGAAGTACGCTTGAAGTAAATGTCTTGGCTATGATTAGTTAATGGGCATAGGTTTCTCGAATTATGGGGAAAGGCGTAGAACTTAATCTACTTTCACATGCTATTTTTAATTGTGTTACATATGCAAACATTTGTACCGTTATAATGAAATTTAAGTTGGAAGACATCGGTGCAGAGATGCTGTTTGACTAATTTTTGCTTGAATGGGATCTTAAATTATGAAGACTTGAATATATTCTGTCAAAAATTATCAGGAATTATAAGGTTTCGCATTTATATCAATACTTAAACCAGTTAGTGAAGTACTCTGCCATGATTGTTATCGTTCCTTCAATTGCCTCCTGCGGCGTCAGAGGACTGAGCCCGTCGAAGATGAACTTCAAGGGTTAGGAAAGAGGCAACGTGCAGCCACCGCGGAGCAGAGATTCTACAGAAGAATGAAAAAATTTTAGATACTTCAGGGCAGAAAGTGCCAACAACACTCTCCATACGTAACACATTGGCTAAATTAGTAGAAATGGATGCTCGAAATCATGATTTTTCAACCTGATTGCTTGTACTCTTAGTGACTTCGTTCTTAAACGATTTGCATCAGTTGCAGTCCCAATATTGGTAACGTTTAACATTCGTAGGAGTTACGTGTACAGAGTTCCAGAAACACAACTTTTGGGCGCAGCTTTTTTCATCATATAAAACACTTCGAAAAAATGAACTCTGCTGCAAGCAACTGGAAGTCTCAGGCATAAAAATTAGAACATTGCTACTTTACTACAAAACGCAAATAAAATAAAAGTAAAAGCAAACCAAAAACGGGCATGACAATACTTTTACTTTAGCTAATACATTCCAGGGCCGAAGGCGCTGGTCAGGCACGTGTTGTTGGAACGACAGATTATGTTCACCTTCTGTGCTTCCAAAACTAAAATTATTCCTTTTGATGTATCACACTATAATGGGTTCACAGTTGTTAGGAGTGTTCCTTAGCTCTCATGATTAGATGCACACTTCGATTTTTCTTCGCACACTGTAATGGTTTATTTATTAGATTTATTTCAACTACCTAACGTGAGACATCTTTATGGTAATTCACTGTATTGTTATATATTCGATCTTTAACTTTTCACACTCATTTCGATTTTGTCAGTTCGTACCTGTCTATCTATAAAGCAGCCTCTCCTTCTTATGGTGAACACGTTCCATTGCATAGCATCGATCTTTGAAAGGTGCTGATTTTGATGCTGCACTCCGAAAAAATATGAGGATATGGATTTGTGTTCACTTGTGCTGTTTGCAAGGCTTCCCCTAATGGGTCTCGCACGGATGTCGTTTTTAGTAAAGCATTTGACTCAGCCATAAATGATTGATCTTTAAACTCCAGGCCTCGAGCTTCCCCTCCCTTGAAATGGATAAGCTTTTAGCTCCATAGCAGAACGTTTATGGTTCTGTTAATTTCCTTCATTCCATCACCTCTGATTAATTCATTGATTAAGTGCAGCCCTATCTTAATGTGCGCTTACGATAGTAAACTGTTTTTACTTCCGTTACCCTGGAGTCGCACTGGCATCTCCTTCAATCTGACTTAGATAAATTGGTTATGTGGTGTTTACTAAATTGTATTAAAGTAAATTTTAAAAATGTAAGAGTCTGAAGGAGGACACCATTCGTTACTGGTTATTTCAATTTTATTCGACCTTAGGGTTCCTTTTAATTTGAACCTTGATACCCCTTTCAAAAAAGGCAGATAAGTGCTTGGGTTTATTAAGCGTTGGTTTAAGGAGTTTGACGTGCCTTACGTTACAAAAAAACTATACATTAGCTTAGTGAAGCGAATACTTGATTATGCACCCCGTATGTGGGCTGGGGCCCGTTTGTCTCTTTGACTTCTTAGCAAAATAGACTGCTTTTGTTAGCCAACCGTCGCTTGAGAAACGTAGATTTATCTTGGGTGTTTCTTTTTGAATTCAGTTAATAAATGGTACTCTCGATTCTTCCCCAGCATTACTTGGTGACATAAACTTCAATATCCCGAACGGTTTCTCTAGAAACGTTATTTTCATAAAGCTAAGCCAACATAGACCTAATTACAAACTTTTCAAAACATTTAGAACAAAATATATATATAAAATATAAACGATACAATTTAATTTCAATATCGTAGTCATTAAATTTTGTCAAATCACTTCTGCTAAATAAACGCGCTTCGTTTATGTCATCTTGATATCTTCGCCGGGTTCGAAAATTGAGCTACATTTTAACGCTATTGTCGGTTGCCAAGCATGTCTGCAACGATTTAGGGGTTCACCTCCAACTCGCATTTAACAGTGTTGCCCTATATGTGTATATGTCAGACCGGAGATGTATGTATTGTGATATATGTATCATAATCAAATTTATTTGTTGCTCAATTTTTGCATGCAAGTGCAGCTTAATGGTATTCTGTATAAGTAAGGACGAATAAGTAGCATAAAAAATGATCGCATTCGTCTCGGGGTAGAGATTATTCATATAACAGATAAGACTTGAAAGCTCTTATGATGGATGTCATGTATTTCTGCTTCCTGTAAAAAAGTTTGCGATCTTAAGACTTCCGGAAAGACCGAACGTATGTACGAGGAAGACGATAACAGCTAATTCGATTACTAATTTTACGTTGATCAAAAATATAATTCATTTATATCGCCCCTAATGGGTATTTCTTAATGTTACAAATGCAAAGATGGATCATCCTTTTATATCGTTTATTATAAATATTATTTTCAAGTTGACTGTTTTCAATGATAATGATAGTGACATCACAGCAAACGTCAATAAAATTGATTGCAGAAGTGATAGCTGAGATGTTGTCATTGATAAAGCCGGAAAATTAAGCAGACATGTTAAGCTACATAAAAAAGTAAGAAGAAGAAAAATCGAAATTAAAATAGCAACAAATGATTACCACAACAACGATGAAGTGAACAACAATGTTTGGTATGAAGACATGCCAACCACTGACATTGGCTAATAATGTGACAAGTTTGCCTCGTGGAAGGAGTTATACGAAAAAGCAGCTTTATACACATGTGATGGACTATGACTGAATGGTTGATCAGTTGAATGGTTGTTGAGCTGGATGCGCGTTCGCTACCCACAAACTGTAGTATGGTAGCTGCATAGATAATACTTATACTTGATGATGATAATGCTAGTGGGTAACAGAGACTGCTTTTCTTTTTATGTTTTGTTTTTTCCTTCTACTTCACCGAGAGTGGGCAATAAAACTAATTAGTTATTGCAACAACTGTGTAGATAATTACTATATTTGCGGTATAACCGCATTGACTGCTCGGAAATGTATGCATCCATGTATTATTCGTTGTTGCATTTGATTGAACACCCCAATGGGAGAGTCAGTATAAGCATATGAAGGCAAATATATATGCATTTAATATATATATCTATATTCAGACAGTTCAGTTATTTACAAGAGATAATTGTAATTTGAAATTAGCACCATGTGACTATGTTGTGTCTCTTCTGTGTGTGGCTACTATTACTACCAATGTCTTGCTGCCTGTTATTGTCATCATCATCATCATCGTCATCGTCATCGTCACTATCATCATCATCATCAACACCACCGTCATCGTCATCGTCATCGTTGTCCTCGTCACCGTCATTGTAGCTAAAACATATACTCTTTACATTTATAATACCGTTTGTGTGGCCGGCTTTCATACCAACCTCTTGGCGTGTTGTTATTTGTTGCCTTAGTTGTTTGCTACTTAGTAGTTGTTGTTTTTTTTTTTCATTACGCCAGCCACTTTAGTAAAAAGTTGGCTTGCGTTGGTTAAAAAAAAAACCGAAAAAAACCACAAAAAGCCAAACGCAACTAACATTGGCATAAAGTGTTGCATGACAACAAGGTGACACCCAGGAGGCCAAACTTCATAAGAGAGAAAAAAAAATGTACTACTCATGCCACAACTACTGTTTTATTAAGGCTTTTGCCGGTTTGTATCGTAGTTGTGCGAAGTCAGTAATTTTCTGCTGTAATTTGTAGAAAATTCACTCCATTTTCTCAGCCGTTTTACTTGTTTTCTTTTTTTGGTGCTTTGCAATTAATTCATTGTTGTTGTTTGTCTATAGTATTTTAGCGCCCGTTAATAATTCAGTGTGAAATTGTTACAATTTTTTAATTGCAATTGAATAATTTTTCCTCTCTCTTTCTTGTCTGTACTCCTTTCTTATTTGCTGAACTATTGCCGCTGCCGCTGCCGCTGCTGCTACTGCTACAGCCAGATGTACGTACGCATGCGCCTCAAGACACACATTTCTAATTGAAAATTATACATGTTCAATGCCTTAATTTAAATCTAATCGTATCGGGTTTTTGCATTTTCTTGTATCATTTGGCATTGGTGTGATTTTAATTAAATAACTAACAATTTACATTATCTGATGGGTTTTTTCTCCATCTCTTTCGGTCCTATGCTTCGCGTCTACTGTGTGAGTTTTTTAAATGAGATTTATATATGATAAGCACGAGTATAATTAAGATAAGTCCAGAGTATGTAAGCAAGAGAGATCTCTTATGTACAGCTATAAATTTAAAATTTTCTTTGATCGTAGAAAAAAAAAAAATTGAAAAAGGAAGAAATGAATGGTGAAGTAATTTACTGGTGTCAAGTCTTTTCCCGCAATACCGTTTTATTGTCCGTATAATTATGCATTTCTTTTTTAAAGACAATGCAGAGTAGTAAGTAAAAAAGTTTGTTCAGCATGTAATGAATTTCGCATACCGGCCATAAAGGTACGTTCTCAAACCGGGAAAGAATTTAGGTGTTTGACATAACGTGAGAAAACTCAGCAAAGGTGGCGTTGTGAAAATATCATATCTTTGTGAAACATAATGCTCTCTTTGCTTTGAGAGTATTGGGAAGATATTACCATAAGTCTCACATTATAGATTTTTGACACATAATCACGCCCGGCGTTCATCACCGCAATAGGCATTACCTTCAGTGCGAATGTAATTATTTATTATAAGGTGTAACGGTTTTTTCCTAGACTTCTCTGCTACTGTCTGAGCAAAACCTAATAATTTTTGGAAAGTAGGATGCTAAATAAAAGAAGGTGTTATCGTACGAAAGGCGTTGTTCTCAGTTCTCAGTAAGCTTTTGCTTAAGTTCAATTATAAAACTAATGAAAGACCAACTCAGAAACTACCTAGTTTGTGTTTTTTTTTTCAGAAAGAACAATGTGTTTTGTTCATTAAAGGAACTCATCTGACGAAGTCATATTCAAATTTGGTACGGAGATCGTATTAAAGAAAAACGCAAGACTTAACTTGAAGCTCGGTACGAACAGTTCTTTTCAAACCAAAATACATCGGTGTATTCCGAACACACAAACGCATGGTCAGAGACACAGACAAACAAACAAGATTAAATCGATTTATGGATCGATTCCGCTTTAGAATATTAAGAGATGCGTCCAATTTTGTCCCTTCTTAGTGCTATATACATCAGTTTAATACAATCTATGTAGGGTGTAAAGAACATATAAGGGCATGGATAAATTTAAGTCCATTCATAAATCGATAGGGGTGTAAAAAAACGTAGAACCACGTAGAAGCTTGTTCCTCTAGATGAAGGTTTGAGATCACGACTGGGGGGACGAGTAGACCAGTATTCCGGTCTTTAAGCTTACTAAGACTATATATATATATCAATGAAATTCTCGATACTTGCTTTTCTACGCGTTATAAATATATGATAAATCTAACACATCTTATATATTACGTACTAAGATTTGTAATATTCTGCCGACTCTGCCTATTTTGAGCGTATTAGCTTCAACTGTGCGGACGAAAATTAACCAAATTTCATTTTTCATTATATAACAAAACATAATGCCGAAAAATTTCAGTACGATCCCTATTAAGTTCGGACCGACATTATTCAAGTTCAAATTATTTGATTTTTTTTTTTTGTAAATTTGTAAAATATTCACAAAATAAGTATTCCTTTGAAGGATATCGTAATAAACTCAAACAGTACCAATAAACAAAGGGTTAAGAAGGGTTCAGAATATATAATTGCGTGAAATAGAGGTAAGTAGAGGGTTATTAAATTTTCCTGTAATTTTTTTAACTTTTTTCTTCTCCATGTTTAACCTCCAAAGCTCCGAGACATCCGTCGGATGAGGTATAAACAAAGCAAAGATAAAAAACTAAAACAAGTATTATGCAAGATATAAGTATGAGTTTAAAAAGGGAAATAAATAAAAATTATTTAGAAAATTAAGAATTGAAGCGCAAGAGGAACTATTCTTTATTATCAAGTATTCTTATGCCCCTCACCGGAAAAAGGTTTGTAACGTCCAGAAGGAACCTCCAGAGACCAGAGTCCGTCTGTCCATCTGCCTACTCTGTGTTAAATATCCTTCTGGTCGGAAAAACGCAACAGTCGTCTTCAAATTTGCAGAATTATTGAAAGTTCTTGCACGTAGGTTGGTGTCGAAATTTGATCAAATCGATCAAAGGACACCGACTACCGTGACTCCAACTTGATTTTCGAAAATTAAAATAATTTGGTTCTTTGTTCGTTGCTTATAAATCCCAACAGACACAAGGATAAAAATTTGCACAGTATCTGCACAAAAATTGAAGAAACCCGGCCCTGTTCACACAATGTTATTAACGATCACATTTTCATTTCTCCACTGTTTTGCCACTTTCTGCTTATCAATCATAAAGTAAGCAAAAGGAAATGTTTAAAAAACTGTTTTGTGTACATTCCTCAAATAAATATATATTATCTGCCTAAAAGTATGTTAATTCTACAAAAGATATGGTGGAGAGCACGGCATAGTGGATTAATTTTTTATTCAACACCCCGTCGATATGGGTATCAAATAAAACGATTTGTAGAGGAGATATATACAGAGAGTATAAAAGAATACAATTTTCTTATTCGTTATATGCCTGCTTACTTGTTAGATTTAAAAAAAAGGTACGGCGAGTTGCCACAATAGAACTTGTCTTTGGACTGTTACTATCCAACTTTATGACAAAGTATTCAAATAATTGCCGGAGATACAATATAATACATACATATAGTGTCAAAAAACTTTCAGTAAACTAAAAGTATTTAGCATATTTTTATGATCGTCAAGATCCATAAAATTTCTTGTAAACATGATTTCGGAACTTGTCTGACAGATTATCAAATAATTGAGACAAACGTGAAGAAACGAAATTTCATGCTAATAATATTGCTTACCAGACAGAAAGGCCTACTTAGATTAATCATTAAAGTAAATTAAGCCAAAGTCACGTAATATGATATAAAAATTACAGAAACATTGAAAATTTATCTCTGCGGTATTCACATTCGTTACGTATGTGTGTGTGGTTTATTTATCACCCCAATATTCCATATCCACATATCGAATTTTGCATTTTCCTATTTCTTTTCTCAAAGATAGACATATTAGAGATGACGCATTTATTAATAAATTCTGCACAGGTCTCTCCTATTAGTGTGTCTAAGATATCTTTGTTTCCCATTTAAACCATTTCTTTTCCAACTAAACTCCAAAACTTTCATTCGTATCATAATTACACCTGATTTTTCTTTTGCGATAAATTTAAGTAGCCGTCGTGTAATGTACTCATCGTCTGCATACATTTAGGTATTTATGCACACATTTCATTTTTATGCATAAACATTAACTCCCTATTAAGACATTCATTAAAATACTCCTCAAGTTTCTTTTTGAATTTATACAATGGTTTCTCAAATCAGTCGCGAGTCTACCAACGAACACACCAACCAAAAGAGTTAACATTTTTTCACATACGTACATTTAACCCACTAATATAGTAAACTAAAGAGTCGGGAAAATGAAACTGAAAGCAGTTCCTGTATCATAGCAACGTAAATATAACAAAAACATGTGGGATGTTGAGGATGGATGGAAGGTTTTCTGCAAAAATATGATTAATACGAAATGAAAAATGTTAGCCTTTCCTTTCCGTTAGAGTACAAATATAGTTTTGTTGTAAACTGCCGTAATTGTAACAAAAAGAAGGAAAATAATTTATAACGGTTTAAAAGCTGTATTCATTTTTCTTCCATATTTATAGTCGGCACGAATTCGTAGCGTATTAAAGCACCCGTCAGCTATCATCATTAGAATTGTTAAAGCGCAGAATCTTTTTATATTCAGCTAGGACTCAGCGCAAGTATTTTTCGTTGAGATTTTTTGCAAGAATTACGAAACTAAAAAATACACAGTCATGTATTGAATGATACGAAAATTGCTGATACAAAATAAGCTTTTATACGCACCACTGTAGGATGGAAATATACTCACTTTTTTTTCTCATAATGTATGTAGCTTCGAAAAGGAAACTTCGAAGACCTTATAAAGTATATATATTCTTGATCAGTGTGAAATTCTGAATTGATTTCGCCATGTCTGTCCGTCTGTGTGGTTTTTGTTGTTGACACACTCCTGATTCCAACACTGAACATATCGACTTCAAATTTGGTAAAAACATTGAAGGTTTTTGCACGCAGGTTGGTATTGAAAATGGGCGAAATTGGTCAGAGCAGAAGCGTGCATTGGAGCGTAAATGGAACACAATTCGGTTTTTTTAACAAAAATTTGTGGGTTTTTGCTCTTTATTCGTACATTGTTAAAGTTGGAAGCATGAAATTTTCCACATTTCCTTTGCGAAACAATCTAGCCTTTACATGCAAAAATGGAGAAAATCTGCCATGCTCACACAATGTTGCAAGTGATTAAATTTCCTTTTTTTTACTTTCTTGAGATTTTATTTATCCTAAGGCAAACAGGACAGAATGTTTAAAACTATTTTGTACATTCCTCACATGATGATATATTATCTGCTTAAAAATGAGTTAATTCTGAGATGAATGTGCTAGACTTCGCGATGTGGTAGATCAACTTTTTCTTAATAACACCAGCTAGATGGGTATTAAATAAAAGAACATGGAGGGGAGAATGAGAAAAAGCGTAGGGGTGAGTATGCGAGATTCGGCCACCGCCAAATATAGCTTTCTTACTTTACTGACTATTTTACACCTGCGTTGATTTTTATCGTTCATATTAAAATTATATAAACAAAATGTTATGGATATGAATATTAGTAGATTTTCATCCTTAGTATGTTTTGCCTTTTTGTAACGCACGTCTCTCGTGCGTCAAGGTATTTTTATTTCTTCAAACCTGTGTTAAGTAATAATATGTTTTGCGATAAAACTAAATTTCTCCATGTTATGTGTTTTTCAGCAAACGGTTTATGTCAAAGCGTAGACAACAAACAATAAAGTCGCAAGTTCACGAAACGCTTCGTATGGTATTTGCCTACATTTTCTAAGTTGGTATAAAATCGTCAAGTCTTGTAAGTTGCATAACGTATATCATCTTTTAAAAACATCAATTAATTAAATGCAACATTGCGAAGTCTGAAAAGATATGCTATGTGACTTACCACCCTGTTCTTTGTTTGCCCAAATGTTGAAAGGCCGATACCGCGTTTATTTTGGTAAGCTATCACAGCGATTTAAGTTGACCGGAAGTAGACATTACAACGTAAAAGAAGAAAACGATTAATTTTGTTAACGACAGCTTCTACCATCCGTACAATATAATGTCGACCATTAAGACCTCAATAAATGGAGTTGACTCGTTTAAATTGAAATTGAAAAAAGTTTGCTTACGGTATTTTAGATATCTCACAGCCCACCACCATACTTTCCAAATAAATTTTCTTGGTACTCGAAAACATGCTTGTTGCTCTGATTTTTGGGATTGTGGTGATATCGTATTTCCCGCAAGCCTGTTCTAGATAGTCCCATAGTTTTTGAACTTATTCTTGAATTTGAATTACGATAGGTTGTGCATTTTTTATTTTTTTTAGTCCCTTTGAAGCGTCAGACTTGGCTATTTTAAATCTATTTATGTTCCTTAGAGCTAGCAGCGTTCTAGAACGAATTTCCTTTGATTAAAGCTTATCTAGCGTCCATTAATAATTCGAATAGATCTCACCTAAATAAAAAATTTCAAAGGAACTATTACATCAGGGTTTTTTGTCTTTGAGGTAGACTGAATTTACATCTATGGCCCGCGATCTGGAAACTGTTTAAATGATGAGTATTCGATGTTTGTTCTAAATTGCATGTTTTGCCTGCAAAAAGAAGTTCTTTACACTTAAATGACACAGTCACTTAGTTTCGTACTGTATTATACAATCCATCATGCGTGTGGCTTCTTATTCTAAATACGCCATAGATTTTTTGCTAGTTTTTCCAAGTGCAGAGGCTGTTTGTTGTTGTCTTTCTAATTGGCTAGGCGAACTTAATAAATGTGCAGATGCACATATAGACTACATTTTGTCCGTATGTGTAGGCATAGAAACTTATTTTTAGCCGCCACACCATACCAGCAAAAAAGTTGACAAACCATCATCGTTGCGCGTTTGCTGTTATGTAAAAGTTGCTCCATTCTTGCTGTGCATGGTCCTCCTCTGCAGCATACAAAAGTATATGTAAAGGCGTCGATAAATGTTGATAAATAAAGAACATGTAATGCTATTGGTGTGAAAAAAAGGTGTTTTCAGTTTTATTTTAATTTCTGCTTTTCCTTTGAAGCATTTTTAGCGTACGTTACTTTTGAACGAAGAGTTTCTGGGATTTTGTTGCCTAATTCATGTAATCTTCCATTAGAGGTTTACGTTTGAACTCTTCTTGAACCATTAGTGTGCCTAATCACCATTTAAACAGCTTTAATTGCATTTACAACGAAAGCTTCTTCAAAAGCAAACGTAAAATTGCACAAAGAATTTTTACAACGCATTACTCTAAAATACACGTAAATTTTTAAAAAAGTTCATAAAACTCTCTATTTGTTTATTTTTAAAGAATATCGTACCAATCAGCTGATATTTTAAGTAACATGTTGCTAAACCTTCTCTTTTTTTTAACACACTAACGGTTATTGAACCGTCCACCTATAGCGAACATTAAAGCATGACTCAGTTTTATTAAAACACATTTTAGAAAATCGTTTGCTTGTATAGGTAGCAACAGAAAATTTAACGGTAATAATACATAAACAAAAACATGTTACTCCTCAACTTTACTTTAGGTGAATAGAGGTGAATAAGTTTTGTTAAAGCTTGGAGTTCCAAATATGGAGAGGGAGAGAGAGACAGAGAAAGAGAGCAAGAGAGCAAATCTTTTATTTTAATTATCTCTGCTTGAGTAAACTTCGCTGCTTCTCTCCGTGTGGCTGCGTATCTCTCAAAACCTTAGGCGTTTTTAACAAGCAGTAACATCTTCATTTTCTAGTATTTACTTTTAGTTTAGCTTGTGTTCGTTTGGGGCATACACACGTTTTTCCTTCTCTAATTATACTCTCCAATTCACCTTAATACAGTACCTGTGCGTATGTATGAGTATATTTTTCTATATGATGCATGCTTCTTTATGTTACAATATTATTTTTGCTGGATCGATATAAAATGTTTTCCATTTTCCCGAAAGCAGTTCAGTCTTAAGCTTAATACAGTAACATACACTTCGCATAACGTGTATTTTGAAAGCTTTGCCTCTTTTTCTATTTGTTAAATTTAAAAGAAAAAAGTGAATTTTTAGAAAATCAAAAAGAAAGATAAACAGAGTAAAAAGTTCTTCCACACCATATTTAACAATATTTTATAAATAAGTTCAAAAAAAAAAAGAAAAGAAAAATTATAAATATTCCAAGAGAAAAACTTTCAAAACCTAAAACGAATTTTATTTTATTGTTGAAATTTATTATTAAAAGAAAAAAAGATTGTTTCTTTGTGAGTTTAAATAAAAAATGACGAAAATTAATTTCAAAAATAATTGTGAAATATTTTGTTCTTACGTATCCTTAAATAAAAGCAAATCTTTATTTTCTGTATCTTAGTGCAGTTTTATTGAATTACACATCTCTGTTTGCATTTGCTCGGGGAAAAAAGCTCCATTGCACTTTCGTTTATTTTAAAACCAAGCAGGAGTAGTACTAGTACTAATAATAATAGCAGCAGCATGCTTAGCAGCATAAAGCAGCATCCTTGCCTAGCATCTGTGCTTATTGCATGCTTCTTCTTCATTATTATACGCCTTTAAATATGAAAAGCTATTGGAACATTTTTACTACCATTGGAATTCATACCAAAACAATACACACAATTATTCCATAAGGATTATATCAACTCCAAGATGCGATATCGATTTTTGTTTTTATTTTCTAAAATATTTCACAGTTACACTTTATTTTACAATGTATGTGTATATATGATATAATGGATTTTTCTTTCATTTGTCTATCGCATACAGATTTCGTGTTTGGCAAATAAAGTAAAACGTTTATTTGTTATATCCCTAAGAATCGCTTTGTTGTGTGTTATTACGAATTTACTTGAAAAATTTTATTAACTTAAAACTTACTCATAAAATACAAAAAACGAAATAATGGCTGCCTATGCTGCATTCAAACATGTTGAACTGTATAATGTCGGCAAAACCAAAAAGAGGTAAGCGCGTGAAAGCTTTTACAAAATTATCCTACACCAAAAGATTAATTGGAAAACAGGGTCGAAAACTTTTATTCTAACTAAATTGCACTATCTACGTCAAATTTTCACTTTTTTCATAGGTGTTTGGTTCATAATATGTTTTTATCGATACATCGATATCTACCGTACTCCGCAAAAGTGACTAAAAAAAGCGTGGACGTGAATCTAATTCATTTTTTTAAAATTCCTCTTCATTTAAATATGCGAAGATCTTCTAATTGTGGATAATAAGCTCAATAGGTTTTTCTTATTCACGATATATATATAAAATATGGAAGGAACAAGTGAAAACAGCATTGTCAGGCAAGATCGACCAGTCAATAACTCACATTATTTCGCTTCGAGAAATTTCCAAAAGTTACAACATATCTCCATATAAACATTTGCCTCCACATGGGGCCTCCTATCGGTCTCAATCCATTTTCGCCATAAAGCATTGAAAATTCGAATGTTTTATCATACAACTACCTCTCTTGAAAATCCTTATAGGGCAAGCAAGGAGCCCAAAAAAAATAAAGTTATGCAAGTTTGGTGCAATTTTTGTGAGCACCATTTATTAGAAATTGGATCTATTCCCTTAGGAAGGCTTACTTTTTGAAAAGAGTGTTATTTGAGAGCGCGTTCAAAATATTGACCCATCCTATCTAAAGCTTTCTCATCAACTAAGTGTGCTCATGTTTAACAGTTTTTGTCGAGAAAGTTTCGAAATCCAAAGATTTTTCAAATACAGGCTACTTTAAAATTAACTATTGGGAGTGGCTGTAAAAGTGTTTCGATTCAATTCATTTTCAACAGTCTCCGTTCTTGCGCCAAACATGTCTATGAACCAAATTTCATCAAAATGTCTCAAACATTGCTTCTTGAACGCAAAAATCCTTGCAGACGAACAAGCGGAGTGTGATTTCGAATATTATTCTGGGTCTCTCTTAAATTATCTGTAAATTTTTCATAGCTTAATTGGTCCTTTGAACCTCCTAGCTAGAACATGGGGAAAATGCCACAAAAAATTGTTGTAATCTAATCTCTTTTATGTTCATTTAAAAGCTTTCCCAGACAAAAATGTGCTAATGCAACTTGATTGATCCGACCTTTAAGTACATATGAAGACGACAATGGCTCAAAATATCTTATTACTTCTCGTAAGAGATTAAATGTTTGGAATAAACTTGATTATGACTTCCTGTGCAGAATTACAATTTTCTCCCTTTTTTCCCTGCCATAGCGTAAACTAGGAAAGTGCTTGTCTGTCCTTCACAAATTAGGCACCTTGTTGCACGAATAGTTGAACACAGCAGGACATTTTGATGGCCTTGGGATTGCATAGTATTGGAGAAAAAAAAGAACATTTAAATGAAAACACGTCTTCCTAAAAACACGATTTTTGAAAACAGTAACACAACAATTATCATTTTTTCTCTTCGTGTTTCTTACATCGTCTTTCAAACAACATTTCCAAAAAGAGTATGTAGTGGGCTGTTGATAATGCAGTTTAAACATTACTTGTTAACAGACACGACTATGACATTTTTCGTAGAACCTTCATAGAGATCAGGGTATTTTGCTGATTTCCGCAAAAATATTTCTACATATACGTCTTCAAGCAGCAATAATTGTTTTTATAATTAGCGAAATTATATTGAAACTTTCAACGTCTGCACTTAACCATATTGATAATAAGCATTTTGTATGCGCTTTTTTATTTTTGGATTTATGTTTTTGTATATTACAAAGCGCAACATTGATGATATGTAACCAGCGGTGTTGCCGAGCCGGAACGGTCCGGAACGTCGTTCCGGTACTTCCTTTTTGGACAGGAACGCGTTCCGGAACTAAAAATGATCTCTGATAACGAGAATATATAATGAACATTAGAAGACGGGCGAAAATTGGGGGAAATCTCCCCCCCGTCGTCAAATTTGGGACATGAGACCGCACAGAGCGCCCGCCTACCCAGGATCGGCCCTGTCTATATAATGATATATACGCGTTCTAGTAAAAAAAAAAAATTAGCGTTCCGTTAAAAAAGAAATTAGCACAACACCACTGTATGTAACGCTGCTTCTTTAGTCTATTGTCTAGTCTATCATACCCAAGGGTTTGAATAATAGAAGAAATACTAAAGCGCACGATCGACCGCTATTACGAATTTATTATATTTTATGATGTGATGCGTAGTGGTTTATAATATTCTCTTTTGGCTTTCTGGCCGATACAATGTCTACTGAATGAATTGTTCATATTATTTTTATGTCTCCTTTACCTTTAGATGCCCTGTCTTCGTTTTTTTGCTGTCGCCCCTCTACTTTTTCTTATGATGATGCAGACTCTATCTCTGTGCTTAAATATGTTAACATATCATGTGAGAATTAATAATAAGAGGAAAAGAGAAAAAACGAAATTACATCCGACGGCAGAAATTGCCAAGGTAACCCTTTTTGCCGAGCCAAAAACGAGAATACTCGAAAGAAGGGCCAAGCGTACAAAAATCAATATATTTTCAAATGCCTTGCGCTCTTCTTTCCTTAGTTATAGATATGTAGATTAAATGACTTTTTTCTTAAATTCAAATTTGCATGGGCCACAGAGCCTTTTACATTAAAGCCAGCTTACGATTTTGGTTTCATTGTTACCATTTTCAAATATTTTTCGAAAACATTTACATTTTTTCCTTTATCGTAGACATTATAGTCAATCTATTATAACAACGTCTGCTTAATATCATCCTCGAATTTCATTATTCTACTAACTTTCCTTCCATCCCAAGATAATTCTGGAAAATACGATCGGGTTGAATTTATTTCTTAATAAATTATACTTTGTGCCACAAGTGGTATAGGATATAAAAAGACACTTCTTTGTGAGCTTGTAAAAGTATAACAGCTAGAAACAGAGAGAGAGATAGACAGAAAGAGAGAGAGAGAGAGAGAGAGAGAAAGAGACAGACAGAGAGAAAGAGAGAGAGAGCGAGCTAAAGAGAGACAGAGACAGACAGAGAGGGAGAGAGAGAGAATCCTTTCTTATCGAAAAATGCATGAAGTTAGGAGTGTGTGTGGTGATACCCAAAGGATTTGGTACAAATCGAATATAATTTTTTTGGGTTTTTTTTTATCCACCTATCATTTATTATTTGTGCACATTTCTAAACTTCTTTTTTTACGCTAATAATTTAATCGTGAAATGGCATTGCGATCAATATGTACCTTAGCAAGCATAATTGACTTGTAATATAAACGAAGATGGTTGTCTACCAAAAGAAATGGTGTATTAAATTCGGCAACTCGGATCAAATTGAAACAAAGGGAGCTTGTCGCCACGTTAACAAAACATCAGCATACAAATGGACACTCGATGTCTTTAGATTAAAACAATTCAAAATCCTATCCTGATCGAAAATATTTTTATTTAATGAAACCTCCAAAATAATGTGCTCCGGACGCAGATTATTTAACCTCAGATATCTTTACTTCCTTTAGTGTAAATTATTGCGAAAGCGTATAGTTTAGTAGGATTGTGTAGCTGTTTAGTGGACACCCATTGAAAACGTCGACTTCATTTTATCGGTTGAAGACTAATTCCAATTGACATTTAATTTCCTATTCCTTGCCCGATATCGAAGAAACCTGGATTAGTTTGTAATTCCAAACTAACTTAACTAATTGTATCTCTACTTGCCAGCCAATCTTTCCACAGTCGACGCAGAAAAGGTTTTTCTACAACCACTTTTACCATTCCTGTAAAATAAAGAGTTTATTACTACATCAATATTTTTTCTTAAATTATCTCTGACTACTGCACATTGTTTCAAATAAAAACTCGCAGGAATTATCCACTCGCTGCAGTAAACAACGATGGAAGTTAAAGCTTAGTAAAAACGTTTGTCGTGTTCAAGAGCAGTTCTGTTGCAAGATTCTGTTAGTTACAAAAACCACAGGGAGAATAAAGATACCATTTCCTAGTTTACAAAAAGTAACGCTGGATGATCAAAAAAGGCTAAACGTCCTAACTTTGAAATTATGCGCGAGCTTAGAGAAGCTTACCGCCTTAAGAATTCAGCGTCAGCGAATCGACAGTCCCACTGGAGCTAAAAACTAAATCCACAATCAAGAACGTCTCTATACGTTACAACATCGAATTTCAGCTTGTGAGTGGATGATTTAAGCCTTTTTTTTTTAATTTAAAACTTGTCTGTGGTATTACACCTACTGAAAACAAGATACTGTTTTCTTTTGATTAGCTACGTACCAGTCTTTGTATCTGATTTTTATAAACTAAGTGGTAACAACAATGTTGACTCACGTGTGAGTATGGAGATATCATAAAAAATTATTCTTACTTTATCCATTAGCACTTCAAGTGCCAGCCTGCCTACTACCGCAAAAGGTGAGGACTAACTATCAATCTAGCCGCCAAAACGTTTTTTTCTAATAAAAGTAATGAAAAATGGTTGGAACTTGTCTGAATGGTCTGAACTTGCCTTGACGAACAAATAAGCGGACAGTCGGGGATTAATTTCACAATAGAACTCAATACCATTGTTCCACGATTGGATTTCTCGAGAACAGTAACACTTCAGGTTATCCTAACGATGTTTCAAAATAAATAGGGAAATTAATATATACCCCCCCCCCCGTCCGTCCGTCCGTCCCATATAATTTTTAATTCAATAATTTTTACACGTCTTATATAGAGTAGGACATCTCTCGTCACAGTTATTCGCTTGAAGGAAAATGATTAATTTATGTTATTAAGGGCAAGTGAAATATCGTGTTGTCACCGCTGACTGATTAATGTTGCCAATCAATATTCTAACGTTGCGTATGTAGTTACAAATTCTATTATTATTTATACAATCGCAATATTATAAAATTAGAAAAGTTTTTGAACGAAAGTACATTAGTGCTTGTCAAGATATGATCTTTCCTGCTTTTAATAAAGTGCATAAAAACTGACCAACCGCACCTGACTGTGTGTTGTTATACTTTCTTTACGATTTGTTTCATTTCTTACGTTCTTTATGTGCAGAAATTTTATTGATTTTTACCCTTAACGTTATAACGGCGACTATGTATAGCTACGTTCGACTATCTGTGGGTTTCAGTTTTGTAAAATTGAATAAATATCCATGCGCTGAAATACACCACACACACACACCCATATGTAAAAGCATTAAAGTTTAACGACCTTCTTTTACTGTCTGTGTTCTAAGTATAGCAAAAATATCGTCTATGCGTGGATGTGTTTTGCGAAAAGTTTGGTCGTCAATGGTCTTGGATTTTTTTTGTACCCACCACCGAAGAATGGGGATGTATTCATTTTATCAAAACGTTTGCAACATCCAGGCAAACCCCAGTAGAGTGTATATGGATTATCAATGTCAAATTCTGAAGCGATGTAAGTATGTCTATTTGTCCTTTTGTGCAAACGTGTGTACTAAACATTCTCCCTTTCCAATTAAGACATCAACTTTAAATGTGGCGAAGACATAAAAACTTCTTGCATGCATTTTCATATTGAAAATGGATCAAATCGATTCAAGGACAGATGCAACGGTAAAAATGTCCGCGCGAATCTGCCTCTCTAGGCCTACAAAAATGAAAGAAATAGACCACGCTAATGTAATATTGTACGGGAGTGAAGATTAATTTCTCTCTTTCATTTTTTTTTTTAAGAACAAAGAAGATGGAAGTAAAAGATTCGACCGCAACCGAATATCAAGTTCTCAGTTATTTATTTATAAATAAAAGTAGATAGCTGCACTGTTAAAGATGCCCAAACTAGAATGAATTATTATAGGAATTTGTGTCGGAACACTTTCGAGTAAATAACGAAGCGTCGGTCAACGATTACCTACAACTTAATCTCTCACGTTCGCTGTTAGTATATTTTACCGTATGATTATGCATCTATACGTGTATATATTTATGCAGTTGCTCATTATGTCTGCATGTGAAGAGGAAAGAAAATAAACAGGAATTATTGATTTGTTGTTCTTTTTCGTAAGGAACTTTTTTGAATAAAGAGAAAAAACTACTCTACACAGAGTTAAGCTCTGAGTTTCATCGACAAGTGTAAAGATATATTAATTAGACTATTGCTTTACAATACGTAAATGCATTAGGAACCTATAAAGTGCAACGTCTGCAACAAAAGGGAGCAACAAGAAAAAAAAAAGAAGAAAATGTAACCAAACATTTTAAAAACTTGTACATAATCCTCTTTAACACAGTATTCTAATCTAAATTATAGCATATACACTTTTACACGGTTTAAAGTGAACAACTTTCACATTTGTCTTTAAACGTTTTGGACGTTAAATTTGATACAAAGTAGATGAACTCATCCAGTTTGATATTCTACTTCCTTGTGCAGTTATAATATAAATCCCAAGAATATCATCATTACTTTAAGCAAACATATGTCTATTTTTCGAAAGCCCACCGTTACAAGCAGAATGCCGAAAACAGTGGATTTTGATATATGTGGAAGGAAATTGAGACTCTGCTTCTTGACCTGAAACATACACACATACGATTTGTGCAAAAACCTTCACGTTGGCTTGTAGATACGTCACACATACATTCGGGTATATAAGCGGGTATATCTCTTCTATTTTTGTTTTGCATGATTTTGTAAAGATTATTATCGAACCAGGTTATTGGTTCTTAAGACAAGATCCATCTGAAAGAGGAAAACGAAAGTCTCCTACAAAGGAAAAACGATGTAACAGCCGATAGGATATAAATTTTTAGTTTTCACAACAGCAGTTGGCAAAAATTGCGTACACTTAACTTTTTTGTTGTCAAAGAATTTATTAGTTTTTGCTTATTTTGGCCATAAAATGATGTAAGTTGGAATTTGTGTAATGGCAACTCCGGCTTACTTCTTAAGAAAACCCACGTTTGGGGAAGCGTCCGCAAAGATGTAGCTATGTGGTCAAGCACAGTAGATATATATGCCAAATCAATTTTCATCATATGTTGGATATAAAAGGTAGTTTTTTGTAAGAAAGTTTACGTGGGAAGAGGTTCAATGCTACAATAAGCCGACAAATGACTGGCCAGTCGCGAATCGAATTAGAAAATAAAACTGAATCGATCGACGAAACTTCAAATTGTTTGTCTTGTTGCCTAAACCAGCGCAAACTTATCGTACTCTTTGTAATTTTTCTTCATTCCGAAGTTGCTCATACGCCCGCCAGATAAACTCATGCTATTGCATTGCTTTGCTTCTGTAAATTTTCATTTATACGAAATGACTTGAGGCGGCGAACATTCGCCTTAAAACCAATACAATTTTCAACTTTTTATGCACACTATAAAGTAAAGAAAGCTTCCCGTTGTTTTTACTCATACATCTTATGTAATACACATTTATTTTGTGTATACTATATGGATATGAATGTTGTTGTTAGTGGTAATAGAAATGTGATAAACAAATTCATTCCTTAAAAGTTCAATGAACTAAGCGAACTAAAAATATTAAAGCATAGGTAGCCTAATAAAAACATTTAACTGTCTACAAATATATTAAAATTATCGTAAGCAAACTTCAATGCGTATATCCACACGTCCATATGTGTATGGGTGCGCAAGCAAATAAACATGCACAGTTTGCTCTTAATTATGTTTTCTTTTAAGGATTTGTTTATTTTCATTAAGAAAAATGCGTTTGCCTTTATTTTATAACAAAATGAATGCATACGTTTTTTAATTGTTTTTTAAATTTTCGTTGTGTCTATTAAATTGCATTGTTTATTGTATTCATTTTTTTCCTTTTTTGTGTACTAATTTTCGCAGATATCTTTCAAAGTGTACGCAGCCTGCATATAGACATCGCATGCATTACCAAAAACGGTATAAAGGCTTATGAAGAGACTGATACTAAGTGCGAATTTTTATCACAGTTCCGTGAAAGCCCAGTGTCGACAGATTTCAAAATTTAGTTAAATTACTTCTGAATCAATTTCTAATAAATTTATAGTTTGCTGTATTCAAACCAAAAATATATTTTAGAAGCAAGAAAAAAAAAAAATCCATCCAGAATATGACACAAGTTAACTGACCTCTTAAGTCCAACGTCATAGGTAACGGTATTCCCTTTCCTTTTTTCTACAGGATGGGAGCAACCTAGCGAATATGCGCCCGATCTGTAATTGACTTAACACTTTAAAGCTATGGCAAAAGCGAATCGAAAATGAAATGCAACATATTTTCATTAACTATCTGTAATAGACGCCGATCAAAATTTTGAGTCAAATATTTATTATAGTAATCTACAAAGCATCTTGCCAGTACGGGTACATTGGCACTCAGTCAATTTCTGCGCCTAAAAGTTGCTTCCAGGGAAATTCTTATTTATTAATTTTTGTCTTGAAAAGATATAAAATAATTTGTAGTTTTTCTTTTAGATCTGAATGCATACGGAAATTGAAATATATTCCTATAAAATAAATTGTAAAGCAATTGTTTAACATGTTTACGTACATAAAATTAAATCATACTTAAACAAATGATAAAACACTTACGCATTGCTTGCACAAACTGTTTAATTTTAATTATTGCTTTAGGGGAAAGCAAAACGAGGAAAGTGTGCAAGTGGAGGCTAAATAGTTTTCAAATTATTTTATTTTGAACGGAAAAAGGAACCGCAAAACTTCCGGATTTCAGGCAAGCACGTTTCCAGTTTCTTTTGTAAAAGTTTTCTTAAATGATTTCCTAAAATTTTCTAACTAAGATTTGAAACAATGCCAGCAAGCAATAATAAACTGCTCGGGAAAGTCATGACCTTTGGTTGCACCAATAAGAGGAGGTATAAGTATTCTCTGTGTTCGTCTTGCTTTCCGTGCTTTCCTCATCGTATTTTTTAATTTTATTTGTTTAAACCATTGTGTAGGTAACTATTTGCAACTAAACCATGCGGAATTTCCAATGATAAAAAATAAAAACGAAAACCTTAGTACCACCTTGTGCCTGTCGGTCATGTATCCTTGTGCCTGTTCAAATGCAATTTGACAATAATTTTTCTTTACATTTATTTAGATATAAACATTTTTGTGTCAAATCCTTAAATTTTGTTAAGGTCGTTTTAGATTTTTATTTTGGCGAAAGGTAACCTTATTGAATACTTAAACTTATAATGTATAGATATAAGGGGACTCACGGATACCCCACACTTCGTATGTCGTAATGGATATTAAAAGTTTAAAGCTCACACATTACTTGAAAGAAACTATTGTATTGGGGCGTCAAGGATGATGTTTTAAGATAATGTATTAAACTTACTATAGATACATAAATAGATTAAGCTTACTGTAGAACATGGCATATAATCCCTTATCTTCAAATTTCGTTCTTGACGAGCCAATCGGGACCGCTTTTTTGCCTGTGCAACGACGTTATAAACGCCATAAAAAGATTAGCATGCTTTTATATTTCCGTGACGGATGTACAAAATTTATATTCCATGTGTGGTTTACAGCTGTAAATGGGTCTTTGATTTAAATAAGTTTTTTTTTTAAATATATATTTTGTTAAATCAATAAAATTTTCTTTATGAACAGAAAAAATAATAGTGCATAACTAATCGGCTTGCATGTGGAAAAATTACTTCTGTCTTTATAGAAACAATATATCAAATTGTATACTGATCAATAAAAATTTCGAACAGGTACATGCATGCATTCAATAAGGAATTGGATTTCTAATAATAAAGACAACGTTTTACGAAGTACACAAGAAAAATCAAAGCCTTTAAGCTATGCTGAAAAATCTAAATCACATTGCTCCTCAATCAACATTGCGGGTCTTGCGAAAATGACGAGGTGCAGTAAAATTATTTGAAAAGTAATGCAGACTTCCAAGACTTTAAAGTCATGCAAATCGATCGGATAACTACCGATTAACTGGTAATTTTCTCCTTTTTCGGATCCAATCGCCTGAAAAGTGTAGATATTTGACGCTTAGATCTGTAGCTTCAGTTTTGAAGCATCCACTTCATGAGTATGACATAATGTCGTTTTTGGATTAATGGGTTATCCAAAAAATACGGTGGATTTGTCTGAAATTCCGATTCAAATGGATATATGGAATTCTTGCATCGCCCAACCGTTTTTCCAATAATTCGATATATTGCTAAGATGATTCAGTTTGTTCTAACAAAAGCTGGCAGTTATCAGCAAGCTGTGAAAAGTGCTGCTAATATTTGTTACAATCCGGCCTCGAAAAAGGATATAATGAAATAATTTTGAAATGTTTGCAGGTTTTCTGGATTGCATTTTTCATTTCATTTAATTGTTGGTTGTAACAAAATTCTTCGAAAAATTTATATTTTATATTTTTAATATTTACTTGTCCCCGCATATGAATATAAAGACAAAACTTGGAAAAAAATGATTTCCGTTTCGTTTCTTTCGTTATTGCAAACGGAATTTCCTGTAGACAAAACGAAGCAAAAACTCCTGGTAAACAGACTTGTAATGACTGCATGTTTATGTGCAAAAAGCTTTTTAAAAAATTCCAGAAAATATTTCAGTTATTTACCAAATTATAAGGTGGAAGGAAGAACCAGGTTAAACATTATAAACAACTTCGATTACACAATTTTTGTTTCGTTGCTCTCGTGTGGAGCGGTGGCACTTAAAAGGATTTTACTTGAAAATCATTTTCAAATATTGTCCTTGCACTGCAATGTGAAACTGCTTACGTTAGCGTTTTGCTAAACGTAAATTTATGTAATATATGTAACGGTTGGTGGCATTTTGTTGTTCGTATAAAATGTGGTCTTTCTCGGTTGCTGTCGTTGTTGCTTTCTTTTATGTGATAGTTTTCTTCTTCTTCTTCTCTTTACTGCATTCATTGTCTGCATTTAGAAAACGTGCCAAAATGTGTTCCTCACAACACCCCAACCATACGTATATTATTTCTTTTCGTTTGCATTGTATTTGTAGCAGTTTTTGTTTTTGTTGTTTACATTAAAACAAAAGGAAATATATGTATATTTATGTGTTTTGTAATACAAGTTATTTCAACATTTATCTAAAAATCTATTGTTTTTATGCTAACAGCAAAGAAGCATACGTGCTGTAGTGCATAAAGTAAATCTTATTTTATAAACAATGTTGATAAACATTAATACAAGTGTTTAAGTTAAAGTGTAAAAGTGAAAAAGAAAACTTCCAGCGGCCTGAAAAGGGCAAAAAATACTTATTTATGCATTTATTTTCTTGTATTCCATTTTCACTTACTATACCGAAGGCTCGCTTAAAACAATTGACTGGTGACGTGTGATTGAAAACATACACATAAACAGCCAGCCTTCACGACCAACACGGGATATTGTTTACTACTCTAGTAAATGCTGCAAAATACAAAAACAAAAAACAAAAAAAACCGATTAGTTATGTTACAGCCGGTTCAAGTTCGACCGTATATTGTCCTCTACCTTTTCGAAAGACGAAAATAATATGATATATTTATATATCGTGAAACTAGTCCATGCTTTATTACATTTTGGCTTAACACTTTGAGCTTCGTTACGACAAAAACTACCACATATATAATACACCGAACATTTTTAATTCAACTATGAACTATGTAAATACCACTCAAAATAGACTGAACCGAAACTCCGTGGAGTAGTTAAGGAATTCGTTAAATATTTTACATTTCTAAAATATGTTATAGCGTTAGTGTTAAAAATAAAATAACTTTCAATTTAAACTAAATAACATCCTATACAATGGAAAGCTTATGTTCAGACAGATTTTTTTGCAGCCCTCAAGGCCTTCATCCTATGAGAAATGGTTTGTGATAACCGCGGAGAGAGGTAATATTACCACTCCATCAAAAACCAAAAATTTGGAAATATGATTCAAACGGAAAAGTGATCCAATCGAAACGAAAGACTGGCGATCGCGAAAATCATGGCGTCGGGAAAAGCGCTGCTAATACAAATATTCATTTTGAAGAAGTTTGTCTTTTAATTTTATCTAAGCTGCGAACACTGCTCCGCGCACTTGGTTCAATGGCTCAGGTTTTTCGATCGGCACGACAAATTTTTTTCATCACTGGTAACTACTAATGCCTTCGCGATATTAACCAATGCACTTAAAAGACCCGTAATATGACTCTACGAGTAAGTTTGCGCAGAGTAGCCGAGTGGGTAAGAATCGCGATTACCAGCTGAGTGTTCGCGGGTTCACATTTCGTTGTGGTACAGTTTACTTAGGTCATCGCTATAGTGAGAATGCAGCCGGTGAAGGCATGACGCTTACCGGTTGGGACATACACGCTAAGTTGTGGCCACCACCTCCCTATTTTCTTTTTCCTCATTGGTTTCGGGCCGTTATCGCGTTACGCGAACGGGGACGTGTTCTGTGTGTTTGGTCATTTCAAAAACAAAACAAAAAAAAGAAGAAATTTGGAAAATAGATATTGGATTGATTGGACCTTTAGGCTTATACTTGTATGATTCCGTACCTATATTTCAATAACGATAACCCATTAAATTGTTCTCTTTTTCTTTTTCTTTACAGGTAAGCATTGCCCTCTTCACTGAACAAACATTTCAATGGAAATGAGTGTATGTGTACACGTACAAGTGTACTTGTGTTATCATTAATCAAACAAATCCAATTTTCTACGCCTTTTTGATATCGTTCGTACGTTAATTGACTTTGACATCTATATGTGGGTAAAGTATTAATTAAAAAGGAAAAAAAGGAAATTTTCGCGGCAACTAAAGTCTGCAATCCATGTGCAAAAACCTACACATCCATTTGCACATATTGGCGTGTGTGCAAGAGTGTACATCTTTTTTTACTTTTTCAGTGATTTTCGAAAATTTACATATTTTAGAAAGTCCTTTCGCTTTTTCGTGTTAAAAACTATTAATAATCATCACTGTTTGAATATATGTCAACATTAGAGCAACCAAACAAAAATAAAATGGATTTTCTTAAACTAAATGTATTGAACAGGCAGACATATGTTTATTATGATCGTGTGTTTTACAACTTTCCACTTATATAAAGAAATGTTCGCTTTTTGTTTTTCTCCAAAAAAAAAAAAACAAAATTTTTTTTTCTACTCTCTTAGTCCTTTCGCTATCATTCAAATCTGGACAAGAGGCCAAACAGTTGTTATATTAGTAAACGAGCAAATCAATCAGCAAGTTATACGCTAAACCTCTATGTAAACCGTCCGCAGACAGACATATATGCAACGACTAATTGTCGTTTAATGCACACAGAGTTCAATTTAATATTTTATTTTAGATTTGATTTTTTTTTTTTTTTTTAGTTTTTCTTTGTCTTGATTGTTGCCAGATGTGACCAATTGTGCTCAAGAAATGCAAGTAATGTTAGGTTTTGTCGCTGTTGCAATCATGTCTCGACCATGTCTGCTATGTTTTTGCTTTAAATACATTTTTTGAACATTATCTGCGAACATCTGTTTGTTATGCTATACCATAACCACTAATACTACATTTATGAAACACACTGACAACCGAAGAAAAATGGTATTTTAGTTTTGTTGTTCCACTTGCAAAAGACAAAAACACATCGTATACATTGAATAAAGGGTATAGCTTGCTAAGGTTCTAAATGTGTCTAATTCACCTCTCTCACTGTCGCGAAAGCGGAGACAGTCATAATCGGCCCAAAAACGCGCTTGCAGTGCTGAAAAATGTGTGACCTATGCCCAATTGCAGATTTCAATACAGAATTTAGTTCAAATATTTACCAGGGCCCTCTGAAAGATCACCGAATAACTGATTGTTTTAACAGTCAACAACAAACAAGTATGAAAAGTTCAAAATTCTCATAGCACATTTGGTCAAAAATTATTAGTTCAAACTTCAAACTCCATTAAAATAGATCTTACTTGAGGAATGCCTTCAAATTCTTTCGAGGGGCATAAGGAGCGGAATTCCAGCAATGAAAAAAAAACGTCTGCGGAGCACAAATTTTAATTGGTAACAAGTTTTCGGTAATCGAGTTTTCGACATAAATTTGCTGTTTCTAGGGAAATGGTTAAGTATATCGTGCTAAAGCAAAATAAGACCGTTTCAACATCCGTTATGAGACCCTTATTTCATTCACGCATGCTGCTGTTAATAGAATATCGTTAGGGTATTCCAATTTTAAGAAATATTCTTCAAGCAATTCTTTTACAAGCACATGCTATAAAAATAATGCTTAATTTTTTTCGTCGATAAAATAAAAATAATAATTCTCGGAAATTAAGGCGCAAACAAAACTACTATTGAGCTATGCTGCTGTAAACAAAAGTTGTCTATATCCATAACATTAATGTCAAGAAAGAGAAATCAGTCTGCATCCTTCGATAAGACTTCGAAGTGACTTCCCGCGAGTTCTGACGGAATGCGAATTTGTTGTGTTAGTAATGGATTAGCTGTGAGAGGGATAAATCCAAAACTTATACTATTTAAAAGCGCAAGTCACGAATCCACGGCCACATTCCTCCTTCCTCGTGCTCTTGGTTGTGCTTTTAAATTTTTCAATAGCCGGACCTAAATGAATGCAAGTTTTTATTTTATATTCACTGATACTTGGGGCACATTCATTTTATCAAGAATCCTAAGAGACTCTATAGTGCATATTTACTTGTCCTTACATATGACATATATATTAATTATATTAAATAAAATTTGGCAAAAACACACAAAATTGTTGCACGTAGGTTAGCAATAAAAATGGGTTAAATCGATCAAAAGACAATCTCAGTTCTGTTTTTGAAAGCAAAAATGAGCCTAACGTTTGCAACGTATTGCAAGGTATCGTAACTTAATTCCTCTTGGTTTTTTTAAGATAAAGTTGATCGGTATAAAAGATTCGGCTACAGGCGAATATTATTTTCTTGCTTGTTTACTAATGCAGCTTTTTCCAATATTATAAAATTTTTTTTGTTGATAAACCATCAATAATAGTTTCAAGTTTTACTTTTCCATACATTACCATGTTTTTTTGATTTTTTTTGGATAATAAATATCGTGGGATATTTGTACTTTTAGTTTATTTACCTTCAAAATTATTTATCAATTACTTGATGTCTACTTTTTTTTTTTCCTATAATCTTTTTTGTGAATTCATCCAAACCACATAGCATACCAACCACAATACAAGTTCGAAAATAGATCGCTTGGGTTTAACTTGCAACGTGGTTACTTTATGTCAACATTGTTGCTTATTCACCTCTTGTCTAATACAAATAAAGTTATATGTACTCTCTTCTCGCGCCTACACTTAACCAACCAGAAACCACAATATCTAGGTATGTAAATATGTTGTCGCCACCAAATTGAAAAGTCATTAACATTTGTTCCTTTGCACATGTGGCAAATTTTTGCGTTTAACGATATATTTGACACTTTTTTTTATGTTTGTACGTTTGTCACATCAACATTTTTTGAGATTCGCGAAAAAAATGTACTGTGAATAAATAATTATCTCCAGGTATGTAATGCATAAGCTACGCTGAGCTAAGATTCGTTACCGTGCAGCATAACCTGTTTCTACCGTCGCCTAGTCCATGTAATCGTTTGGCGACGATAGTGTTGTGCGTAAATTATCTGCGTTTTCGAAATTTTTTTCTCTTCTTTCTTTTAAGGATTTGACAAATTTCTTTTAATGGAATTATTGTTAAAGCATTGAGGTGTGTTAACTAAATTTATCACCCAATCGGTTAGTGACTAAATGAATTTTATTTAAAGAAAAGAAAAAACCTCCTCGCCGCAAGTAGAAGAAAGAAATGTTTTCATTCAACAATTAAAAGTTTCGTTAACAAAACCATGAAAAAAAATGAAAGTTTGCAGCAATAAAAAAGTTTAAGTTTTGTATTTATGGATAAATAAATGAAGATAACTAACCGCATACTTATTCCATTTGTTCGTCTAGGAGCCTAATAAAGTTCATACATATGTTTGATTCCAATCGGAATCAAGTTTTATGCGAATCTATAGTAATAAAACACCAGTAACATTAAGAGTGAACAACACAAAAAATTATATTCGCTCATGACCGAAACATTTACACCCATCACAGCTGCCCTAAAAAGGACAAAAAAAAAAAACCACTGCATTCGCATAGTCTGTAGCATTGGGCAGGCGCGACGGATATTCTCTATTTTTAGAATAAAGGTGGAAATTTATGTGGTGTATATGTTGTAGTTTATGAGTAACGAGAAAAAAACACGGACAGTACCTGCCGCATAGGCGCGTGTGGGTGTTGTAGACTCCCTCGAAAAGTTTGGGACGTCCTCAAATTCCTTTCCAAATTTGGGGGCAATATATTCTTTTTTGTGCGGACGTCAAAATGCCTACCACAGACACCACGCAGTTGGGCATACGGACAGAACAAAGGACGGACATGCGTTTTATTATATGCGTTATGGGGTTTTTGAAGCTTGGCTTTGTAGTTTATAAACGTATTGCGAAAAAACTTAAATTTTAATACCCTTCAATTTAAGATAGATTTGGTCAATTTATATATAGATATGGTCCCCATTTTTATATAGATAATACCACTTCGTCCATAGAAAATACATTCAGATTTTTGTAGATTTATCTGCCGTAACTTATGAGTAATGAGTAGTGAGTAAAAAAACAGAGGTGTTCTCAGTTTACGTGGTACTGTGTGGGTGCTCTTCGACCCGTATGGCTCATTTTCAATATCAATTTGCGTGCCAGAACTGCCAATTTTTCTGTGCGATCGGAAGTCCTGGCCGGTTTCACGGCCAGGAGAATGTTTACATAAGACATTACACAGACAGACAAACGGACATGCTCATATCGATTCAGAATTTAATGGTTATTAAGAATATATACACTTCCTCTGATGCTTCCTTCTGGGCGTTGCAAACGTTTCGACAAAATGAGTATATTCCTCATTCTTCGGTGATGCGTATAAAAATGAATCTATTGTCTTCAAATTTGGCACAAACATTCGAGATTTTTGCAGACAGGTTGACCCTGTAAATGGGCTGAATCCAAAGGACACGCGACAGAAGGGCAATATAAAATGAGAACACCTTTGTTTTTTAGGGTTCGTTATGTACAAAGCACACGATAAAAATTTCCACGTATATGGCACGAAACGCGTCTAAAGGCAAACAGTTCAGGCTCAGTGCTTTAAACAAATATAAAACAAAGGTAAAATTTCAGAAAATTTTGTTAAAGTTTGCTCGTTATTCATGCCGCATATTTAACTGTCCCTCATCTTAGTTCCCACATTATATCAGCGTTACTAATATAACGGCGTTTTCCCATAATCCTTTAAAAAATTTACACACTTTGCACATTGTATGCTGACACTTCTCGCATACACACGACTTTCAAGTTCAAGCCAGTAGTGCTGGTATAAATAAGGTCTAATATTATACCTGTATGTAAATATAATATACACTTGCATGAAAAAGCGAGGCGCAAAAGTGCTAATCTTAACTAATTCAACGGTAAAGAAGAAGTCGAGTTTAAATGCTTTATTATGTTATTACCGATGCTGGCTCTTATTTTTCCTTTTGTTTGCTTTACTCTTCTTAAAGAGAATACGGTTAACCAATCGACCTCTGTATGGTAAATAGCCAGAAAAAATTAATGTTCGAGATATTGCGATAGGCACAAGAAAGAAAAAACCGAAGGAATCTGCTGCAAACAAGGTTTAAACTGTTGTTTTAACACTTGCTGTGTCGATTGGTTGTTGTTATTTTGCATATCTTGTAAAAACGATTAACTGTGACGACTACCAAGCTAACGAAAAAAAGATGTACGACTACAAGAGCTATTTACTACTATTTAGATGTTGTATTTAACAGTAGTAGATGCGGTATGTAATACTCTCTCGGTGTTGTCGCTATTGTTGTAGTAGTTGTTGCCAAAAACACTCTGATAGATGGATGATACCATCGAAATACTTAATGTATATATATATATATATATATATATAAAATAACACAACTGTTGATGTTGTAAAACAAACAGACACTCAGTTGCCGCTGCCTTGTAAGCTGTCCGTCTAGGTTTTTTTTTTATTGTGCATCTAAAATAAGTTTTGAAGCTGGTAAACTCGACAAACACACGTTGATTAATGTTACAGGCCCGGCCTATCTGTTAAAGAAAATATATTTGTACGAATCGATGTACACAAAAATAACTCGAAAGAGAAGGTGGTTGAGGACGACGAACAGACTTTTTCGGTGCCGGTAGATGCCGTGGTAGCATCATGTGATTTGTAGCTTTATACAATAAAATAAAACAACAAACTTATATTTTTGCTTCGGCGTTATGATTATGTTTTACGCAGATCTTGGCGGATGCTTTATTAAATTAGACATAGGTTGTTTTATATTTTTCGGTTATTTGCTTAAAAAAAGAAAGACCAAACCATCTACAATTACGGAGCTTGTAAAATTATTTTCCAATTTTCCTGTACATACAATCTACTGTACGTAGAGGCGCAGCACAAACATATATCTTCGTTGGTTTGCTTTTGTTTTCTTTTTCCTTTTCATTTAGGCAATGTCTCTACTGAAAAGAAAACCACATGAGAAAATATTTAAATATGGAAATCGATTTGCGATGAATGGCTATTTTATGGTCTTTAAGTGATCATAAATTTTTTTAACTTTTTAATATCATTCACTACACGTTAATGTTTACGGAAAGCATTAAACATATGTTTAGTTTGAATCCTATATCAGTCGGCCGCGCTGTTATGCTGCAATTCGTACCACAGCACTGCAAATGCTTTTGTGCTTCAAATGCAATCAATTGCAACTTAAGAATATGCATTTTTCAAATTATTATTTTTTTTTTTTTGCAATTTTTGCATAAATTTTTATTTCATTCATTATTACGATGTCGTTTTTATTAAATTTTAATTTTGATATTTCGTTATTATTGCTATTTCTTTATGCAAATCTTTATGTAACTCCCCACCACGCATAAAGCCAATATCTGAAAATTTCTAAGAATTCCTTGACTCGGAGCGTTTTCTTTCTGACTTTTACCCGATCTTAGTAAATATTTGTATTTTATTCAAATAATAAACACATATCTTTTATGGACAGGAAAAAGTTATATACTTTTGTTACTGTAAATGGGCTTTTGCGTCGTTCATCTATGATTTGAAATTTCATCAAAGTAGGTCTTTTATGCTAAAGACGGATATACGTCCTTTAAGTACGTTTTATCTCTGATGCATACGTCTAGCATGAAAAATGTAGTGGGCTCTCTGTGTTCCTTGCTGGATGTAAGATAGGAAAATAATCCGACAATATTGTGTTAGCATCACTTTCAGCATCATATTCTGAATGTTTTGCTTTTCAAATCAGAACATTTATTATTAACTGGACTTTTGTTTCTCCGAAATTTTTATTTTGAAGAAGCGGGGTTTTATATTTCTCTGCAATCGATTTGCTACATAACGCGTTAGTCTCATGTTATGACGAAGATGCATTTCGAAGGAACTCCAAATGTTTCAGCCAAGTTGTGTTTACGCGTAAGGTGGATAGAAAGCGCCTTAAGGTATCATATTTGTACGAATATTTCACGTTTCTTGATGAAAAATAATTAATTGCAGTTTTTTAGGGCGAAAAAAGCACTTTTTATTAGTGATTAACGGCCCTATTCAAATCTCATCAGCAGGCGTAGATCATATCAGTTTGTACCGATGTTTTCTTGTCGCAGGTTTTGTGACTTCATATAAAATTTTTTTATTCCAGAGCAATATTCTCTTTCGCAATAAAACCCTCCAACATGAATTTTTTTATAAGATACAATTGTTGTTATAAAAACCGCAAAAAAAAACAAATATTATGACTGTCTTGCGGGTTGTGGCGTCTACATAATCTTGCTTAGAATGGGACTGTAAGACGATATCTCGGCAAAAAAACGAGTTTTGAAAGCATTTTTGCGAATGCCTTCGCCGCACTGTCTAATATGTTGCAAGAACACGCTATTCATGATATGCGCGCACTACAACGAAGACACAAGCGATAGTCAAGGGTAGCCCACCATGTGTTCTAGTTTGCGACTTCGATGATTAAGACATCGTTTATATATAATAATACTTTATATACTTTTTGGCAGAGTTTTACTGCTCAAAGGGTTATATAACGCTTGTTCTGTGCTACTTATCTTCTTACATATTAAAGATCTCTTCTTCAAGCTATGGTTTCTCTTGCGAGATCTGTGATCCGTTTTCCTTTGTCACATTTACTTCCACCGTCTTCTCAAGACTTGTTAATTGCTTCGAACTTCTCTTGATCTTACAGCCAGCCGCTCTATTTGCAACTCTTCCTTCTAGACTTCTTATACAAGTCTAATATTTTCTTCTCCCTTCTTCTATATTTTCACTGACTTGAGTAAATACACAGTAAACCAAAACTATTAACCATATTTCTAAAAGTCATGCTTATTGAATTTTAATGGAATAACTGCAATGTATTCATGATTTTGTGGCCAAGAAAAAAAAAAGTAAATATCCTCCGGGTAAAAATGTTTTACTTGTTAAGTGAATTATAAAAATTTTCCTATTAAAAACAAAAAAAAAAAAAAGAAATATAAACACAAAATAACTATATTTTACTGCCTTATTAAAATGTTAAGCCTTTTTATTCACTAACGCTAAATAAGCAGTCAATTTAACGTTGAGGAGCCCGTGGTAAAAACAAAAGAAAAAATTTCCCGGTTTAAGTGAAAATTGCAAGCTAATCGATGATTACGGGTATGAGTGAAACATTGACAGTCTGCTTCAGGCGCTAAATTTTTGCTTGACTTTGTCAACAATTAACAAAACCGAGGCTTTTTTTCTTCTCTTCTTGCACTTTTTCAATAAATCTCATAAAGTTTAAAAACAATTTGTCTAAACTTTATACAGCAAAAAAAGTAGGTGGAGAAGTTAATAACTCCCGCTCATAAAAAGACTTCCAAAATCCAAATATAACTTTATTAGAAAAAAAAAACAAAAAAAGTGCCTCCTCATAGACTCTGCATGACTTTAACATAATCATCGCAATAACAAGTTGCATAAAAAAACATATGCGTTCATATTAAACAACGATAAATAGAAACGCCGACTAAAGTCTGTGAAAAAACAAATTAACTTAACTGCTTTAACAAGAAAATTTGCAATTACGGCTTATTTTTGGTGTACGCGCCTACATAACCTCGTTCATTCTCCCTTCTCCGTCCAGGGTCCACTACGACGGTCTGGTAAACGTTTAGTTTAATGTGGAAGAAACAACAGCGCGACCGTACCACATGAATCCTGTAATAATGACGATGATGGTCTATAGTGGTCATGTGGTGCTTGTTTGTAAACTGTCTAATGTCTTACAGTTTGGTTGTTGTTGGTGTAGTGGCGGTGGTCGTAGCCTTATAAAAATTTGTTTCTTGGTCATTTTTATTTAAGTGGCGACGACGTTACAGTCAGTTGCAGTCCGTTACCGACAACACTTACCATCTCATATGTTTATTAACATTAGCGATTGCTCTGCTCTGCTCTGGAAGAGCAAATTGTTTGTGGTACATTATATAAAAGTTTGTTTTCTTTTTGTTTTGCCAATTTTGGCATTTTTTTTTTCTTTTTTCTTTGATAATTCGACAGTCGAGTGCTTTTCTTTGCTATTATATTGAAGTGAGTGAAATTTTATTTTGTTAAACATAAAATTTAACAAATTACTTTCGACCCAATATGGTCTAACAACTAGTACAGCATAATTTTAAAACAGCAATAATAACAACAATAATTATATAAGATGAGATAATTGTACGTGAAATGTCAATGTGGAAGGAAAACAAGTAAGAAAGCAATGTTCGACTTGAGTCGTATCTTGTATGCCCACCACGTCATCGGACATCGATATGTGCGTTTTTTTAGAGTTCCGACCAAAATATAAAAGTAGAAAAGTGCTAATCAAACCAGAAGCTTCTGACCATTTCCTTCATACACACAATAACAGAAACAACATAATTAGCAATCGATCAACAGAACATTTCAAGACGAAATCCCAGAGACACTCTGCGCAGTCCTAATGTTTAAAAGGCTGTATGAAGTCTCAATTAGTTATTTTTCATTTCTCTTATTTGAAGCATCACATTTTGTGGGACTAACACGTCCGTTGACTTGATGACTTCTCTTATTAATGGGTACCGTAATTCCCTCCGTAATGGGTACAAATATAAAAAACAAAACAATGATTCTCAACATAGGGAAATTTGCCGTTATACTCTACGTGACTTGTGGTCCATTAACAACATATTACGCAGAACAACTTAAGGTAGACCTAGCTTTTATTACATCGATTGACATTCATTTTCTGAATCAATTTAATTTTGCTTTTCTATCCGTTTGACGTCTTTACCCAGGTTTTTTTTGTGTTTAAAGTAAAGGTAGTAAATTTCGAGGAAATTGCTTGTACGGGCCTGTTTTGGCTCGACGCTAGTGAAAAGAGACTAGATCAGATCACTTTTGCGCCGATTCCCCATGTAACGCTCTATAGCGCAGGTGCCGTTATATGAAAAGAGTTTGCAATTTGTAAAATTTCTGGACAGCAATCCCTGAGAAGTAGCGTCTCGACATTCAAAATTGTTGCGAACGATTTTGATCGGACCGGGTAATTTCTAATTTTTAGTGTTTTGTGATTGTTCTACGTTTATTATGATATTGGTTCATAATAGCAATTTGAAATAAAAATTAATCCCGCCTAATTCGGAATTTTTTCGACGCTACCTCATATGACGGTTTTCATGAAACGTAAGATTCCCATTTTTCACGCGTTAGAATCCCTATGATATAAAGTATGCCCTTACATAAAAACAAAGTATAATGCTTTGTATTTTATCACAAAAATGAGTGAAGAATTTTATTAGCCGAGATGGTATAGAGTATTTAATCCATGCCCGATTGCAATGTTTTCGTTTGTTTTTTTTTTTAATTGGAGGCAATTTCTACATTTCAAATGGTTGAGTGTTGATTTCAGTGCATGGATTGCCCATTTAACTGACTTAAATTTCGCACTTACTTTTCAAAGTATGTTATAGCTGTTTATGCCTTGCATTGGGATTCGAGTTAATTTGAAATACATTGAACACACTGAGTACATTGCTAAAATGCCTATAGATTCTCACACTAATACATATAGTGAAACCCCATTTATGGTTGTGTTAAAACTCGATAACATTTGACAAATTTCCCTTAGTTTGTAATTGAAACGTTACATACCTCGGCCTAATAAATATATTATACAGTACTTCTTAAGAAATAAAGCCGATTAATAAAGTTTCGGCAGCGAGCAATAAAAAGAAGTGAAACTTGAGATGTCAGGCCAGTCAATTCAACCAATCGGTAAGAAGCGGCAACCTAATTGTCCTGAAGGGTTTTTCTCTTGGACGCCTAGAAGACGTATCCGAAAAGGGCTGTCTTTTCTAATGAAACCAGAGGTTCAGCGGGAGAAGAAGATTTTTTGGGTCTCTTTTATGGAAGTTATCAAAGGCATGATGATCAATGATACTTAAGAGAGTTGCGTGATGACAACCTTGGAAGCATTATTGCTCGACAAATTAGAGTGTTTGGATGAGCTTCCGGGACGTGCGGAGTGTCCAAAGACAAGAGTGGCAGTAAGAGATCACCTAAAGCTGTATAGCAGCGCATAAGTTCTACAATAGAACGATAAATCGTCGAGTTAACGAACGTCCGCGAGAGCCAGGTTGCCCAAAAGTAGGATTGCTCCTGGTAGGAAAATGCACTACCCATCTCATTATCGTGATGAATGCCTTCTTACCTGACTGCTGGGTACGGCCCTTCGGGGAGTATCGTGGTGACTGTGATTACCCCGAAATTTCGTAGGGAACTATCCAAGAGGTATTTAAATAGCCCTCGACGCATACCAGTAAACCAAAAAGTGGCTCACACCCATTCTCTATTTCGTTACTTCAGTAATAGTAGGGGCCCTTGCAACGGTCATTGTCTTACTCCATGGGAGGTGCCCAATTCAACTATACAAATTGCCAATGGTAACCTGTCTGATTAAGGCATAACGTCAGGTACGGACGTTAAATTTCCGAAGACATCTGTGCTGAAGGCACAGGGGAACTGCATGGAGCTCTTAAATCCTACCAGAGATTTTCCTCATTATGGTTGACAGTGTGTGGAGATCCGTTTCCACGTTTCTCTGCATTGCCATGATTGTTCACTCGGTTTGCGTGCTCTGCCCACAATATACTTTTTATCTAAGATGTTCAGATAGGCCTCGCTCCGTCTAGTGAGAATACTATGCCCATGCGCATAGTATAGACTGGTTTCCCTCTAAATAACTATCTCATGCCGAGTTCTGGTCGTATGGGACCTAGAAAGTCCGATCGGAGACTTTTTAATGGTTTCTTCTTAAAAGTTTTCTCCCTCAGTTCCCGAAGAACTTCTTCCAGCTTCGGCCTGACAACGGAAACAGTGTATAATGAGAGTTTCGTGGTGGCTTTGTTTAGCCCGAAATCGCGGGAAGAGCTTTTGCTTGATGCCGATTTGCATCGTAACCGGGCGTATTACCCACAAAAAGCCAGAGGCTTTAGATAGTGCTTCGTGCTCGCCAGACAGGGGATACGGCCATAAACGTATCTTGCCTGGTTTTCGAGGTCCTCTTCTTCCGCACGGCAACGAGCGCGTCGACTTCGACACCATACGTTGCGGGAATTTTTAGGCTCAGGGCCGCGTTTCGCACTGCGTGTGTTATCGGGCATCGTGGGTTTAAACCTTCACGTTAGTGTACCCACGCTAAACCCCCAGAGACATCTGTCTTGAAGACACAAAGGGAATAAAAAGAAAAAAAAAGAAGAATGATTTCACTCGATATTCGCTTTCTAAGCGGTAGTTTTATTCACCTACGTCTGCATTCCAACCATCGATAAAATACTTTCTTCTCTTTATAACGCCTACGTATCATATACATTACGTCTTTAAATCTCGTAATGCCCCGAGTTGATTCGACCGGCTATGTTTGTCCCGCTATATGCGTTAGTTTAGTTAGTAGGTTTTTTGTTATTAGAACGCTTGCTGTTGCAAATGCTTGACAGTTCGCTGTTAATGACCAAGAATCGAATTTACAAATTTATGTCGAGTATTTGCTAATGCGCAACAGACGAAAAGCTACATTCTACATCTCACGATTCATAAGACATCTGTTTAGTCTAAGTATATATATTCATCATAATTCAGTTAATGTTAAGTTCAATTTAAATATATACTTTTTATTTCATTCATATTCGATATCTCATTTTGCTTTGCACATTCATGTTTGGTTGAATGTGCACTCATTAACGCCTACTTATGCATGCACTTGCATTTGCGCATACATGTTTATGTGTTGATCTGTTTGGCATAACTGATCACAGACAGCGATATTATAAAATTGCATAATCCAGACCTTGAAGTGTGTCGTCGTTGGTTATATTAATTTGCCTATGTTGCATTTTTGTGACACACTTCAAGTTCCTCATGTTCTTTGGAGTAAAGAAACGCAAAAATGCAAGTGCATCATTTTTATGCATTAATTAATGCGCTATAATTCTAAGTTAGTTTATAAGAATTATAAATTATATATTCACAATTTATTAATAAAACTTGTCTTTGTTCATTTCGACATTGGCCGTTATTTTTGTTTTCGTAGAGGCTCTTCCAGTTCCAAGTGCTGGAAGAACCACCTAAATACGTTGGTACGACCAAGACGCATCGTCTGGTCGGTTCATGCCAACCAAATAGGCTTTACTCATTCACAACACGAAACAACACAAAACATTTCGGTGATTCCCGAAATCGTACATTCTGGTGACTCCCGAAACCACCACACTTTGGTGATCCCGACGTGATTGCCGTTCAACAGCGAACATTTGGTGACCACCACGTGATAACTCACACAGGTTGCCGCAACAACATAACAACATCATTTTGAGTAAAGAGAATTTCTTTTAAAATTTAAAAAGTTGAATTTTTAGTAAGCGAGTAATATTTCCTTGCTTGCTTAATACCGGCGAAAATTTCAAAAAGAAATAACTCTTACAGATCGATTATATAAACGATTTGGTCTGCATTCTTATGGCCATGTTCTGATGGTATTTGCGACAACTAATTAATATAAACCAATTGGGTTAATTTAAATGATTGACCCGAGCCCGAGCCAGGATCAAAAAATAAAATATCTAATTAGAAGACATTCTTTTGTGTCATAAGTAGCTAATTAGTTAGAACAGCTGTTAAATATTTATAATTGACAATACGTTGTGAATCTAACTTAATATAATTCATTACATGGATTAGTACATTGTTTTACAGTTAGAAAATTTTCAAGTATTCAAGTCAAATATTTAAAGAAAATGTTTCATTGTCAACGTCGGATGAAACAATTAACTTATTACACATTCATCGTACACCATGTATCGATATTAAAAAGAAAAAAAATTAAATATTTTCCATCGATGAGTGTGTGTTCATAGCATAAATCGGATTAAAAATAATTTAAATAAGCAAAAATAAATAAATTAAGGCGCACATCTGTAACGTTTTCTAATTACTATCCAGATATTTTCTTCTAATTATTGCCTGACTTTTTTATTGTTCAATATGTTTTATAAATATTTACTCCGAAAAACTGAAGACACCTCGTTATTCTATTTCAAGTTATAATCAATTCACTCCCATTCGCACAGAAAGTTTACTAGAAAATTCCTCTTCAACATGAGCTAGAACTAATCGCTACAATTTAAGACAATCTTTGCGACTTGGCAAAGAAAGCTGTTTTACACCAAATTCGCACTGAAAACGTATTCATATATTCGAAATTCTTTTCAAAGTGAATATAGTCGTTTTTTTTTTTTGTTTTTTTACCACTTACCTTTTTTCTTCCATTATGTAAATGAGAAATGATTGCGGTCTATATGGTTAACGGAATTGAAAACAAGTGCTTCCGGTAATGCTCCACATTGAAAAATATTTTCTTTAATTTTTTTTCCTTGGCAAGAACCAAGCAAACAAAGCAATCCTAAGGCAAGAATTAGATGAATCTCCCCAAAAATGTCTGAATTTTTTCTTCTTTAAATGTAGCTATTGAAAAAAGCTCGCCGTCTTGATTTTCTACAGCATCTCCACTGTTGGCGGATATGTGATAATTTGCCTTTTTGTAAGATTCAGGCTGGTTGGTGGTCGATAACTTGGTCTGTATTTTAAGCCTTAGCTCAGCGCTGTAGTAGATATTAGAACATTGATTATTCTTGCACAGTGTGTACCATTTGGTTTTATTGTGTAAGCACGCAACTTCCTACGAATACCTCTCGTACAAGTTCGCCCTAATGTCGTGATACGCACTATTCTTATTTTATTGAAAAGATAAATATAGGGTGTTTGTATTCAGCGATTGAATAGCACAATTATCTGCTAGGATCAGGGCGATTAAGAGAATTGACGATTCCTTTATTAACAAACCGTTCGTATAGAGAACTACAATTGTGTCCTAGATATGCTCTTAATCTTTTCTTGCTGCTTCGTCTTAACTGTTTTCTTTCTTTTTCTTTTTTTTTTGTGAAGATTTTCCTCATTATCATTTTATACGTTTTGAGTGCACGCCTGAGAAAATTCCAATTTTAAGCGTAAACTTTAATCAAGACCAAGTGTAAATAATCTTTTCTTGAGAAAACTCGCTAGATTAATAAAATAATGATAGTAATAATAATAATAATAATAATTTCCTGTAACAAATTCTTTAAATTGTGTGTCGCTCCGCATGCTGAACAAACAAAGTAACTGAAAATATAATCATTACAACACAAATATACTCATTATCTGAAATTGTTTTGTCATGTTTTTTTTTCTTTTGCATTTTGATGCACCGTCGTCTGTCTACCTTTTTTGTGCACACATAGAAAAAAGCAAAAATTAAAAAAGATTTCAAGTATAACTAAAAGATGATAAATTAGTGCAAAACCCTCTTGTATTGTCTTGTACAGTACGTTGGCTGTAACAGTCTTCCACACATACAAAACACAGAAGAGTTATTACAAATCAACAACATCAGTATCAACACAACGCGATTATTTATTCGGCGTTCATATACATATATATATATACATGCATATATGTTCAAAAACACGGTATTTACATATTTATGTTAATAGTGTATTACTTAGTGTTGTTGAAAGATTGCAACAACATATTGCCGTAAAATAGATCAAACATGTGCATTGTGTATTGTATGGTATGGCATGTCATACCATACCATATTATTGGTATAGTATGGATATCATATCTCGCGCGGTGCATTTGTTCTAATTCCAGCCAATACATACAAAATCTCTGATTGGCAGGGTTGGGTAAGTTTGAATTAAACAGTACTTAGTTTCGCCATTAATTAGTAGATCATTTGAAATTCAAATAACAATTTAATCTTCTGGTACAAAATATAAAAAAAGAAACAAGCAAGAATAACATATAAACCAAATAAATTGCATTAAGACCAATAGGTGCCAACGGTTAAATAAGAAGAAGCAAAAGATATACATCTTAATGAATATAGATGAGTGCATTGCAATTAAACGAAAACCAATTAATTTTTTAATTAATTTGTCTGTATATCTAAAAAAGGCGTTCAGATGTTTTGACAGAAAATAAGCTAAATGTACTACAACTAAAATATGCTTTCAACTAAGTGAAGAGTTAATGAAAGTGTACAACTTTCGCTTCCAATACGATATCATATCAATTTCCATCGGCGGGGGTAACGTAAAAAATTCCTAGAAAAGCTTTTCTACTGAATAGTAGTCAATAATAACAGCGGAAACAGAAGGAACTCCGAACGATGGCTTTTATTATTTTTAACGAGCAATTGTTCTCCTTGTTATGTGCTTACTTCCCGTTCAAGCCACTTCCTAGTTTTCCTGTGCGATATCCTAATCAGCGTACCATCTTTTCTGAATAAGTTACTTACACGCTGTTTCTAGACCCTTATGAACTGCTTTAGTCACATCGGACTTGGTTCTTCCTTTCCAGAAGTCTATACAATTCCTAACCGAGGCAACTTCTAGGAAATAATAAAAGTTTAACAACTTGTTGTGCGCATTCAAGTCTCTTCACTGGTACCTTTACAAACATTCAATTTTTTCCTCGAGCAATCATTGTGCTTTGCTAGCAAATGTAGAGTCCTTAACGCACTTATCCGCTCTCTTTGCACTGTTAGTCTCCTTCTCGTGAGCGTAGCTTGTTCCTAATAAATCAAGGCTCTCAACTATCAGCCCATTCCTCAACTAATTTCTTATAGGGTCGGGTAGATTTCTCCTCGAGAGTTCAGAAATTTCATAGTTCACAGTCGCTTAGTCTCTTCCTAACCAATTTCGCTGCTTAGCTTATTTTGCAGCCCATTTAGATTCTGTTACCAAGTCAGTATCCCTAGCACCTATCCTAAGCAATCAGATTCTTCCCCACTTCTTTTACCAACTACTCTATATTTCGCTAAACAGTGCCACGGCTTCCTTAGATAGATGGTTCCAAATGAACTTCATCGCTCCGTTAGCTTCGGATCCATGTGGCTTCTTTTTAGGGAGCTTAGTCCTATTCCGGTACACGGAGCCGACGTCCTGCTTTGTCCTTAAATAAAGAATTTGTTGCTATTCAAGGAGGGCGGGTATACTCATTTTGCCATAATATTTCCAACATCTAAAGGGAAGCTTTTATGACCCAGTAAGGTATATATATTCTTGATCAGCATGACATTCTGAGTTGAACAAGCAATGTCTGCCCGTCTGTATGGCGTATGTTTTTGACACTCTCCTGGTCGAAAACATGAAGATACCGACTTCAAATTTCTCTAAGCGAGAAGTTCTGGCTTATGAAAGATAGAAGGGTGAAATTTTCTACATTTACTTTTACGGAAAACAAGTGACTAAATTTTGGTTTTTTTTCATGTTTTTGAGGTTCTATGCTTATTAATCATAAGGTAGACAAGCCAGACTATTTAAAACTATTTTGCATGCTCCTTAAATGAAGATATATTATCTGCCGTAAAATGCGCTAATTCTAAAATAAATATGTGGGATGCCACGATTTGGTGCATTAATTTTTTCTTAATAATACTAGCGACATGGTTATCAGATAAAAGGACTTGCAGACTGTAATGTGAAGAGCTAAGTGTGTTAATTCTGAATTAATTATGGCGGACACCACGACGGTGGTAAAAAGGTGAAAGATAAATATTTTGTCGCGTTCACTTGTTTATGACAACAAATAAAAGTAGGCGACGCCAAAAATTATAACGGTGGTGGATATGCGGAATTCGAGTCCAGCCGAATATAATTTTCTTACTTATTTTTTTGCAATGGGGATTGATTTCGCCAGTATTTTTTTAATTATAATAGAACAGAACTGTCACTTATTATTTCTACCTTTGCGTCACATATTTCTGGCAGATGGCATCGTTTCCTAGTGCTGCGGCAAATCACTGTGAAAAACAGATCTTTGCTTCATTTGATGGCAACAGTAATATGTCTGATCTGCATTGCCATACCAGCGTACAAAAACGATTAAACTAAAATTCAAGTGGTCTTCAAGCACTCTTTGCGGCTTTACCTTGGCATTTAAATCTTCACTTAAAGAGTACGACTGCACAAATTGTACAAATGCACTATCAAGACGAATATCTTATAGATTGCTTATGAAGTTGTAAAGCTTCTGCAAAATTCCAAAAAGGACTAATTTCCTATCCTAAAGTGTCTGCTACAATAGACTTACACCAGTATCTTCTACAATAGATACCATTTATAAGTAAGAAAGACTCGTCACTTCCACAAGCCAGATATCGCTTAATCGATTTAATTTACACATTCTGTGGGATATCTAAAGTATATTTTCGGATATTACCATCGGAGTAGCAGTGGGATATATTCTATAGGCCAAATGTGCTTGTCGTAAATTTAATATATTTGTATGTGTAAATGCCATAACAAATATACTGAACCGTTCTTGCAGGAGCTCTCCTAAGTGAACGTCTTTTTAATATTTTATTATGAATGGTAGTTATCGCATTACAATCACCGTCATGTCATCACCTCATTATATGCGAAATTTATTGACATATAAAAGTTGTCTTTTCTTTTGTTTATGATGAGAGGAGATGACCAGAAAATTTTATATGTAGCCCTCATTGCCATGATAGATACGGCTAATCTTTCTCGGCTACGGTATAAAGATTTCGTGAAGATTGAAAAAAGAAATTACTTGACGACGGACCATTTGACTGGTGGTGGTTGCACCTGCTTGCTTCGTAAATCGTAAAAATAAATCTTTCTACGTGTTTTACCTTTTAATAGAGTTAGACTACAAACGTATGTAATTTATTGTTTTTCTCTTTCCCAAAATGAGTTTTTGCGATTCCATTTCGATATTTTTCCAACTCAATGGCAAATGGTTTAAAGGCTACCAAAAGCAAAAAATTAAAATGATCAAGCGAAACACTCGCATATACACATTTGCTTTGCTGTGCATATATATGTTTCATTGTTACCTTTTATTATATTCATCGGCAAAGTATGGCGTTATACTAATTTTTTCAATGCGGTTGCAAAGCTTTAAGGTAACCATAAAGGATTCTGGAAACTGGTTAGGAGGCACATAAGCGATTTGTTTGAAATTCTGAACCGATCGTCGATCGTCGACGCTTTCGAGTTTCCAAAAGCGAAGAATGCCCGCAATCTTGTATCTCATCGACAAAGTATTCTTTCCACTGATTACCTGCACTTTTATATCCTGTTAGCACGGGAACATTATAATATATTACGCTTGTTGGAATTTTCGCACACATGGTTGACGGCTGGTCGATGGTTAGATGACACACATGAGCAAACTGGAATCAGGCCATCATGTCAAGTAACATTCGAGAAAAGTAAAACAACATGACTTCAAAACGAAGGTGGGTAGAACTGTTAAGTGATTGAGCTGAGGTGATAGGTGTTCAAAATTCGACCTAAGACGAACGTAGCTTTCTTTTTTATTTTCATTTTGTTTTTTGCTTTTAAAGCAAAGCTCACAAAATCAACTAAACTGTTATTGTTATGTTTATAGCTGGGTCACGGTTTCGTTTGGTCGCACACTTTTTCTATATATATATATATATATTTTTTTTTTATATTTTGTTTTTTTGTATTAGAATTGTAAGTTAACTCCTTTTAGCTTTTTCACTACTACCATTGATTGTTTTTCGTTTACAAAAACATTTCTGTTAAGTATATAAACTAAACATTGATGAGGTTGGGAATTGTTAAAAAAAGTTTAAATGTACAAGTACACACAGTCTCAGACGTACTTTTTTATATAGAAACATATATGCTTTACTGATTTTTCACAATTCATTAGCTTCGCGTTAAAAAAAAGAAAAGCATAATAACAGAGGAAAATATCATCATTAGGTTGTGAACCATTCCATTCATCCATTTCCGTTTATATATATATATATATATATATATATATATATATATATATATATATATATAATTAA